>BLSH010269210.1:458266-469857 GCA_018402905.1 Glandirana rugosa
CTCGCACGGTGGTGACCGACACTCACGTGCGCCACTCGCGAGTTTCCCCGCCTGCAGGTACCTGCAGGGGGGCCGTTAAGTCCAGGTGCGACATCGACAAAAAGCCGATATCGCGCCTAGACATGACCAATTTCCTTTAAGGTTATGGATATTAAATTATCTGTCATTTTATCAATTCAATAATAATCAATCAATAATAAAGGCTAAAAGTTTAGTAGCCCAAAAGCCTAAAAGTCTAAAGTCTTAAAACCGAAAAAGCTAATGGCTTAAAGGCTTAAAAACTTAAAGCCTAAAAGGCTAATGGTTTGAAAGCTTAAGTTTTATTGCTTTTAAGCCTTTTTAAGTCTTTAAGTTTTAAGCCTTTAGGTCTTGACTGACCGCTGTCAATGGTAGACATGTGCAATTTGTTTCGTTCCGAATTCGTTTTTTTAAACAAATTTTTCAAAATTTGTTAATTGAGACGAATCCGGATTTCGAATTTCCGAATTGGCTTTTTCAATTACCAAATTTCCGAATTTTGAATTTCTGAATTTTTCCGAATTTTCGTTATTTTGAATTCGAAAGTTTGGTAATCGGAAAATCCGAAATTCAAAAATTCGGAAATTCGGTAATCGAAAAAGCCAAAATTCTGAAATCTGAAAATCCGAAAACCCGATGATTTGAAAATCGGAAATAATAACTAACTAATAATAACTTAACTATTTTACTGTCTATTAAATTATAGGTATTGGAATTTCCTTTAACCAGTACAGATCCGCGCTATAGCCGAAAAACAGCTACAGCGTGGACCTGAATTGCCGGGGGGACGTCCATGGACGTCCGCCCCTTTGAGCGCTCACCGCGTGCACTCACAGCCAGTGGTGGCACGCTCTCGTGCCTGCTGCGCACTGCGTGGGCGTGCCTGCAGGTCGGGCGGACTCGATGTCCGCTGTAGACCCGCGATCGCCTAATAGAGAGGCAGGATGGGGAACCGCCAATGTAAACACGGCAGTTCCCCATTCTGTGAGGGGGGACATACCAGAGATCTACTGATCCCTGTACTCGGGATCAGTTAGAACTGTGATGCCCCTGCCAGCCCCTCCCCCATACAGTTAGAACACACCTAGGGAACACAGTTAACTCCTAGATCGCTCCCTTAGTGTTAACCCCTTCACTGCCTGTGATATTTACACAGTAATCAGTGGATATTTAAACTTCTGATCGCTGTATAAATGTAATCGGTCCCAAAAAAGTGTCAAAAATGTCCGACATGTCCGCCGCAATATCGCAGTCCCGATAAAAATTGCAGATCACCGCCATTACTTGTAAAAAATAAATAAACAAATAAAAACGGGGGTTTAACCTGCAGGGGGCGATCTAGGGGTTAACTGTGTTCCCTAGGCGTGTTCTAACTGTGAGGGGGCTGGGCTGCCAGGGGCATAAGAGATCTAACTGATCCCAGTGACAGGAATCAGTAGATCTCTTACATGCCGCCTGACAGCGTGGGGAACCGCCGTGTTTACGTCGGCGGTTCTTAGCTTCTCTTCTGTAGTAAGCGATCGCGGGTCGCCGGTGGACATTGAGTCCGCCCAACCCCCAGCCACACTCAGGGAGCGCATGGTGGGCACGAGAGCACTCTGGCACTCGCCCACACCCCCTAGCTGCGCCTGCGCAAATCGCATTTTATAAACGGTCCTAGGCGATCGCGGCTCGCTGACGGACATCGAGTCCACCCGACCTGCGCCCATACTGCGGTGGGCACAAGAGCGTGCGCCCCCGCCCGCTAGCCACGCATGTGCGAGCCGCCATTTATAGACGCCGATTTGCGATATGCGACCACCCTGCAGCAGTAAATGTACGCGAGCCGGTCTGTAACCAGTTAAAGCTTAAAAATGCTCATAAATGCCCAAAAACACTCAAAAATGTGGCTCACCAGCATTTTTGGTCGTTTTTGGTCCATTGGAGAAAAAAAAACGCTTATAGACACGAACGCAGCAAAACGCCGCTAAACGCGGCATGTAAAACGTGGCTAAATCGCCGTTTTAAGCGCCAGTTTCTAGCTGTCAAAAAAATCGTTCAGGGTTGGTTGAAATAGCGTCCCGTGTGCATGGAGCCTCGCGGAGGGACGGCGCGGCGGCGCACATCCAGGTATTTGACGTATAAAGCCATAACCCAAACAAGCAGTCCCAGGTTGGGGGCTGGGATCTCTCCTGTCCAGAGCCCCCCTCCCCCCCAGGAACATCTGTCTTTTTATGGCTTCTCAACCATTTCATCTCTTTATCTCCAGCAGCCAAACACAGGGGCCGGGCGCAGACAGCCAGGGGGCCCCTCCGGCCAGACAGGACCCTGCAGGCCCAGGAGCGGCCATTCATCATCAGACCTCTCATTATCCCACCAGTAATCAGACACTCGCAGCCCTCCCGGGGAGGAATGAGTTAAGCTGACCATCGATGGATAGAAAATCGAATAAAAAATCCGGCCGGTAGACCGCTCGTTCGATTTACGTATGGGTGCGACAGTCTGTTTCTGTTTCAAGATCGAAAAATAACAAATTTCTTTTGAACCGAGGATTTTCTAATCCTTTGTAGGTCAGCTTTTCAAAAAAAAAAAAAGTTATGTGCATGAGCAGAAGAGGAAGTAATAGAAAAAGATCGGGAAAAAAAAAAACAAAACACAAAAAAACTGATGTTTAACCACTTCAGCCCCAGAAGGATTTCACACTTTAGGACCAGAGCACTTTTTGCGATTCGGCGCTGCGTGGCTTTAACTGACAATTGCGCAGTCGTGCGGCGTTGTACCCAAACAAATTTTGCATCCTTTTTTTCCCACAAATAGAGCTTTCTTTTGGTGGTATTTGATCACCGCTGCGTCATTTCTGATCGCTGCTATAAACAAAAGAAGAGCGACAATTTTGCAAAAAAACCCAAATTTCTTACTTTTTGCTAAAATACAAATCCAAAAAAAAAAACATTTTTTTTCACCGTTTTTGGCCAATTTATATTCTTCCTCATATTTGTGGTAAAAAAAAATCGCAATCGGCGTTTATTGATTGGTTTGTGCAAAAGTGGCCGCGTTTACGGATGATGAGAATTCATTTCTGGGGTTTTTTTTTTATTTTTTACTAGTAATGGCGGTGATCTGCGATTTTTAGCGGTACTGCGATATTGTGGCGGACACGTCGGACCATTTTGACACTTTTTTGGGACCATTGGCATTTATACAGCGATCAGTGCTATAAAAATGCACTGATTACTGTATAAATGCCATTGGCAGTGAAGGGGTTAACCTGCAGGGGCGCTCTAAGGGTTAACTGTGTTCCCTGGGCGTGTTCTAACTGTATGGGGGCTGCCCTAGCTGGGGAAGGGAAGTGATCACAGCTTCCATGTAGAGGAAGGCTGTGATCACAGCCCTTCCCCCTCTCAAAGAACGGAGGTCCGTGTTCACTTACACGGACCTCCGTTCTTCCACTCCGGGGGGGGCATCGCGGGTAGCCGGCGGTGATCGAGTCCACCGCACCCGCTCCCTGGCCTCCCCCGAACACAGTGAGCATGCGGGCGCGCCTCTGGCGGCGCGCACGCGCTCACAGTGCTCGATCTCGCAGCCGCCGTCGTATGACGGCGGTTTGCGATATCGAGCCACTTTGTCGCCGCCAACCTGCGGTTGAGGGTCAGCAAGTGGTTAATGTTGAAAACGATCGAAAAAATATTAACGTTTGCCGGGAAAATTTCTAATACAATGACTGGGCCATCGAATGTTACATCGAAAGAACATTTTGATTTTTGTCTGAATTTTCATTGATTTTTCTACTTATCTATGGCCAGCTTTAAACACCATTGATTTGCTACTTGCGTGTAGATCAGTGGTTCTCAACTCCAGTCCTCGGGAACCCACCAACAGGCCAGATTTTAAGTATTACCTTGGGGAGATGCAGACTAGAATACTGCAATCACTGAGCAGCAAATGATATCACCTGTGATGCATTTCAGTTATCCTGCAAACCTGGCCTGTTAGTGGGTCCCGAGGACCGGAGTTGAGAACCACTGCTGTATACAATCCAGGAAATACTCCATTTGGGCAGCCTTAGGAAAAAAAAAAAAGAAATTCACTGGAAATTTTCTCTGGCCACTTTCCATTGTAAAGCTTCATCATTTTGTCCATTTTACCATTCAATATAGCAGGCCATAGATAAGTCAAAATTCAAATGAAAATTCTCGTCGATCGCCCAGCCTTCCATTTTCCGCATCATTAGTGTGCCGGCTGTGACTGTCGATTTTCGTGCCTCAGTCGAAAGTGCCTGATCCACTATGCTGGATTTTTGTAAGAAAAACAAAACAAACAATGGGACAATCGCAGGTGCCACTTTCGTTTTTCGATCAAGAAAACGTTTGGTTTTCTACTCATCTATGGCCGACTTAAGCGAACGATCAAAGACAACATACATGCATATTTCTTGAAGCATCATTTCAGTTTTGCCTGGAAAAAGGCTTTATTAAAATCCCACGTCTAAATCCCAACAATGAACTTCTCTTCTCTGATCCCTTGTCTGTTATATCCCATTGGAATCATTTTGGTAAGATAACTTCCTGTGCTGAACTTATATCAGCTACAGGGGTGTCAAACTCCATTTCATTGCGGGCCACATCAGCAGTATGGTTGCCCTAAAAGGGCCGGTTGTATTTGTAAGGCTATGTTTAACGGTGTGCGTTGTACAAAGTGCAGGGTCCAGGAATGCGTTATGTACAGAGTGTGGAGTTCAGGGGTGCACTATGCACAGAATGCAGGGTTCAGGAGTGTGCTGTGTACAGAGTACAGGGTTCAGGAGTGTGCTGTGTACAGAGTACAGGGTTCAGGAGTGGGCTACATACAGAGTGCAGAATCCAGGAGTGCACTGTGTACAGAGTGCAGGGTCCAGAAGTGAATCACATACAGAATGCAGAGTTTAACCACTTCCAGACCGCCCGCCGTCATAATACGGCGGCAGTTTGAAGTGGAATACCGTTGTTATGGTAGCAGATAGCTACCATAACCCCAGAATCTATTTTTTCAGCAGGCGATTCTGCGTCTGATAAAAGTGGTCTTAGCGGCGGATTCGCCGCGAGATCATTTTTATCAGCGGCGGGAGAGGGGCCCCCCCTCCGCCGCTTTCCAGTCATCTCCGCCGCTTACCGGACCCGCCGGCAGCGGCGGAGAAGATCGGGTCCCCCCCCCCAGTGTCCGTGAGCCGAGTGAGCGGCTGAAGCCATTCACCCGGCTCCATAACAAGGCTGGGCGGAAGCTACATCACAAGTCGCTTCCGCCCAATGGTCTTAAAGGGGACTTTTTTTTTTTCTAATGCCATTTTTTTCAAAATTTTTTTTTTTTAATGCATTTTAGTGTAAATCTGAGATGTGAGGTCTTTTTGACCCCAGATCTCATATTTTGGAGGTCCTGGCATGCTTTTTTCTATTACAAGGAATGTTTACATTTCTTGTAATAGGAAAAAAAGTGATCAAATTTTTTTTTAAAAAAAAAAGAAAGGTGTAAAAATAAAAATTAAAAAGTAAAATAAATAATTAAAAAAAAAAACAAATTTCAAGCGCACCGTCCTTGCGAGCTTGCGCACAGAAACGAACGCATACGTAAGTCCCGCCCACATATGAAAACGGTGTTCAAATCACACATGTGAGGTATCGCCGCGATCGTTAGAGTGAGAGCAATAATTCCAGCCCTAGACCTCCTCTGTAACTCAAAACTGCTAACTTGCAGAATTTTTTAAACGTCAGCAATGGAGATTTTTATGTTGCAAAGTTTGTCGCCATTCTGTGAGCGGACGCAATTTTGAAGCATAACATGTTGGGTATCATTTTACTTGGCGTAACATTACAATATTGAAAAAAATTTACCTAACTTTACTGTTTTTAACTCAAAAAACTGATTTTTTTAAAAAAAAAATCGCGCTTGTAAGACCACTGCGCAAATACGGTGTGACATAAAGTTTTGCAATGGCCGCCATTTTATTCTCTAGCGTGTTAGAAAAAAAATATATAATGTTTGGGGGTTCTAAGTAATTTTATAGCAAAAAAACCTGATTTTAACTCGTAACCACTGAACTCCAAAAAGAGGCCCGGTCTTAAACTGGTTAAGGGGTATACCATGTACAGAGTGCAGGGGTGCGCTGTATACAGATTGCAGAGTTCAAGGGTGCGCTACATACAGATTGCAGAGTTCAGGGGTGCGCTGTACACAGAGTACAGAGTTCAGGGTGCACTACATACAGAGTGCGCTATGTACAGAGTTTAATGGTGAGCTATATACAGAGTTCAGGGGTACGCTGTATACATATTGCAGAGTTAGGGGTGCACTACATACAGAGTGCAAAGTGCAGGGCTGTGCTGTGTACAGAGTGAAGGGTTCATGGGTGCACTATGTTCAGGTGTGCGCCATGTACAGAGTGCAGGATTCAGGATTGTGGTATGTAGAGAGTGCAGGGTATAGGTGTGTGCTACATACAGCGTGCAGAGTTCAGGGGTGTCCTGGGTACAGAGCGTAGAGTTCAGTGGTGCATTATGTACAGAGTGCAGAGTTTAGGGGTGCGCTACATACAGAGTGCAGAGTTCAGGGGTGCCCTGGGTACAGAGTGTAGCGTTCAATGGCACGTTATGTACAGAGTGCTGAGTTCAAGGGTGCGCTACATACAGAGTGCAGAGTTCAGGGTGTCATGTGTAAAGAGTACAGGGTGCATGTACAGAGTGCAGAGTTCAGGATTGCTCTGTATACAGAGTGCAGAGTTCAGGGGTACACCACATACAGAGTGCAGTGTTCAAGGGTGAGCTATGTACAGAGTTCAGGGGTGCGCTGTATACAGATTGCAGAGTTCAGGGGTGCGTTACATACAGAGTGCAGAGTTCAGGGGTGTGATATGTGCAGAGTGCAGGGTTCAGGGGTGTGCTATGTAGAGATTGCAGAGTTCATGGATGCGCTACATACAAAGTGCAGAGTTCAGGGGTGTGCTGTGTACAGAGTGCAGGGTTCAGGAGTGCGCTATGTACAGAGTGCAGAGTTCAGGATTGCGCTGTATACAGAGTGCAGTGTTCAGGGGTGCACTACATGCAGTGCAGAGTTCAATGGTGAGCTATGTACAGAGTTTTGGGTTGCGCTCTATACATATTGCAGAGTTCAGAGGTGCACTACATACAGAGTGCAGAGTTCAGGGGTGTGCTGTGTAAAGAGTGCAGGGATCAGGGGTGCGCTATGTACAAAGTGCAGAGTTCAGAGTTGCACTGCATACAGATCACAGAGTTCAGGGGTGTGCTGTGTACAGCGTGCAGGGTTCAGGATTGCGCTGTATACAGAGTGCAGAGTTCAGGTGCGCACTACATACAAAGTGCAGAGTTCAAGGGTGAGCTATGTACAAAGTTCAGGGGTGGGCTACATACAGAGTGCAGAGTTCAGGGGTGTGCTATGTACAGAGTGCAGGGTTCAGGTGCATGCTATTTACAGAGTGCAGGGTTTAGGGGTGTGCTGTATACAGAGTGCAGAGTTCAGGGGTGTGCTGTGTACAGATTGCAGGATTTGGGGTGTGCTATGTACAGAGTTCAGGGTTTATGGGTACGCTACATACAGAGTGCAGTGTTCAGGGGTGCACCATGTACAGAATGGAGGGTTCAGGAGTGTGGTACACAGAGAGTACATGGTTTAGGACTGCGCTACACACAGAGTGCAGGGTTTGGGTGTGCACTATGTGCAGAGTGTGGAGTGCATGGGTGCCCTGGGTACAGAGTGCAGTGTTTCAGGGTGTGCTATGTACAAAGCGAAGGGTTTTGGAGTGCATTAAATACAAAGTGCAGGGTTCAAGAGTGCGTTACAAACAGAGTGCAAAGTACAAGATTATGCTACATACAAAGTGCAGGGTTTAGGGGTGCGCTATGTACAGAGTTTAAGGGTGAGCTATGTACAGAGTTCAGGGGTACGCTGTATACAGATTGCAGAGTTCCGGGGTGTACTGCATACAGAGTGCAGAGTTCAGGGATGTGCTGTATACAGAGTGCAGGGTTTAGGGGTGCACCATGTACAGAGTGCAGAGTTCAGGAGTGTGGTATGCAGAGAGTGCAGGGTTTAGCTGTATGCTACATACAGTGTGCAGAGTTCAGGGGTGCCCTGGGTACAGAGTGCAGAGTTCAGGGGTGCCCTGGGTACAGAGTGCAGAGTTCAGGGGTGCCCTGGGTACAGAGTGCAGAGTTTAGGGGTGTGCTACATACAGAGTGCAGTGTTTAGGGGTGTGCTACATACAGAGTGCAGAGTTTAGGGGTGTGCTACATACAGAGTGCAGAGTTTAGGGGTGTGCTACATACAGAGTGTAGAGTTTAGGGGTGCGCTACATACAGAGTGCAGAGTTTAGGGGTGTGCTACATACAGAGTGCAGAGTTTAGGGGTGTGCTACATACAGAGTGTAGAGTTTAGGGGTGCGCTACATACAGAGTGCAGAGTTTAGGGGTGTGCTACATACAGAGTGCAGAGTTTAGGGGTGTGCTACATACAGAGTGCAGAGTTCAACTCCAACCCCCCCCCCCCCACACTCTCAAAGCTTCGTTACATCTCAAGTCACTCCTCCCTCTCCTTATGTAGGCAGATCCAATCCCACCCTGTGTAGGTGGCTCATGCTACCCATGTATTTGGCACTGTTATACCTCCCTGTGTAGGTGGCTCAAGCTACCCATGTATTTGGCACTGTTATACCTCCCTGTGTAGGTGGTGCTGCCATGCAGGGACGTCGTTCTCACATTCAGGAGAGCTGTCCCCGCCGCCAAATCTCCTACATCCCAAAGTGCTGAAAACAAAGATGTCCCTTGAATACACAGCAGGTTTCTGTGATAACAGGCGACAGCAGGGAGCAGAAGGTGAGATCCGGGGGTGGCAGAATAGAGGCCCAGCACAATCTGGCTGCAAAGCTGGTTGCGGGTGCCACATGACAAGACCTGGAGGTTGGATTCGGCTTGTGTTTGACTAATGTGAGCCACATTGTAACCAACTATCTCTGAGGACTACAGAACCCCCTCCCTGTGTGTTATGGAGGAGAGGGGGAGGTGTTTGTAGTCCTAGGATTAACACCGTTGCTCCCTCTTGGATAAAGATAAATGGGCATTGTCATTCTACCACAGGAAGTGTTTTACTGGCAGGATCACCAGGTGCAAAAGAATAAAAAAAAAACAAATGCAGCCATCACAAGAAAGTATTACTTTAATATTATTATTTTTTTTGGGGGGGGGGGGTATTATAGTCATTTTTTTAGTATGCTCTCCCCATAGTGTCTTTAGAATTGTGCGCAATCCCAGGGCACACCAGTCTGTGGGCTCATCAGGAGGTGCGTCGCTTTTTTGCGAGTTTGCGCACGTCACATTTTTTACTGAGGGAGAACGCACGCGCATTTGCTAGATGTGTGGGCGCCATTAACCACTTGCCAACCGGGCCATAGCCGAATGACAGCTACAGTGCGGTTGGATAACTCTGGCAGGGCGTACTATGACGTCCTCTCAGAATCGCACTCCCGCACGCCCCCTGGGGCACCAGGGGATGTCCATGACCGTTGGGTCTCCCAGACCTGGCGTGTCACAGATCGGGGTAAAGGGCCAACGACAGAGGTCACTTGTAAATAAAGCGGAGCGCGTCCAGTTCGGCTCCTCCCCTTTCCTCGCACCAATCACCGAACAGCGTGTGAGGAGAGGAGGCAGCCAGAGCAGCAGTGCTGTGGGCTGGATCTGAAGTCCCCACAGCGCTGATCTTTGCCCATCCCTGGCTAATCCATCGATCCCTGTCTCACCTATCCCTGGTTCATCCATCCCTGGCTTACCCATCCCTGGTTCATCCATCCCTGTCTCACCCATCATTGGTTCATCCATCCCTGGCTCATCCATCCCTGGTTCATCCATCCCTGCCTCACCCATCCCTGGTTCATCCATCCTTGTCTCACCCATCCCTGGTTCATCCATCCCTGGCTCACCCATTATTGGTTCATCCATCCCTGGCTCATCCATCCCTGGTTCATCCATCCCTGCCTCACCCATCCCTGGCTCATCCATCCCTGGCTCATCCATCCCTGCCTCACCAATCCCTGGTTCATCCACCCCTGGTTCTTTCATCCCTGGCTCACCCATCATTGGTTAATCCATCCCTGGCTCATCCATCCCTGCCTCACCCATCCCTGGTTCATCCATCCCTGGTTTATCCATCCCTGCCTCACCCATCCCTGGCTAATCCATCGATCCCTGGCTCACCCATCCCTGGTTCATCCCCCCCAGGTTCTTTCATCCCTGTCTCACCCATCCCTGGTTTATCCATCCCTTGCTCACCCATCCCTGGCTAATGCATCGATCCCTGGCTTACCCATCCCTGGTTCATCAATCCCTGGCTCACCCATCACTGGTTTATCCATCTCTGGAATGTGTTTTGGGGTGTAATCTGTGGTATGCATATGCTGAGTGTGAGAAATAACCTGTTACAATGACAATTTGAATGAAAAACAAAATCTTAAATTTGCAAAGAATTGGGGAAAAAAATTAAACCGTGAAAAACTCGCCATGCCTCTCACCAAATACTTTGGAATGTCTACTTTCCAAAAAGGGGTCATTTGGGGGGTATTTGTACTTTCCTGGCTTGTTAGGGTCTCATGAAATGAGATAGGCCGTCAGTAAATCAAGTGTGATCAATATTCAGTGATTGGCACCATAGCTTGTAGACTCTATAACTTTCACAAAGACCAAATAATATACAATAATTTGGGTTATTTTTTTACCAAAGGTAGGTAGCGGTAAAAATTGTGGCCAAAATGTATGAAGAAAAATTACTAATTTGCTAAATTTTATAACAGAAATTAAGAGAAATATTTTTTTTTTACAAAATGTTTGCTCTTTCTTCATTTATAGCTTAAAAAATAAAAAACCCGGCGTTGATTAAATACCACCAAAATGTAATTTGGGTGCAGTGTAGCATGAGAGAGTAATTGTCATTCAAAATGTGAGAGCGCTGAAAGCTGAAAATTGGTCTGGGCAGGAAGGGGGTTTAAGTGCCCAGTGGGCAAGTGGTTAAGATGGCACCCATGTGCAACTGCAAAAGGCAGCACATTTTTGTGCGGTACAGGAAAACGTGTGATTTCCTATGTGTTACCCCACACAGGTGTGCAGAAGCCCTAAAATGTAGTCTGTGCAGCAGAATTCAGTGATCTTAGATTGCTACCCTTCTCCCCCCAAATCCCCCCTTCCAGCTCAAATCCCACCTCCTAGCACCCCCCCCCCCCCAATCCCCTCTTCTAGCACCCCCCCCCCCAAATTCTCCCTTCTAACACAAATCCCCCACCAAAATCCCCCCTCCTAACAACCCCCATTTCCCCTCACCCAGCAGAAACCTCGCTTCAACCCCTTTTCCTAGCACAACCGCCTCAAACCCCCCCTCCTCAAATCCCCTTTCATATGAACAACCCCCTCAAAACCCCCCTCCTAGCACAAATCCCCCTTTCTAGTACAACCCCCCAAATCCCTCCTCCAAGCACAAATTCCCCCTTCTAGCACAACCCCCATCCCCCCTCCTAGCACAAACTCCCAGCTCCCAAATCCCCACTTTCAACATAAACCCTGCTCCAA
>BLSH010269210.1:488930-501156 GCA_018402905.1 Glandirana rugosa
AGCGGCGAATAAATGCCGCTAAGCGCGTCCTTAGGGGGTGACGGCGGCACTTTTCTGCCGCGCGCCACCCCTTGGTCAATTTCCTATTGGTTTATTAATTAATTAACGCGATTGACACCGACGAAGAACGGGAGGGGAAGACACGTCCGCTATAACCCCGGACGAGTGTAGATGAAACATAATAATGTCGTCCATTTGGAGTCGCATCATCATTTAGGTCGTTATGAATCAATTATGATGCTCTTCTAACGGGTGTAACATCCTCTTGTCGTAGTATGGCATGTATGTCGTTTAGTAGGTAAAGAAGAAGTAAAAATACGTAGGTTTAGGGCCGAAGAAAATGTTTGCCCAGGGTCCAATCAGTATTAAAGACGGCCCTGATTTTAATTCATCGTCATTTCTTCCATGTTTTGGATGCATAAAAATGAAGAAGAAATGGATGATTTGCTGTATGTACGGTATGATGCTGTTCTCCTACAATGTGGGCAATCTTCTCGTAGTATTAACTAAGTATTGCTGGATTTACTACTACGCTGAGGTTTACCTGCTGTAATAATACAAAGTAGATGTGAGCAGGCCCCAATATCGCCTGCACAGAAGGGGAGGGCAAGAAGCAGCCACAGTTAGCGCAATTAATTAATTATTTGGTTATCCTTTAACTGGTTCCCCACCGCGCGCCGTCTTTTCACGGCGGCAGTGGGGGATTCCTGCGCGAATCGCCGTAAATAAGCGGCGATTTGCATTTGGCCACCAGGAGGCGCGCACGTGCACCCGCCGCACTCCTGGGGAGTGTGCCCATGGCTCGGGCGGACCCGATGTCCGCCGGCGAGCCGCGATGAGCGGCTACAGAGAAAGAACGGGGAACCGCCGATGTAAACACGGCGGTTCCCCGCCCTGTCAGTGGGGCATGAGAGATCTACTGATCCCTGTCACTGGGATCAGTTAGATCTCTCATGCCCATGTTAGCCCAACCCCCCCACAGTAAGAACACCCAGGGAACACAGTTAACCCCTAGATCTCCCCCTGCAGGTTAACCCCTTCACTGCCAATGACATTTATACAGTAATCAGTGGACATTTAAATTTCTGATCGCTGAATAAATGTCATTGGTCCCAAAAAAGTGTCAAAATGTTCCAACATGTCCCCCCCGATATCGCAGTACCGCTAAAAATCGCAGATCGCCGCCATTACTAGTAATAAATAAAAAAAAAATAAAAACCCCAGAAATGAATTCTCACCATCCGTAAACGCGGCCACTTTTGCGCAAACCAATCAATAAACGCCGATTGCAATTTTTTTATCGCAAATATGAGGTATTATATAAATCGGCCAAAAACGGTGAAAAAAAATGTTTTTTTATATTTTTTTTTTGGATTTGAATTTTAGCAAAAAGTAAGAAATTTGGATTTTTTTGCAAAATGGTCGCTCTTCTTTTGTTTATAGCGGCAATAAGAAATGACACAGAGGCGATCAAATACCACCAAAAGAAAGCTCTATTTGTGGGAAAAAAAGGACGCAAATTTTGTTTGGGTACAACGTCGCATGACCGTGCAATTGTCAGTTAAAGCGACGCAGCGCCGAATCGCAAAAAGTGCTCTGGTCCTAAAGTGGGAAATTCTTCCGGGGCTGAAGTGGTTAAATCGTTCCCCTGGTTTCTGGGAGAGAGCTGTACTGAGCAAGGGGACCATGTCAGAAACTAAATAAAGATAGCAAAGATCAACCCAATAGTGAGATGGATCTGCAACATTTCTAGTGGGTTCCAGTGACATCTAGTGGTCAAATAGAAGACTGCAGGATTCATCAGGAGAGCAGTGAAAGTTTTACAATAATACATAGAACAGCATTCCATAATAAGATGACTAAATATATTCACTATATCATACACTACTGGTCATATTCAGATACCCATAACTTACCAGTTTCAGTTTTCACTACATTTCCTTTTAAAAGCTGAATGTATGAATATTATTTGCGTTATTGTACAATACCAAGACCTTGATTATTATTATTACTATTATGTTTATATTCTCGTGTAATTGAACAATACCATGACCTGAATATTAATATTACAGTATTATTATCTCTATATATTTATCTCTGTAATTAAACAATACTAGGACCTGAATAATAATATTATCATTTTTATTATCTCTTTAATTTTTTTTTTTTTCATAAAGATTTTATTGAATAAAGAAAATAGGTACAGTACATCGTGTTTTAACACAGCATCAGGTTGCACAGTACAAGTGGAACAAATGTCGATGGATTAAACACAGCAGTCTGCTGTAGGATTAACAAACTGTTCAATTGGGGACAACACGTGGGCTTACATAGAGGCACATAGAGGCACACAGAGACAGAGAGTCACATAGAGGCACACGGAGTCACACAGAGGCACATAGAGGCACATATACTAACATAGAGTCACATAGACTCACACAGAGTCACATAGAGTCACATAGAGGCACATAGAAGTACATAAAGTCACATAGAGGCACATAGAGGCACATAGAGACACATAGAGGCACATAGAGGTACATAGAGTCACATAGAGTCACATAGAGGTACATAAAGTCACATAGAGGCACATAGAGACACATAGAGGCACATAGAGGTACATAAAGTCACATAGAGGCACATAGAGGCACATAGAGACACATAGAGGCACATAGAGGTACATAGAGTCACATAGAGTCACATGGAGACACATAGAGGCACATAGAGGTACATAGAGACACATAGAGGCACATAGAGGTACATAAAGTCACATAGAGGCACATAGAGGTACATAGAGTCACATAGAGTCACATAGAGACACATAGAGACACATAGAGGTACATAAAGTCACATAGAGGCACATAGAGACACATAGAGGCACATAGAGGTACATAGAGTCACATAGAGTCACATAGAGACACATAGAGACACATAGAGGTACATAGAGTCACATAGAGACACATAGAGGCACATAGAGGTACATAAAGTCACATAGAGGCACGCAGAGGCACAGAGAGTCACACAGAGTCACATAGAGGCAGTGGGCTCATAGAGGCACATAGACTCACATAGAGGCACATAGAGTTATATAGAGTCACACAGAGTCACAAAGAGGCACATAGAGACACATAGAGGCACATAGAGGTACATAGAGTCACATAGAGTCACATAGAGGCACAGAGAGTCACACAGAGTCACATAGAGTCAGTGGGCACATAGAGGCACATAGACTCACATAGAGGCACATAGAGTTATATAGAGTCACACAGAGTCACAAAGAGGCACATAGAGACACATAGAGGCACATAGAGGTACATAGAGGCACACAGAGGCACAGAGAGTCCCATAGAGGCAGTGGGCACATAGAGGCACATAGACTCACATAGAGGCACATAGAGTTATATAGAGTCACACAGAGTCACATAGAGGCACACAGAGGCTTCACCAGTATATGTACCTCACCTGTAGGTGAAGGGGTTTGATGGTAGAGATGGTCGTAGGGCTGGTTGTCCTGAGTCTTTGGTTGAAGCATGGGCCTTTGATACCAGGCTGGTAGTGGGCAAATCAAGGTGTTTTAGTCTGATTGTAGCATCGGGTGTGTAAGGTGGAACTGTATGTTAGGTTATGCTTAGCTTAGTGGTAGGGAGGGTCTAGGCGCTGGGTTTTTGCAGCCTGGTTAGCGAGCTAGTGGTACGGTCAATCCTAGTGGTATGTGGTCGAATGCTCAGCTGTCTATGATTCTGTCTGATTACTGATGGAATAAAATCTATGATGGGGTAAAGTGGGGTGGGTAGTGTGTGGTGGAGGGTGGGGGGGGGGGGGTAGGGGAAGGGGGACGGAGGGGGTGGGTTACCATCTCTCTCTCCCCTTTATTATTAATGTATGAACTCCATTATCTGCATATTATTATATGCTATATTGTCCAATACCATGACCAAAAAATGATGATTAATATTATTATTACTATTAATAAAATAATGTACCAATTTTATTGTCTGCATATCAGCAGATATCATTATCGGTGCAATCAGGAACTGTGCTCAGTGGCTGCTGAGATAAGATCATACAGTCACATAGAGGCGCATAGAGGCACATAGAGTCACACAGAGGCACACAGAGACACACATAGGCACATAGAGGAACATAGAGTCACATAGAGACACAAAGAGGGACATAGAGTCACATAGAGACACACAGAGACACAAAGAGGCATATAGAGTCATACAGAGGCACACAGAGACACACAGAGGCAAATAGAGGCACATACACACATAGAGGCACATAGAGGCACATACACACATAGAGGCACATACACACATAGAGGCACATAGAGGCACATACACACATAGAGACACATACACACATAGAGGCACATAGAGGCACATACACACATAGAGGCACATACACACATAGAGGCACATAGAGGCACATACACACATAGAGGCACATAGGGTCACATAGAGACACATAGAGGCACATAGAGTCACTTAGAGTCACATAGGAAAACATGGAGGCACATGGAGGCACACAGAGTCACATAGAGGCACATAGAGATACATAGAGGCACATGGAGGCACATAGAGTCACACAGAGGCAAAGAGAGTCACATAGACTCACATAGAGGCACACAGAGTCACATAGAGGCACATAGAGGCGCACAGAGGCACGTAGAGTCACAAAGAGGCACACAGAGTAACACAGAGGCACATAGAGTCACATAGAGGCAAAGAGAGTCACATAGAGACACACAGAAGCACACAAAGTCACATAGAGGCACACAGAGTCACATAGAGGCACATAGACTCACACAGAGACACATAGAGGCAAAGAGAGTCACATAGAGATACACAGAGGCACACAAAGTCACATAGAGGCACATAGAGTCACATAGAGGCACAAAGAGTCACACAGAGGCAAAGAGAGTCACATAGACTCACATAGAGGCACACAGAGGCACACAGAGTCACATAGAGGCACATAGAGGCACATAGACTCACATAGACTCACATAGAGGCACATAGACTCACATAGAGGCACATAGAGGCACATAGAGGCACACAGAGTCACATAGAGGCACATAGACTCACACAGAGACACATAGAGTCACATAGAGGCAAAGAGAGTCACATAGAGGCAAAGAGAGTCACATAGAGACACACAGAGGCACACAAAGACACATAGAGGCACATAGAGTCACATAGAGGCACATAGAGTCACATAGAGTCACACAGAGGCAAAGAGAGTCACATAGACTCACATAGAGGCGCACAGAGGCACATAGAGTCACAAAGAGGCACATAGAGTCACATAGAGGCAAAGAGGGTCACATAGAGACACACAGAAGCACACAAAGTCACATAGAGGCACACAGATTCACATAGAGGCACACAGAGTCACATAGAGGCACATAGACTCACATAGAGACACACAGAGGCACACAAAGTCACATAGAGGCACACAGAGTCACACAGAGGCACATACACTCATATAGAGGCACATAGACTCACATAGAGGCACATAGACTCACATAGAGACACACAGAGGCACACAAAGTCACATAGAGGCACACAGAGGCACATACACTCATATAGAGGCACATAGACTCACATAGAGGCAAAGAGAGTCACATAGAGGCAAAGAGAATCACATAGAGACACACAGAAGCACACAAAGTCACATAGAGGCACACAGAGTCACATAGAGGCACACAGAGGCACACAGAGGCACATAGAGTCACATAGAGTCACACAGAGGCAAAGAGAGTCACATAGAGACACACAGAGGTGCACAGAGGCACATAGAGTCACACAGAGTCACACAGAGGCACATAGACTCACATAGAGGCACATAGACTCACATAGACTCACATAGAGGCACATAGAGTCACATAGAGGCAAAGAGAGTCACATAGACTCACATAGAGGCACACAGAGTCACACAGAGGCAAAGAGAGTCACATAGACTCACATAGAGGCACACAGAGGCACATAGAGGTGCACAGAGGCACATAGAGTCACAAAGAGGCACATAGAGGCAAAGAGAGTCACATAGAGACACACAGAGGCACACAGAGTCACATAGAGGCACACAGAAGCACACAAAGTCACATAGAGGCACAAAGAGTCACATAGGGGCACATAGACTCACACAGAGACACATAGAGGCAAAGAGAGTCACATAGAGACACACAGAGGCACACAAAGTCACATAGAGGCACATATAGTCACATAGAGGCACATAGAGTCACATAGAGTCACACAGAGGCAAAGAGAGTCACATAGACTCACATAGAGGCACACAGAGTCACATAGAGGCGCATAGACTCACATAGAGGCACATAGACTCACATAGAGGCACACAGAGTCACATAGAGGCACATAGACTCACACAGAGACACATAGAGGCAAAGAGAGTCACATAGAGACACACAGAGGCACACAAAGTCACATAGAGGCACATAGACTCACATAGAGGCACATAGACTCACATAGAGGCAAAGAGAGTCACATAGAGGCAAAGAGAGTCACATAGAGACACACAGAGGCACACAGAGACACATAGAGGCACATAGAGTCACATAGAGACACATAGAGTCACATAGAGTCACACAGAGGCAAAGAGAGTCACATAGACTCACATAGAGGCGCACAGAGGCACATAGAGTCACAAAGAGGCACATAGAGTCACATAGAGGCAAAGAGAGTCACATAGAGGCAAAGAGAGTCACATAGAGACACACAGAAGCACACAAAGTCACATAGAGGCACACAAGTCACATAGAGGCACACAGAGGCACATAGACTCACACAGAGACACATAGAGGCAAAGAGAGTCACATAGAGACACACAGAGGCACACAAAGTCACATAGAGGCACATAGAGTCACACAGAGGCAAAGAGAGTCACATAGACTCACATAGAGGCACACAGAGTCACATAGAGGCACATAGAGGCGCATAGACTCACATAGAGGCACATAGACTCACATAGAGGCACACAGAGTCACATAGAGGCACATAGACTCACACAGAGACACATAGAGGCAAAGAAAGTCACATAGAGACACACAGAGGCACACAAAGTCACATAGAGGCACATAGAGTCACATAGAGGCACATAGAGTCACATGGAGGCAAAGAGAGTCACATAGAGGCAAAGAGAGTCACACAGAGACACACAGAGGCACACAGAGACACATAGAGGCACATAGAGTCACATAGAGGCACATAGAGTCACATAGAGTCACACAGAGGCAAAGAGAGTCACATAGACTCACATAGAGGTGCACAGAGGCACATAGAGTCACAAAGAGGCACGTAGAGTCACATAGAGGCAAAGAGAGTCACATAGAGACACACAGAAGCACACAAAGTCACATAGAGGCACACAGAGTCACATAGAGGCACACAGAGTCACATAGAGGCACATAGACTCACATAGAGACACACAGAGGCACACAAAGTCACATAGAGGCACACAGAGTCACACAGAGGCACATAGACTCACATAGAGGCACATAGACCCACATAGAGGCACATAGAGTCACATAGAGTCACATAGAGGCAAAGAGAGTCACATAGAGGCAAAGAGAGTCACATAGAGACACACAGAAGCACACAAAGTCACATAGAGGCACACAAGTCACATAGAGGCACACAGAGGCACATAGAGTCACATAGAGTGACACAGAGGCAAAGAGAGTCACATAGAGACACACAGAGGCACACAGAGGCGCACAGAGGCACATAGAGTCACACAGAGTCACACAGAGTCACACAGAGTCACACAGAGGCACATAGACTCACGTAGAGGCACATAGACTCACATAGACTCACATAGAGGCACATAGAGTCACATAGAGGCAAAGAGAGTCACATAGACTCACATAGAGGCACACAGAGGCACATAGAGGCACATAGAGGCACACAGAGTCACATAGAGGCACATAGAGTCACACAGAGGCAAAGAGAGTCACATAGACTCACATAGAGGCACACAGAGGCACATAGAGGCGCACAGAGGCACATAGAGTCACAAAGAGGCACATAGAGGCAAAGAGAGTCACATAGAGACACACAGAGGCACACAGAGTCACAAAGAGGCACACAGAAGCACACAAAGTCACATAGAGGCACACAGAGTCACATAGAGGCACATAGACTCACACAGAGACACATAGAGGCAAAGAGAGTCACATAGAGACACACAGAGGCACACAAAGTCACATAGAGGCACATAGAGTCACATAGAGGCACATAGAGTCACATAGAGTCACACAGAGGCAAAGAGAGTCACATAGACTCACATAGAGGCACACAGAGGCACACAGAGTCACATAGAGGCACATAGAGGCCCATAGACTCACATAGACTCACATAGAGGCACATAGAGGCACATAGAGGCACACAGAGACACATAGAGGCACATAGACTCACACAGAGACACATAGAGGCAAAGAGAGTCACATAGAGACACACAGAGGCACACAAAGTCACATAGAGGCACATAGACTCACATAGAGGCACATAGAGTCACATAGAGGCAAAGAGAGTCACATAGAGGCAAAGAGAGTCACATAGAGACACACAGTGGCACACAGAGACACATAGAGTCACATAGAGGCACATAGAGTCACATAGAGTCAGACAGAGGCAAAGAGAGTCACAAAGAGGCAAAGAGAGTCACATAGAGACTCACAGAAGCACACAAAGTAACATAGAGGCACACAGAGTCACATAGAGGCACACAGAGGCACATAGAGTCACATAGAGTCACACAGAGGCAAAGAGAGTCACAAAGAGGCAAAGAGAGTCACATAGAGACACACAGAAGCACACAAAGTCACATAGAGGCACACAGAGTCACATAGAGGCACACAGAGGCACACAAAGTCACATAGAGGCACACAGAGGCACATAGACTCACATAGAGACACACAGAGGCACACAAAGTCACATAGAGGCACACAGAGTCACACAAAGGCACATAGACTAACATAGAGGCACATAGACTCACATAGAGGCACATAGAATCACAAAGAGGTAAAGAGAGTCACAAAGAGGCAAAGAGAGTCACATAGAGACACACAGAAGCACACAAAGTCACATAGAGGTACACAGAGTCACATAGAGGCACACAGAGGCACATAGAGTCACATAGAGTCACACAGAGGCAAAGAGAGTCACATAGAGACACACAGAGGCACACAAAGGCACACAGAGGCGCACAGAGGCACATAGAGTCACACAGAGTCACACAAAGGCACATAGACTCACATAGAGGCACATAGATTCACATAGACTCACATAGAGGCACATAGAGTCACATAGAGGCAAAGAGAGTGACATAGAGGCAAAGAGAGTCACATAGAGACACACAGAGACACATAGAGGCACATAGAGTCACATAGAGGCACATAGAGTCACACAGAGTCACACAGAGGCAAAGAGAGTCACATAGACTCACATAGAGACACACAGAGGCACACAAAGTCACATAGAGGCACACAGAGTCACACAGAGGCACATAGACTCACATAGAGGCACATAGACTCACATAGAGGCACATAGAGTCACATAGAGGCAAAGAGAGGCACATAGACTCACATAGAGACACACAGAGGCACACAAAGTCACATAGAGGCACACAGAGTCACACAGAGGCACATAGACTCACATAGAGACACACAGAGGCACACAAAGTCACATAGAGGCACACAGAGTCACACAGAGGCACATAGACTCACATAGAGGCACATAGAGTCACAAAGAGGCAAAGAGAGTCACATAGAGGCAGAGAGAGTCACATAGAGACACACAGAAGCACACAAAGTCACATAGAGGCACACAGAGTCACATAGAGGCACACAGAGGCACATAGAGTCACATAGAGTCACACAGAGGCAAAGAGAGTCACATAGAGACACACAGAGGCACACAAAGGCGCACAGAGGCACATAGAGTCACACAGAGTCACACAGAGGCACATAGACTCACATAGAGGCACATAGACTCACATAGACTCACATAGAGGCACACAGAGTCACATAGAGGCACATAGAGGCACACAAGAGTCACATAGAGGCACATAGAGTCACACAGAGGCAAAGAGAGTCACATAGACTCACATAGAGGCACACAGAGGCACATAGAGGCGCACAGAGGCACATAGAGGCAAAGAGAGTCACATAGAGGCACACAGAAGCACACAGAGTCACATAGAGGCACACAGAGGCACATAGAGTCACATAGACTCACATAGAGGCACACAGAGGCACATAGAGGCAAAGAGAGTCACATAGAGGCTCACAGAGTCACATAGAGGCACACAGAGGCACATAGAGGCAAAGAGAGTCACATAGAGACACACAGAGTCACTTAGAGTCACATAGACTCACATAGAGGCACATAAAAAAAAATGTCTATAAAATCCCCTTCAAGGTTCTTCCATAGTAAATTTTTGTGCATTTTCTGCCAATTAGGTGACAGTAATAATTCCCATTTCCGGGAATCCTAAATTCTGATTGCAGGGGAGCACACAATGTACAATGGCAGTGGGCATCAATGATGAATGTGAAAAGGACCTGGGCCCATCATCCTGGAGGAGGGGCAGAGTACCAGTTCCAATGCTGGGAAAAGGTCAGCTGTCACCCAAGGTGATGATGCCAAATAGAGTCCCTCCTAGAGAACATGCTGCTCCTGGCTCCCTCCAGTGCTGGTTATGTGACAAAAGCTGACCTAATATCTGCCGATCTTCCCATCCAGGAGGCCAGCAAGCAGTGCCTGGACAAGGTCCTCTGGCACCCATGGCAGATGCCAATGTCTATCTCCTTTCACTGTCCAATCACAGGCTGACCTGTAAGTGTAACATGACTGCAGCAGAGAAAAATCAGTCTCCTGCCCTGCCACCCTGTGTGGCAGAGCTGTGTAAATCCCAGGACTGGATGGACAGATTTACAAATCTATATACAGGAGAAAATGTCATGAATTGGAAGGGATTTACCGAAATGTACTGCAGGCCCTTGCTAGTTTCTGCTTTCTAGGTACAGATGAAGGCCATTCTAGTGCACTTGCTGAAATCTTTTAAAATGTGCGCTTAGTGGGAGGGTCTATTGCACTGCCCCCCGCAGGAGCCACTTGGTAATTGGGGTTCTCTGTTCTGCGCCTCAACTCCAGGAACACCCTCAGACTCTCTGACACACCTGGTTGAGTGAAAATTAATTCTAATGGCACCCAAATCAGGCGACGATTGCCGTGCAGTAAACCGTGCTGGAATTGCAGCAAGTTTCAACGTGCAAGGCTGTCGCTCAAGAGACGCTCATGTTCCATCGCGAGCGAGTAGTGGCGCGTTGCGATTGCAGTGCGATTTACTGCGCGTCAATCGCAGTTAAATCGCGGCACGATTGGGGTGCCATTAAGAAGGAATGGCATCACAAATGCATCCTGCGTCTTGCAGCAATTTGAAATTGCAGGTGGAATCGCGGCAATTCTGCCCATGATCAAGGTGTGAATGGAGCCTTAGAACTGCGCACATTCCCGGGGTACACCAGTCTGAGGGCTCGTTCACACCAGGAGGTGCGTCCGAGCACGCGCTTCTTTGCGTTTTCCCGCACGTCACATTTTTTACTGAGAGTGAAAATACGGGCATTTGCTAGATGCGTTGGGTTGAGTCATAAAGAGATAATGGCACCTACATGCTGCTGCAAAAGGCAGCACATTTTTATGCAGTGCAGGAAAACCTGCGATTTCCCACGTTACCTCACTCACCACACCTGGTGGAGTGAAGTCCTAAAATGTAGTCCTTATGTGTGACCTTAGGTCGTTACTTCTCTCCCTCCAAATACCCCTCCCAAATTCCCCCTTCTAGCACAAATCCCCCCTCCTAGCACCCCCCCAAATCGCCCCTCCTAGCTCCACCCCCCGAATTCCCCCTTCTAGCACAGATCCCCGACCAAATCTCCCCTCTTAGCACGCCCCACCCCCAAATTCCCACTTCTATAACAACTTCCCCTCTAAATCCTCCCTTCTAGCACAAATCCCCCCTCCTAGCACCTAGCCCCCCCTAGCGCACCCCCCAAATCCCCTCTCCTAGCATAACCCCCCTGCTCCCAAATCCCCTAGAATCCCCTCAAATACCCCCTACTAGCACAAATCCCCCACCAAATCTCCCCTCCTAGCACATCACCCCCAAATTCCCCCTTCCAAAACAAATTCCCCACCAAATACCCCCT
>BLSH010269210.1:533246-546808 GCA_018402905.1 Glandirana rugosa
AGGAGGTCGTGTCTGTGAGCGACTGGCAATGAGAAGGGGAAGGAGAGAGGACGTTGGAGCGGCACAAGGGAGGAGGAGAGCAGCAGAGAGGCTACATAGAGGACTCTTTAAAAGGAGCCGCTGGCGTTGGTGAGTGGCAGCCCCTGGGAGTTGGGTGGGAAGGCTGGGAGAGGACAGTGGACAGTCTGTAGAGGTCGGAGAAGCCAAGCAGCAGAAGGAGGGCCACTGGACAGTAAGGCCTGGAAGATGGATGGGCTGGGAGTTGTAGTTCATCCAGTGCCCAGCTAGAACCAATGTACTTAGCTACACACATGAGGGTCCATGGCTTCACAACTGGGAGCCTGTGACCCTTCCCCACAATGGGTGGTCCAGAGGCTCTGCTAACAGCAAGAGCAGGCCTCACCATGTGCTAGCTGCGGCGGAAGAGGAAGTGTCATGGAGGTCTGATAAATTTCCTTTCAGGCCGGTAACAGCAAGTAGTGTGCAGGAGAGAGGAAGGGGAAGAGTAACGGTCAGCGAGTGTCTGTGCTGGAGGAAGGAGTGTATATACGGCGGTGTATATAGAAGGTCCCGTGATTGATTCTTGGGCATCCCACAGTCATCCCTATACCCATCCAAGTTTAACCTCTAAATAAAACAGAAACAAAGTACCGGCCTGTTCAATGACTCCAGTGTGTGCAAATCAAGTGATTGAGGGCAGCAGGCAGGTGGACCACAATTACCAGCCACCCCTAAGGGGGAACATGGCTACATTTGGGGGCTCGTCCGGGATTCACCTGCAAGGCTGCCAGTCGTTGCCCCTAGAAACCGCAAGAGAACTGAGCCAGGAACTGTAATTGTTTTATTGCCAACGTGGACTGGGGCAACAGGCAGGTGGACCACAACAACCAGCCACTCTTTAGGGGGCACATGGCTACAAATATATAGAAGGTGATGTAGGAAGCACGGAATATGGGTCACCCCATCCTGTAATCACTGACCTGAGTGCCCGCTGGTGTCCATGGCAGTACCGAAGAGCAGCACATACTCAGTGAGGGAGGCATGCAGGAGGCACATGGAGCCCATCCACCCTCCAGCGTTCACAAACACCCACTGCATGTCCTCATCCGGTAAGATGTGCCCGGGGTGCTTCTTCCTCAACTCAATGATGATCTTAGAGAAGGCGACTTCATAGTCCAGACCTAGGGGAGAGAGAGGGGGGGTTAGAGCGGGGGTGGGGAGTTCTCAGAGGAAGCACTCCCTGCCATGCCAACCACCTGAGCACCCCTTCACTACTGAGCACCACATTACAGTCCACCCCAACACCCCCTCCCACCTTGTCGCTTACACCTCCACCTCCTTCCTCCAACCACAGCAACCCCTCCACCGATGACCCAAGAATTCCTTCTCCCCTCACTTACCAAGGACCCCTCTTATTCCGATGCTACTACCTTGGGGCCCCCTCCTTAAAAACCACTGGGTTTGTTACCTGCTCCCCCCAGTCCACTCTGCGGCCCTCTCCTCCTCCACCAACAACCCTAGAAGGTGCCTTCTTCCTCTGCCAACTACCCAGGGCGATCTTCTCCGACCACAATGTCATCTTTTCCTCCTTTCCTTCAACTGCATTGGAGACCCGCTCTTCTTCCAACAACCTCCACCATGGGGCCATCTCTTCTTCCAACAACCTCCACCATGGGGCCATCTCTTCTTCCAACAACCTCCACCATGGGGCCATCTCTTCTTCCAACAACCTCCACCATGGGGCCACCTCTTCTTCCAACAACCTCCACCATGGGGCCACCTCTTCTTCCAACAACCTCCACCATGGGGCCACCTCTTCTTCCAACAACCTCCACCATGGGGCCACCTCTTCTTCCAACAACCTCCACCATGGGGTCACCTCTCCTTCCATCAACCTCCACCGTGGGCCATCTCTTCTTCCAACAACCTCCACCGTGGGCCATCTCTTCTTCCAACAACCTCCACCGTGGGCCATCTCTTCTTCCAACAACCTCCACCGTGGGCCATCTCTTCTTCCAACAACCTCCACCGTGGGCCCATCTCCTCATAATCCAGGGACCACTCTCCTCTTCCACCAACCACTCATGGGCCCTCTCCATCCCACCAACCACCCAGGGGCCCCCCCTTCCACCAACCACCCAGGGGCCCTCTTCCACCAACCACCCAGGGGCCCCCCTTCTACCAACCACCCAGGGGCCCCCCCTTCTACCAACCACCCAGGGGCCCCCCTTCTAACACCCAGGGGCCCTCTCCCACCAACCACCCAGGGGCCCCCCTTCTACCAACCACCCAGGGGCCCCCCTTCTAACACCCAGGGGTCCTCTCCCACCAACCACCCAGGGGCCCCCCTTCTAGCCACCCAGCAGCCCTCTCCTCCCCCCTTGCTCAGCAGACACCCCATACACGTGACCAGCCTGCAGAGTGACCCATCGGGGGGCGTGGTTACCAGCGTGTTCCCTGGCCAGGGCGGAGATCTCCTCCCGGGAGAAGGTGTACGGTTTACTCATCAGCCATTGGTGGATCAGAGTCAGCAGGACCCCGCTCACCGCCACCAGCACGGCGGCCCTCACCGCCCGGGACCCGCAGCATCCGACCATGGCGGACAGTGAGCGGACACATCGGGCACCCGTTTCCTACTGCCGCAGGGACACGCCTACCACCCGGCTCCTCCAATACGAGGACATCGGACGGTCCAGCGTCCAATCTCCGGGCAGAAGAGGCGGGCTGACTGTCACTGCACAACAGCGACACCTGGTGGCCGCAAAGCGGGAACTGCAGCGCACTGCTCCAAACATCACATCCTTGTATAATAAAGCGACCTCCTACCCCACTGGGGAGATTTCCCTTCACTTCCTGTCCGGGAGAAGAAACCGGAAGTGACAGCAAATCTCTCCAATGTCAGTTTTTGGAGAATTCCAATTCCAAATGTTTGTATTTTGCTATTAGGATCAGTGCTGATGACAACGGTCAACATGCCAAGCAGAAGGGTGAATCTGCTCAATGGATACATCCACACTCACTGGCTACTTTAGTGCCGGGTTGGACCCCCTTTTGCCTTCATTCTTCGTGGGATAGATTCAACAAGGTGCTTTTGCTCCATAGTGACAATGATGGCATCACACAGTTACTGCAGATTTGTCGGCTGCCCATCCATGATGCCGATCTCCCATTCCACCAAATCCCAAAGGGTCTCTATTGGATGAGATGTGGGGAGTGTGGAGGCCATTGGAGTGCAGGGACCTCATTGTCCTGTGGTGAGATGATTGGAGATTTGTGCCATGGTGCATTATCCTGCTGGAAGGAGCCATCAGAAGATGGGGGCACTGCAGCCATAAAGGGGTGGGCATGCCAGGGCTGGGACCAGGAGGGGCGGCTGCACTGGGCAGAGTGGTTTGATGTGAGGTGGGTGGGGGAGGTGCTGCGGAAAGATTTGGCATTGGTCGCCCTGGGCTCTAGATGACTTTGCCCTGGGATGATGGCAGAACGCCCCACAGACACTCTCCTAAACCTGGAGGACAGCCTTCCCAGCAGTGGCACCCGGTGGGCTTTTTTTTTGGGGGGGGTTGTGGCAAACCACAACCCCCCCCCCCGTTGGCAGGTGGCACCACCCCCCCAACCCTCCAATCCAGCCCCACACTTACCCCATTTAGGTTGCAGGTGGGCAGCCCTCCTATGGGCAGTGGGCAGGGGCTCCTCCTCCTCTTCTGCATCACGGGCAGCTTCCGCCGTGCGTCTCCTCCCTCCTCCTCCTCCTAGGCGTCCAATAGGATCGCCTGTCCTTTCAGCCAATCGGCTCTCAGGACCCGCTTCCTGATTGGCCCGGGAGGAGGATCAGTGTGACAATAGCGAATATTCCACAACTGGGTGGGTTTGGAGCGCAGAGCTCTTCACCCCGAGAACCATCCTTTTTTAAGCCTATTAGAGCCTCTGGCTCCAATCACATGCTTAACCCCCCCATTGGAATCCATGCATCTGGTGCCCTGCATGTAAACATAGAGAAGTGACGGCAGAAAAAGACTGAGTAGTGAGCCCTCCAGCTGTTGCGGAACTACAAATCCCATGAGGCATTGCAAGGCTGACAATTACAAGCAGGACTCCCACAGGCAGAGGCATGATGGGACTTGTAGTTTCGCAACAGCTTGAGGGACGCCAGTTTGACACCCCTGCCGCCGCCTCAGTAGTTGTTTTTGTTGTTTTTTGGTTTTTTTTGTTATTTCCCATTAACCTCGTTGTCTGACTATAGATTTCGGTTTACCCCGGGCATGATGTAGTTTAACCACTTCTGGACTGGCATGCGTAGATTTACTGCTGCAGAGTGGCAGCGTAATGCCAATCGCTGTCTATGGACGGTGATTAGCGCACGTGCAGCTCATGCCCGCTGCACGCTCCCTGAGTGGGGCCGCGGGTCAGGAGAACTCAATGTCCGCCGCCGAGCCACGATCCCCTGGTACAGCAGA
This sequence comes from Glandirana rugosa, assembly GCA_018402905.1. Lineage (NCBI taxonomy): Eukaryota > Metazoa > Chordata > Amphibia > Anura > Ranidae > Glandirana > Glandirana rugosa. The sequence goes on from BLSH010269210.1 coordinate 537,704, forward strand.
AAAGCGGGGAACCTCCAATGTAAACACCGCGGTTCCCCGCTCTGTCAGGCGGCATCTAAGAGATCTACTGATTGCTGTCACTGGGATCAGTTAGATCTCTCATGCCCCTGGCAGCCCAGCCCCCTCACAGTTAGAACACGCCTAGGGAGCACTGTTTTACCCCTTCATTGCCCTCTGCAGGTTAACCCCTTTACTGCCAGTGACATTTATACAGTAATCAGTGGTTATTTTTAGAACTGTCTGCTGTATAAATGTCATTGGTCCCAAAAAAGTGTCAAAAATGTCCGACATGTCCGCTGCAATATCGCAGTCCCGATAAAAATCACTGCCATTACTAGTAAAAAAAAAAAATGGTAATACTGGGAATATGCTATAGACCCCCTAATCAGAGGGAGGAGGGGGAGGCGGACCTCCTATCACAATTTGGAATAGCGGCAAGGATGGGAAGTGTTATTATAATGGGAGATTTTAATTATCCAGATATTGACTGGGAGGAAGGTACTGCACGTTCAGCCAAGGCTCGCCATTTCCTAAATGTCCTGCAGGATAATTTCATGGGTCAGATGGTAAATGCACCAACAAGAGAAAAAACATTATTGGACCTTCTGATTACCAACAACACAGACGTGGAAGTAAGGGGCAATCTAGGAAATAGCGATCACAGGACAATTCGTTTTAGTATAAATTACACAAATAGGAAACGCAAGGGGAATACAAAGACACTGAATTTTAAAGGAGCCAACTTCCAGAAACGACGCTCCTTGCTGGAAGATGTTAACTGTTATAAAATACTAGGAACAATGAATGCGGAGGAAAAATGGGAGTGTTTCAAGAACACACTAAACAAAGGTATTAGCCAGTGTATCCCAACAGGAAATAAAATTAAAAGAGCTAATCAAAGACCAGGATGGCTTAACGCCGACATAAAGGCTCACATAAAAGCAAAAAAGAAGGCCTTCAAAAAATACAAGGCGGAGGGGTCTCAGTCAGATTTTCAGAACTACAAAACACGCAATAAGGAATGCAAAGGTGCAATCAGAGCAGCTAAGATTGAACATGAAAGACCCATAGCTGAGGAAAGTAAAAAGAATCCCAAGAAATTCTTTAAGTATATAAATAGAAAGAGAGGGGGGTCAGATCATATTGGTCCAATAAAGAATGATGAAGGTATTTTGGTTACTGAGGATGGAGAAATGGCAAAGGTGTTAAACTCATTTTTCTCCTCAGTATTCACAAAGGAAACGGGGGGATCAATTATTCAGAACTACAATGCTGGTCCTCAGGGCACATCACAGGAAGCACCCCTGTGGCTGACTGAGGGTGAAATCAGGAATAGGCTTAAAAAACTGAACACCAATAAGTTACCGGGCCCAGATGGCTTACACCCAAGGGTCCTTAAGGAACTTAGCCAAGTTATTGCCAGACCTTTGTACCTAATCTTTAAGAGCAGTTTTCTGACTGGTATGATACCAGCTGACTGGAGGAAAGCCAATGTGGTACCAATATATAAAAAAGGACCAAGATCTATCCCTGGGAACTACAGGCCAGTTAGCTTAACATCAATAATATGCAAGCTCTTGGAGGGAATAACAAGGGACTATATACAAGATTATTGTAACGAGAACGGTATCATTAGCGGTAATCAACATGGGTTCATGAAGAATCGCTCTTGCCAAACCAATCTATTAACCTTCTATGAGGAGGTGAGCGGCCATCTAGATAAAGGAAGGCCTGTAGACGTGGTGTATCTGGATTTTGCGAAGGCGTTTGATACAGTTCCCCATAAACGTTTACTGTACAAACTAAGGTCCCTCAACATGGATCAAAGGGTGAGTACCTGGATTGAAAACTGGCTGCAGGGCGAGTCCAGAGGGTGGTGATAAATGGGGAGTACTCAGAATGATCTGGTGTAGAAAGTGGGGTTCCCCAAGGTTCTGTCCTGGGACCAATCCTATTCAATTTATTCATAAATGATTTGGATAACGGGGTGAAGAGCTCAATCTCAATATTTGCAGATGATACCAAGCTAAGCAGGGCAATAAACTCTCCACAGGATGTGGAAACCTTGCAAGAAGATCTGAATAAATTATTGGGGTGGGCAGGCAAATGGCAAATGAGATTTAATGTAGAAAAATGTAAGATAATGCATTTGGGTACCAAGAACAAAAAAGCAAACTACTCACTGGGGGGGGGGGAGCCCCTGGGGGAATCTAGGATGGAAAAAGACCTAGGGGTCCTAGTAGAGAACAGGCTCAGCAGTGGCATGCAATGCCAAGCTGCTGCAGGCAAAGCCAACAAAGTGTTGGCATGCATCAAGAAAGGGATTAACTTCAGGGATAAATCAATAATTCTCCCACTATACAAGTCTCTGGTGAGGCCACACCTGGAGTATGCCGTCCAGTTCTGGGCACCGGTCCTCAGGAGGGACGTCCTGGTATTGGAAAGGGTTCAGAGAAGGGCAACAAAGCTAATTAAGGGACTGGAGGACCTTAGGTTATGAGGAAAGATTACAGGCACTGAACTTATTCTCTCTGGAGAAGAGACGCTTGAGAGGGGATATGATTTCAATGTACAAATACTGTACTGGTGACCCCACAATAGGGAGAAAACTATTCAGCTCAAGGGGGCACACAAAGACACGCAGCCATTCACTAAAAATAGAGGAAAGACGGTTTAACCTTAAAATTCGTAGAGGTTTCTTTACGGTAAGAGCAGTGAGAATGTGGAATTCTCTTCCACAAGCAGTGGTTTCTGCTGGTAGTATAGATAAATTCAAAAAACTACTAGATGCACACCTAAGGGACCAAAGCATTGAGGGATATACAATGTAATACTGACATAAAAACACACACATAGGTTGAACTTGATGGACTCGAGTCTTTTTTCAACCTCACTAACTATGTAACTATGTAACTATGTAACCTCTGGCCACATACGGTATTGCATACACCAGCGACCCCCGGACCTCTGGCCACATTCAGTACTGCACAGACAAGCAGTCACTGTGGAACGAATTATCTGAGTCTCCATTGTTTCCTATGGGGAAACTTGCTTTAATATCCGAGTGATTTGGATTACAAGCATTCTTCAGGAACGGGATTATGATCGTAATCCGAGGTTCCACTGTACCATATAAGAGTCCCTTTATTTAAAGGATTAGTTCACCTTTACCGATCATTACAGCGCCTTTAACTACTTCAGCCCCGGAAGGATTTCCCATGTTAGGACCAGAGCACTTTTTGCGATTCGGCTCTGCGTCGCTTTAATTGACAACTGCACGGTCGTGCGACGTTGTACCCAAACAAAATTGACGACCTCGCCCCCCCCCACACAAATAGAGCTTTCTTTTGGTGGTATTTGATCGCCTCTGCGCCATTTCTGATCGCCTCTATAAACAAAAAAGAGCGACAACTTTGCAAAAAAAAAATATTTCTTACCTTTTGCTAAAATACAAATCCAAATATTAAAAAACAAATTTATTCATCGGTTTTGACCGATTTATATTCTTCCTCATATTTTTGGTAAAAAAAAAAAAAATCGCAATCGCCGTTTATTGATTGGTTTGTGCAAAAGTTGCCGCGTTTACTAAACCATGAGAATTAATTTCAGGCGCTTTTACTATTTTTTTTTCCACTAGTAATGGCGGCGATCTGCGATTTTTATCGGGACTGCGATATTGCGGCGGACATGTCGGACATTTTTGACACTTTTTTGGGACCAATGACATTTATTCAGCGATCAGAAATTTAAATGTCCACTGATTACTGTGTAAATGTCACTGACAGAGAAGGCGTTAACCTGCAGGGGGCGACCTAGGTGTTCCCTAGGCGCTTTCTAACTGTGAGGGGGCTGGGCTGCCAGGGGCACCAGAGATCTAACTGATCCCAGTGACAGGAATCAGTAGATCTCTGACATGCCGCCTGACAGAGCGGGGAACCGCCGTGTTTACATTGGCAGTTACCTGTTCTGGCTCTGTCACAGGTGATCGCAGGTTGCTGGCGAACATCAAGTCTGCCCGACCCGTGGCCCCGATCAGGGAGCGTGCGGCGGGCACGAGCGTGCGATCGCCCCCTAGCTGTCGTGCCTGCGAGTGACAACTATAAGCGGTGATTCGAGGGACAGAGCCACCCTGTCGCCGCTTATAGTCGTTACGCAGTCAGCAAGTGGTTAATTCACAAGGTGCATATTAAGGATGGGCTCGGGCGTGTTCGCAAGTGCACCTGCCCGCCAGGAAGTGGATCCTGCAATGCGCCAATCACAGACAGGGAGACATTTCCCCGATCGCTGCAGCCGCACATCGGGGAAATGTCTCCCTGCCGGTGATTGGCGCAGTGCAGGGTTCACGTCCTGGCGGCTCAGGCACGTGCACTTGCAAACACGCCCGAGCCCATCCTTAGTGCATATAAACATGTGACTAAGAGCAAAATAGTTAGAAAGTAAGTACACTGTGCAAAAAATAGCAAAAAAAAAAAAAAAAAGAATATAAAAATACATATGTTGTTGTGCAAAATCGCAAAAAAACAGGAATCGCAAAAAATGAATCACAGCAGTAAAAGTCCATTTTACACTTAACACCAAGAGTAAGGGTTAAAAAATTAAGAATAGTGTGCAAAAAAATGTGCAAAAAAGCAGAGTGCGTGATTTATTGTGCAAAGTCGCAGAGTAAATCGCAGAAGGAAAAAAAGTGCACTTTACAACATGAAGTGCAGAAAAAACTTCTTATTCAGCTTAAGGCCTCATACACACGAACGTATTTTGATGCCAACGTTTTTTGCAGCTCTCCATGTTATTCAATGGCCCCATAAAAACGCCAAAGTTTTTTAGCTGCAGAGGGCGTCGGAGTTAGTGAGCTGAAACTAGAACCCACGGGCAGCGAGTTCTGAGGCTGTAACGTTTTGCCGTTTTTGATGCCGACTGGCATTAACCGGCGTTTTTGACGCCGGCGTTTTTAGATTGAAAAATAGCAGAGGATTTAAAAAAAAACAAAAAAAAACCCCTATTGACGCCGGCGCTCATTAACCACTTGCCGACCGCCAACCGCAGGTTGACGCCGACAAGATGGCTCTGCTAGGCAAATCGGCGTCATATGGCTGCCAGATCGCGCACTGTGAGCGCGCTGTGTCCGGGGGAGGGTCCAGGGAGCGGATAAGGCGACTCGATCTCCGCCGGCTACATGCGATGACCCCCCCCCTCCACAGTGAAAGAATGGAGATCCGTGCATGTAAACACGGATCTCCGTTCTGTGAGAGGGGGAAGGGCTGTGATCACAGACTTCCTTTATATGGAAGCCGTGATCATCCCCTTTCCTCAGCCAGTCAAACACCAACACAGGTAGAACAAGCCCAGGGAACACAGTTAACCCTTAGAGCGCCCCCCCAGGTTAACCCTTTCACTGCCAATGGCATTTACACAGTAATCAGTGCATTTTTATAGCACTGATCGCTGTATAAGTGCCAATGGTCCCAAAAAAGTGTCAAAATGGTCCAACATGTCCGCCGCAATATCGCAGTACCGCAAAAAATCGCAGATCGCCGCCATTACTAGTAAAAAATAAATAAATAAATAAAAACCCCAGAAATGAATTCTCATCATCCGTAAACGCAGCCACTTTTGCGCAAACCAATCACTAAACGCCGATTGCGATTTTTTTATCACAGATATGAGGAAGAATATAAATCGGCCAAAACCGTTGAAAAAAATGTTTTTTTATATTTTTTTTTTGGATTTGTATTTTAGCAAAAAGTAAGAAATTTGTTTGTTTTTTTTGCAAAATTGTCGCTCTTCTTTTGTTTATAGCAGCGAACAGAAATGACGCAGCGGTGATCAAATACCACCAAAAGGAAGCTCTATTTGTGGGAAAAAAAGGACGCAGATTTCATTTGGGTGCAACGTCGCACGACTGCGCAATTGTCAGTTAAAGCAACGCAGTGCCGAATCGCAAAAAGGGCTGTGGTCCTAAAGTGTGAAACCCTTCTGAGGCTGAAGTGGTTAACGCCGATGCAAAAGCCAAAAAAAACACCGTTTTTTTTTTCCCCTGACGTCGGGCCCGGCGTTTCGCTTAATTTTTAACATACGCCCGTGTGTATGAGGCCTAAAGGTGAAAGGATTCCTCATGATGTTCGATAATAGTTAGAATAAGGGCTCCCTCCACCAGGTGAAGTGAAGGTTCACCTCGGAGAAAGACCCCAGCGGGTGTAGTCACACAATGTATATGGGGGGACTTCCTCCACAATTCAGAATAAGTATCCTCTGGGGTTAATAGATAAAATTCCAACAACTCTCAAAGCTTAACCCCATCAGGTCCATATATATACTGTAACTATAGGGGAACAATTTTTCTCCACATTCCAGAGTACTTCTCCTTTAGGGCTGGCCAGTAAAGCTCCGTACACACGGTTCGACGATCGTGCGTACGATCGTCGCAAATCGTATGTTGGCTGTTGTATGTAGCATACTGACTGCACTACACGATCATACGACCAAAGAAAGAAGGTTCAGGTGCATGTAATTAGCATCCGGCCATTCTTGACTTCTGAGCATGCATGTTTTGCACAATACAACTTTGTTGTACCAACTTCTCTGTACACACGATACAACGGTCGTATGAGAGCTTGTTGGTACGACCAAGTTTTCTAGTCTGCTCATACAACTCCCTTGTACGACCGTTCAAATCGCGCATACGAACGATCGATATCGCATACAACGGTCGTTAGTACGACCTGTTGTATGCGATCGTCGAACCGTGTGTACGGGGCTTAACTCTCCGATCGAATGCAACAAGAGAAGAACTCCAATAGTGCCGTTTGTCTGGTAAAGATCAGGACCAAAAGACCACCCCTGCTTCTTAAAAACTCACATTTTATTAATATAAAAACAGCATATAAAGCATGGGACGTGCAGGCTCTCAGGTGTGTAAAAGATCCGCCAGGCTTCACCTCTACATGTTACTCCACCATCCTTGTGGCTTAGACCGGATGAATAAACAATGAGGTAAATGCACTGCGGGTGGTGGTTAAAGTCTTCATTTTCAAAATTTTTCATTTTTTTTTTTAGTAGGGAAAGTATCAGGGTTCTTTCTTTTCTTTAACCATCTGTGTCCCCTTGAAGAGATTCTCCTTCACTTCCTGTCCAGGAGACACAATAGGAAGTGGTAGGAAATTTTTCCGAAGCGAGGGAAATCCCCTTTTAGTTGTCATCCTAACAGGTGTCCCCATTGGAAGATTGTGCTTGATTAGTGTTCTGGTGACAACTGCAATATCTTTAATTTCCCTTCGCTTTTTGGCTCAGTGATAATGGTCCCCCGACCCCCGGACAAACAGAAAGGGTGAATCCTCCCAGTGGGGACACAGGCAGCAATCAGAACCTGACAGAGGGTCTAAAGCCTCGTACACACAGGACGACGATCGTACTTAGGATCATCTCAAATCGTATGTTGGATAATGTAACTTGCATACTGACTGCACTACACGATCGTACGACCACAGAAAGAACGTTCAGGTGCATGTAATTAGCATCCGGCCGTTCCTGACTTCTGAGCATGCGTGTTTTGCACAATACAACTTGTTGGACCAACTGCTCTGTACACACAATACAACGGTCGTATGAGAGCTTGTTGGTACGACCAAGTTTTCTAGTCTGCTCATACAACTCCCTTGTACGACCGTAGTATGTCGGCTGTTCTAATCGTGCATGCGAACGATCGATTTTGCAATAAACGGTCATTAGAACGACCTGTTGTATACGATCGTCGTCCCGCGTGTACGAGGCTTAACTCTTCCCTACCCCATGCAAAACTACAAAGAAAAGTTTTGACTTTACATCTCTGGCGGGGATATCTGTGCAGAAGACTTTATTAGAGAGCTGCATTCAGATACTCTAGAGAAAAATAAAAGATGCAAAAAATGCAACAAACACAAATAAATAAACATTTAGTATCCTTTCACATTTCCTCACAGCTTCCATAGGGCTGCCATTGCAATCCAAGCCTTGCGGATAACAAACAGTTAACACTCTGCTCCCAGGCAAGCGATATCTGTCAGCTGACTTCCTGATCACATGACTGTCTGATCACATGACCCCCTCACTACTTCCACGCCAGGCTGCTAGGTGATTGTGTATGAGAGTCATGGAGCCGCACAGCACCTTCCAGCCCAATGGTACCGTATATATTCTGTATATTACATTATAGATTTATATATATTCTGTATATTACATTATAGATTTATATATATTCTGTATATTACATTATAGATTTATATATATTCTGTATATTACATTATAGATTTATATATATTCTGTATATTTCATTATAGATTTATATATATTCTGTATATGTCCCCCCCAGTGGTTCAGTATATACAGTGGAATCTTGGATTAAAAGCATATTCCATTCCAGGAGAATGCTTGTAATCCAAATCACTCGGATATCAAAGCGTGTTTCCCCATAGGAAACAATGGAAACTCAGATTATTAGTTCCACGGCACAGCTTGTCAATGCAGTACTGAATGTGGCCAGAGGTGCCTGGTGTATGCAATACTGTATGTGGCCAGAGGTGTGGTGGCGCTAGTGACCCTGTTTACACTTTCGGTATTTCCGAATGCTTCCGAGGGTCTCTGAGGCTCACCAGCGACCCCGCACCTCTGGCCACATGCTGTATTGCACGCACAGAGGCTTAAAGTGGTTGTCAAGTCATGACAACCACTTTACAGTACAGATAAGCCTACAATAAGGCTTACCCGTAGGTCCAGGAAATATCTCCTAAACCTGTACCGTACGGTTTAGGAGATATCCCCCTGTATCTGCCGGCGTCATCGGCACATGCGCACCCAGCCCAGGGTGCCGTTTCTTCTGTATTCGTGCCGTAAATGACGGCTCCAGTGCGCATGCGCGGGAGTGACGTCAGCGCAGCTCTGCCAATCACAGCGTTGGAGCCAGCGCTGTGATTGGACGGAGCCGCAGACCTGGAAGAACGATGTCGCCGGTCACAGCGGTGTGCCGAGACTGCTGCAACAGCTTCGTTCTGAGGTGTTTCATAATGAGCTAGTATGCGCTGCATACTAGCTCATTATGCTTTGCAGGTTTTTTTTTTTAAAGGGGGGGGGGGT
>BLSH010269210.1:569627-582611 GCA_018402905.1 Glandirana rugosa
AGGGGGGTCTGCACTGAAAGTTTATCAGCGCAGCCCCCCTCAGGATCGCCCCACTGGACCACCAGGGAGCCTGCCCAGGAGCACAAGGGAGCCCCCCCCCGGACACCGCGAGGAGGCCACCCAGGACCACCAGGGAGGGAACATGGAGGCCACCCTGGACCACCATGGAGCACCCATTAGACCACCAGGTAAGGGTAATATAGTGCACTGTAGGGATGGCACTGTGTCCATATATGATGCCTGCGAGTGCCATCCCTAACAGTGCTGTATGCACCAGTGCCACCTATCAGTGAGCACCTGTGCTCACCTGTGCCACCTATCAGTGCCCACCTGTACACCTATCAGTGCCCACTTGTGCCACCTAAAAGTGCCCACCTGTGCCACCTAAAAGTGCCCCCTATTAGTACTCAGCAGTGCCACCTATCAGTGCCCAGTGCCACCTATGAGTGTCCATCAGTGCCGCATATCAGTGCAACGTATCAGTGCCCATCAGTGTTGCTTATCAGTGCCGCCCATCAGTGCTGCATATGTGCTCCATCATCAGTGCAACCTTATCAGTGCCACCTCATCAGTGCCAATCTGTACTGCCTCCTCAGTGCCTGTCAGTCTAGCTTCATCACTGCCCATCAGTGTAGCCACATCAGTGCCCATCAGTGAAGGAGAAAATGTACTTTATACAAAGTTTTGTGACAGAAACAAAGAAAAATTTTTTTTTTTCCAAATTTTCGGTTTATAGCGCAAAGAATAAAAACTGCAGGGGTGATCAAATACCACCAAAAGGAAGCTCTATTTGTGGGAACAAAATTATAAAAATTTTGCTTGGGTACAACGTCGCACGACCGCGCAATTCTCGTTCAAATTGCAACAGCACTGAAAGGTGAAAATTGGTCTGGGCGGGAAGTGTTCTAAGTGCCCGGTATTGAAGTGGTTAAAAAACGCAAATCGTGGCAAAAATGTGGTTAAAAAAAACGTGGAAAGCGCAGCAAAAAGCACTGCAAAAACGCTGAAAAGCAAAATGCATAGATGTGAATCGAGCCTAATGGTGGCCATACACTATACAAAAAATCGGCCGCACGAGTTTTCGAAAAAGGAACACATGGTCGTGAGAGCAAACGATTTTGCCACCATGTAATGACCAAAATTTGACTGATAAATTGTTCAACTGACACAAATGAATCCATTTTTCGTTCGTTTTGTCACACAAGCCCAGTGCAAACTGTTCGGGCGAGAAACACATCAACCTTTCAATTTATCGTCCGTTTGGCTGAAGTTTTACAAACCTTTCCTTCGATTTATCGGCTCAAAAGTGGCACTACCAATTTTTCGATGCGTGCCCATTAACCACTTCAGCCTCGGAAGGATTTCCAGCTTTAGGACCGGAGCCCCTTTTGCGATTCGGCGCTGTGTCGCTTTAACTGAAAATTGCGCGGTCGTGCGGCGTTGTACCCAAACAAAATTTGCGTCCTTTTTTTCCCACAAACAGAGCTTTCTTTTGGTGATATTTGATCCCCTCTGCGTCATTTCTGATCGCCGCTATAAACAAAAGAAGAGCGACCATTTTGCAAAAAAACTCAAATTTCTTACTTTTTGCTAAAATACAAATCCAAAAAAAAAAAAATATAAAAAAACATTTTTTTTCACCGTTTTTGGCCGATTTATATTCTTCCTCATATTTGTGATAAAAAAAAATCGCAATCAGCGTTTATTGATTGGTTTGCGCAAAAGTGGTCGCGTTTACGGATAATGAGAATTCATTTTTGGGGTTTTTATTTTTTTTTTATTTTTTATTAGTAATGGCGGCGATCTGTGATTTTTAGCGGTACTGCGATATTGCGGCGGACATGTCGGACCATTTTGATACTTTTTTGGGACCATTGGCATTTATACAGCGATCAGTGCTATAAAAATGCACTGATTACTGTGTAAATGCCATTGGCAGTGAAGGGGTTAACCTGCAGGGGGCGCTCTAAGGGTTAACTGTGTTCCCTGGGCGTGTTCTAACTGGGGGGGGACTGCCCTATCTGGGGAAGGGAAGTGGTCACAGCCTCCGTATACAGGAAGGCTGTGATCACAGCCCTTCCCCCTTCACAGAACGGAGGTCCGTGTTTACATACACGGACCTCCATTCTTTCACTCCGGGGGGGCCATCGCGGGTAGCCGGCGGCAATCGAAGCCGCCGCACCGGCTCCCTGGCCCTCCCCGAACACAGTGAGGACGCGGGCGCGCCTCCGGCGGCGCGCGCGCGCTCACAGTGCGCGTTATCGCAGCCGCCGTCGTATGACGGTGATTTGCGATAACGAACCACCTTGTCGCCGTCAACCTGCGGTTGGCGGTCGGCAAGTGGTTAATTGGACGATAAACGAACGAACTTTCCAAATGACAGATTTTCGAACTATTTTTTGTCTAGTGTACGGCCAGCATGGGGATCGATTTACTAGAATTGCAGAGTGCAAAACCTGGTGCAGCTCTGAATACAAACCAATCAGCTTGCAGGTTTTATTGCCAAAGCTTAAGGGCCGGTTCACACTGAGGCGATCCGACTTCGGGGAGACTTTGCTAGGCGATTTGAAAAGGCGAAGCGGTGCAACTTCTGCGCGATATCAGGCGATTTTAGGCGATTTTAAGGCAATTTCAACACGAGTACCTGGGACAGGAGAGGGGTGTCTTCTGGCAAAATGATGTTCTTCTTCCTGGAAAGTCGCTTCTTCATAGACGGGGATCCGACTTGGAAGCGAACTTCCATTGACTTATATGGGCTCAATTCGCCTAGAAGCCGCTTGAAAATAGTACAGGAACCTTTTTGGGAATTGCTTTGGACTTGAGTAGCGCATATTAAGACGGCTCCATTCATTCCAATGGGATTTCTGATGTCAGTCGATTTGAGGCGAATTGGGGCGACACAAGTCGGATCGCAAATCGCCTAGGATCGCCTCAGTGTGAACCGGCCCTAACTGAACAAGCCGAAGTTAAAAGCTGATTGGCCACCGTGCACAGCTGCACCAGATTTTTGGATGCACCTGTTTTAGTAAATCTCCCCCTTATGCCCCATACACACAATACGAAAATCGGACGACAGATCGTCCGTTTTTTTTTTTTTTTTTGCATGCTAATCTCAGATCGAATCGGAAGAGTGTACTAAAGTCCCGAAAATTCTCGTACGACGGAATAAAAAATCGTAAGTGATGTGATGTGTTGCAGTGTGTTTGTATTGTATTTTCGACGACCGCTCTACTGATTAAACGAAAATCGTACGATGCGTTATCATGCAATCAAAATTTTCATGCATGTCCGATCAAATAATATCTGATGAGCGGTCGTGATCGGCTCTCGTAAGCTGTGCACTAACGATCCGATTATCGTACGATCGCATCAGTATTTTTCGTCCGATTTTCGGATCCTGTGTACGGGCCATAAGTGTCAATCAATTTGTCCACCGCAATGTCACAGTCCCGCTAAAAATCACTGATCGCCGCCATTTCTAGTAAAAAAGAATAAAATAAGTCTATAAATCTATCCCATAGTCTGAAGAAGCGATAACTTTTGCGCAAACCAATTAATATACGCTTAGGGATTTTTTTTTTTACCAAAAACATGTAGCAGAATAAAATCGACCTAAACTGATGAAGAAATTCGATTTTTTACATTTTTTATTGAATATTTATTATAGCAGAAAGTAAAAAAAAAAAATATTGATTTTTTTTTTTTTTCAAAATTGTCGCTCTTTGTTTGTAGCGCAAAAAATAAAAACCGCAGAGGGGATCAAATATCACCAAAAGAAATTTGTGGGGAAAAAAGGACATACATTTTATTTGGGTACAACGTCGCAGGACCGCGCAATTGCCAGTTAAAGTAATGCAGTGCCAGATCTCAAAAAAATGGCCAGGGGGGTAAAACCGTCCGGGGGTGAAGGTCCTGCTTGCTGCATTTATGGTGCGGTTAAAAAAAAAAAAAACACACACACACCAAAAAACGCACCTCTCCACTGAAGTTAATGGAAACGGCAGCAAAAACGCAACGCACCTTCACATTTATTACTATTCATGATCATTTGCACATTATTCATTTATATTGGGACCGCTATTTGTCTCATTATCTGAGTTGGCGCCCCATTTATTTATTTTATTTACCTGTGCGAAGTGCTTTGCCCAGGGGAAAAAAAAATGCAGCAAAAAATGCAGCAAAAAATGCATAAAATTGCAACGCGCCACAGCAAAAACACAGCAGTGTGAAAGCAGGTAGGAATCCTCATCTTATTTCACTTTTCGCTATGTTTCCATTTCATATGTAGTGCATATTTTATAATAATGAAAAAATGTTAATGCAACATAAAAACAAAATAAATCCGAATAAATATGTTGTTTTATGTTTTTTAGCTGCATTAAACATTAACCACTTCCAGACCGCCCGCTGTCATTATACGGTGGCACTTTGCCATTGAATACCATTGTTATATAATTTTTCTATTTTTTTTTCTATAATTTTTTTTATTTATATAATTTTTATCCTTTTTTTTTTTTTTTTTTTTTTTTTTTTTACAAAATTTTTTCTATTTTTTTTTTTTCTTTGGTTGAACTGGATGGACTTGTGTCTTTTTTCAACCTGGCTAACTATAACTATAACCCCGGTATTTTTGTAAACAGCGGGCGGCCCGCTTTCAGATAAAAGTGGTCTCTGCAGCAGATCACTTTTATCGGGGGCGGATGAGGTGCCCCCCCCCGCCACTTTTCCATCGCCCCCGGCACTTACCGGACCCGCTGGTAGCGCCGGAGACGATCGGGTCCTCTTATCACAATGCCTGTGAGCGGAAGATGCCGCCCACTCGGCTCCATTGAAGGGCGGAAGCGACGTCAAACTTCACTTCCGCCCATAGCTCTTAAAGGAGAAAAATTATTATTATTATTATTTTTTTTTTATTGCATTTTAGTGTAAAAATGAAATCTGAGGTTTTTTTTTGACCCCCAGATCTCATATTTAAGAGGTCCTCTCATGCTTTTTTTTCTATTACAAGGAATGTTTACATTCCTTGTAATAGGAATAAAAGTGATCATCTTTTTTTTTTTTCAAATGGACAGTTTTAAAATAAAAAGCAAAACAAATAAGAAAAAAAAAATTAAAGAGCCCGTCCCGCCGAGCTCACGCGTAGAAGCGAACACATATGGAAGTCACACCCACATATGAAAGCGCAATCGAGAGCAATAATTCTAGCACTAGATCTCCTCTGTAACTCAAAACTGGTAACCTGTAGAAATTTTTATTTTTTTTATTCAATGGAGATTTTTTAAGCTCCAAAGTTTGTCGCCATTCCACGAGCGGGCGCAATTTTGAAACATGACATGTTGGGTATTAATTTACTCGGCGTAACATTATACATTTTATTCATATTATTAAATTGGGCTAACTTTACTGTTGTCTTATTTTTTAATTAAAAAAGTGAATAAAAAAAATATATATAAGTCGCGTTTGTAAGACCGCTGCGCAAATACGATGTGACGTAAAGTATTGCAACGACCGCCATTTTAATTATCTAGGATGTTAGAAAAAAAATATATAATATTTGGGGGTTCTAAGTAATTTTATAGCAAAAAAACCTGATTTTAACTTCTAAACGCCAAATCTCAAAAAGAAGCTCAGTCCTTAAGCGGTTAAACATTAACATGAGGTACTAATAAAACGTATACACTAAAATTTCATTGTTTCAATATAATTTATTTAGGATTCGTTGAAATTCATTACTATTGTGATTCGGAGATTCAGAATTTTTAAGGAAATTTTATCCGAATTTCGTTTCGTAACGAAATGAATTGCACGCGTCTACCAATGAGAAAGGTGCACAGGAAATAGAAGATGATGGGGAGAATATAGGCAAAGGAAGTGGTAGTTGTCAGAGCAAATATGGGTACAACTGTTATAGTGTCCAGCAGCAGTGGCCTGTCCATTAGGGGCGCATGGGCACTGCCCCCCCCATCCATGCATCCGGCCCCCTGATCTACCTTCAGGATGCCAGATGTATGGATTCAAATGGGGGGCGGGGGGTGTTTTTTTTGTTTTTAATCACGTGATTAGAGCCAGAGGCTCTAATTGTCTTCAAAAATGGGTGGGCGCAGAGCACTGCGCTCCGAGCCCACCCAGTTGAGTGACAATATTGCCACACTGATCCTCCTCCCGGCCAATCAGGACCCATCACCCGACTGGCTGAAAGGACAGGCGATCCTATTGGACACCACGGAGAAGGATATGCAGAGGAGGAGCTGTCGCCCAGAGGATCGATGCCCGCCTGCAACCTAGATGGGGCAAGTGCGGGGCTGGATGACGTGGGGGGGGGGGGGGGGTAGTGCGGGTGACCTGACCGACTGACAGCGGGGGGGGGGTTACACCGGTGGCCAGGGCACCAGATGACAACGAGCATACAAGTGCTATAGTTGTTATGGAGACTGTGGGCACAGGTAGCACTAGTTAACAGGTAGATGCAAGAACTAAGTGCCAATAGTTGTCATGGAGGATACGGGCACAAGAAGCACTAGATGTCAGTGAGAATATGGGTATATGTGTTACAGTTATTGAGAATATTGGGACAAGTGTCATAGTTTCTGGGGAAAATAAGGATTGTTTGGGCACAAGTGGCACTAGTTTACAGGTAGATGCAGGCAATAAATGCCAATAGCTGCCATGGAGGATACTGGCACAAGAATCACTGGATGTCAAGAAGAATATTGGCACAAGTATTATAGTTTCTGGGGAGAATATGGACACAAGCCCAAGCATTAGATATCAGCTAGAATATGGGTATACATGCTATAGTTGTGCTGGAAAATTGGGGCACAAGTGGCACTAGCTTACGGGCTCATGTAGGCACATTGGGGCCAATAGTTCTTATGGAGGATATGGGCACAAGAAGCACTAGATGTCAATAAGAATATTGGCATAAGTTTTATAGTTATGAAGAATGTTGGTACAAGTGTCATCCAAGGAGAATATGGGCACAATAAGCATTAGATATCGGCTAAAATGCTCCCATTTGCCCAGATGCAAGCCAGATATGGATCGTCAAACAAAATGTACTTTCCCTACCTTCAACTGCAGCACGCCATTAAAGCGCAAGCACCCTTAGAGCAGGCGGTGTTATCACCCACTCCTCTTTTCAATATGATGCAGCAATCCACATCCACTAAAGGGTTCATCTCCAGGTGCTATGTTATGCTGCTGCCAGCCTGGAGAATTTTCCCAACCCCGCTATGGAAAAATGGGTGGAGGATGTGGGTGATATAGACGGGAATCAATGGTCGGAGGCCCTGGAATCTGTCCACGACTGTTCTTTAAATGTAACCCAAAGACTGCCCCAACTATATATATATATATATATATATATATATATATATATATATATATAGCAATGCCCCCACCCTCCAGAGGCCTTAAGGTGACCTCCAGAACAGGGGCAGCTGACATTGCTCCTCTGGGTGCAGGTTACTGGGCATGGTGGGTGTAATGCAAGTTGGAAACATGGACGCCAGTCACTTTTTGAATGCAACAAACGAGATTTATTGTCTCTTAGCTAGAAATGGTGGAGAGAGGGTTTAGGGCCAGGACACCCTTAGGTAGATGCAAAAGCAATTGGCAGACTCCCCATGCCAAAAAAAGTAATAGGCAGACAGCTATACAGGGGGGAGGGCCTTTAAGCTGGAAGCAGCAACTGTATCTTGTAGAACTGCTGTCTCCTATGGCAACTGAACTCTCAACAGTCAATATAGCTCTGCACACAGAACTCACAATAACCTGTTGTAGATCTTCTCTCACATCTTACAATATCCTACTGTAGATCTTCACACTGAGCTCCCAGTCTCTCAAAAGACTTCAAAGATCCCAGCCGCCACTGGATCCCCTGAGCTCTTCCACAGCTAATCCGCTGTATACTCCTCAAGCTTCACCCACGCTACCTGCTGGGTCCCTGACTTGACTCTGATGAAGCTTTCCACGTCTTCACCATCCCCGGTGAGTGAATAAGGCTGATCTGGCACCTCTTCAGACTTCCATACACTGGCCTCTGATAACAGGAGTGCTTGTCCCTTGATGGCAACTTTGTCCCCTTTATCTCATGCCTTGATCCTCACTTGCTTCTGGTAACAGGAGGGGTCGTCCCTTATAACAACTGCTTCTCCTTAACCTCTGGCAATGTTCAGTTCCCCGTCTGGCTGAACTTCCACAACTTGGTAAGGCTCCCGACCTGAAGCCCCAGCCCTGCGCTTCTTCTCACAGTCCTGGATAGGCCTCAGACAGCCTAGCAGCCAGGTGCTCCCGGATGTGCCTCAGGCTTCTGGCCTAGCAACCGCAATACAACATACGTCCACCCAGGCAGCTGTCCAGGGGGCACAGAACCCCGATCACCTGACACTTCCTGAATAAATAGGCTCTCCCAGTAGGCCACGGGGCCCAAAGAAACATCTACCAATTGGCTGGCACAACCTGTCCACTCGTAACCCAAATTCCCTATGCCCATATCATTCTAATACCACAGGCAGCAATGCCACCTAGTGACAAAAGAGAGAGGTGCACCAAATTCAGGTTTAGGGCAAAAGTCAGTGGATCACCCTAACAATTAGCCAGGCTAGTTACCACCTAGCACAACTAAATTTATGAGCAGCCCTGTTTAGGACCAGGGTGCTACATATATATTATTGCGGGTTCATCATACCCCACTTAAATTGTCTATTCTTGGACTCCGATCAGACCCATTGTGTGCAAGATGCAAGGCAGCTAATAGGGACCTGATACACCTCCTTTGGTGGTGTCCAAAGTTGCACCGCTTTTGGACTGGCAATAGTCTACACCAGGGATATGCAATTAGCGGACCTCCAGATGTTGCAGAACTACAATCCCATGAGGCATAGCAAGACTCTGACAGCCACAAGCATGACGCCCAGAGGCATGATGGGACTTGTAGTTTTGCAACAGCTGGAGGTCCGCTAATTGCTTATCCCTGGTATATACCATCCACAATACTTATCAAGTAATGGTCGCTCTTGACCCTAAACCATGTTTATTGGGTATACTGGATGAGGTTATAATGGACATATATATGCGGTGTCCAGAGCACTGTTCCAAGCTCGTAAGCTGATTTTGCAACACTGGATCTCTCAAACCTCTCCAACTTTAGAGATGTGGTTAGCCAACATGGGATTAGCTTTGAGATATGAGCGTTTGCTATATCAGCATAGAGGCAGTCCGACCCGGTTCAATAAGATCTGGCAATGCTGTTTAGCTACCCCTGGCTTGGCTCCATTAGACCAACTTCTTGATAGGCTATTGACTTGACATGGGAACTCAATCGCTCAGTGTGTCTTCACCCTTGGAGTGAGTTTAATTTAAAGCACTGGGGAAGAGATTTGATAAGAATGAAGGCCTCTTGAGCCCCCTAGGGAAAAAGAGCCTTGACTGATGGCCAGGCGTTTGGATGTCAGTCATGACTGGGTGAAGCCAAGGGGGATGGGTTGGGCCCGAGCTCTTAAAAGGTGCTGCCCCAGGGAATTCTGGGTCTTCTAGGAAGCAGCGTAGCTGGAAGAGCTGCCCAACCCCCCGTCCCCATTTTCTGAGGATGGTCTGCCACAGCTTGCTGCAGTTTCTTGACCTTGCAAGCATTAACCACTTCAGCCCCGGAAGGATTTCACACTTTAGGACCAGAGCCCTTTTTGTGATTCGGCGCTGCATCGCTTTGACTGACAATTGCGCGGTCGTGCGGCGTTGTACCCAAACAAAATTTGTGACCTTTTTTTTCCCACAAATAGAGCTCTCTTTTGGTCGTATTTGATCACCGCTGCGTCTTTTCTGATCGCCGCTATAAACAAAAGAAGAGCGACAATTTTGCAAAAAAACCCCCAAATTTCTTACTTTTTGCTAAAATACAAATCCAAAAAAAAAAAAATACAAAAAAACATTTTTTTTCATCGGTTTTGGCCAATTTATATTCTTCCTCATATTTGCGATAAAAAAAATTGCAATCGGCGTTTATTGATTGGTTTGCGCAAAAGTGGTCGCGTTTACGGATGATGAGAATTCATTTTTGGGGTTTTTATTATTTTTTTTATTTTTTACATGTAATGGCGGCGATCTGCGATTTTTAGCAGTACTGTGATATTGGGGCAGACATGTCGGACCATTTTGACACTTTTTTGGGACCATTGGCATTTATACAGCGATCAGTGCTATAAAAATGCACTGATTACTGTGTAAATGCCATTGGCAGTGAAGGGGTTAACCTGCAGGGGGCGCTCTAAGGGTTAACTGTGGTCCCTGGGCGTGTTCTAACTGTGTGTGGGCTGCCCTGGCTGGGGAAGGAAAGTGATCACAGCTTTCATGTAGAGGAAGGCTGTGATCACAGCCCTTCCCCCTCTCACAGAATGGAGGTCCGTTACTTACACGGACCTCCGTTCTTTCAGTGCGGGGGGGGGGGCTGGTGGTGATCGAGTCCGCGGCACTCGCTCCCTGGCCCTCCCCGAACACAGTGAGCGCGCGGGCGCACCTCCGGCGGCGTGTGCGATCTCGCAGCCACCGTCGTATGACGGTGGTTTGCGATATCGAACCACTTTGTCGCCGTCAACCTGCGGTTGGCGGTCGGCAAGTGGTTAAGAGTTGCTGTAATGGGGTTATGCCCCGGAGTGGAAACTGGAAAGAGGCTCTCTGTCCAGCACTTATGGTAAGGACAGGCCCCTTTGGGAAGTCAAGTAGTTAAGGTTAAGCGTGCTCACAGTACAACTGTGACTGGCACTGGTTAATGTGTTCACATGTTTTGTGTTGGAATTTTCATGTTCTGTGTTGGATTTTAAATAAAAGCTGTGGCCTTGCCCTTTCCAACCTAATTGGGTGTAAGCGTCATTCTTACGTGGGATTGGTGGGCAAGGGAAGTTTGTTCATTACATTAACAGAAGTTTTATGCCTAGGCCTATTGCGCCTCAGCAGTCATGTTTTCCTAAATCATATCTAGGGACTGTGAGATATAACGACAGCTCTGATTCAATTTGATTTATAAACCTGCTTTGGCTATGTACAAGAACATTATTCTACTTTGTGTGCTGTGAAGGTATTGTATAAATGTGATACTTCAGAATGTGCATTGTTGTTCTGGTAAAAGTTGTTAATAAACTTTATTCAGATTTAACAAAAAAAGATATCGGCTAAAATATGGGGATACACTAAAGCCTCGCACACACACACACACGTTTGTTGGACAACCGAACATCCAAGTTTTGTCCAAATTGGCTGTTGGCGGTTGTGTCTAGCGTACTGATGGTAGTCAAGTAATCGTCCAACAAAGCGAACGTAGTGACGTGTTACGAGCGTATAAAGAGGAAGTTCAGGTGAATGAGAACTGTGGATTACGGACGCAGGTTTACACGACCGAACACTTCCTGGATTCTGAGCATGTGCGTTTGCACTTCCAACTTATTGTTGGGTCAACCTCTGTACACATGAGCCAACAATCGGTCAACTCCTTGTTGGCCAACAAAAGTTTTCCAGTCTTGTCAGACAACTTCTGTTGGACAATAATTGGATATCGGCTGTCGAATCGTGCATACTAACGGTCAGTGTTGCCAACCGCCAGTAAATTTACTGACAGTTTGTAAAAAAGAGTGATTTTTAGAACTGTCTATAAATATCAGGGTCTGATAATTTGTCATGCTGTGCTGACTTTTTAAGTGTAAACTGGGCAAACTACTTGATAAAGGTATTGTCAATGTTTCCATGTTGTGTTTAAATATCAGTTGTCTTAGTTTTTAATAGGAGTTCAGTTATTTTTCAGGTTGCCAGTAAAAAATGTGCTCTGCCAGTAAGATTTTCCATGATTTGCCAGTAAAAAACGCTGCGGGAGGTTGGCAACACTGCTAACGGTCGGAAGATTGGCCAACAGGTTGTTGGTCGACTGTTGTTGGCCGATAATCGTACCGTGTGTACGGGCCTTAAGTGTTCTAGCTGTTATGGAGTATTTGGGCACTGTGGCACTAGTTTATGGGTAGATGCAGGCATAAGTTCCAATAGTTGTCATGGAGGATACGGGCACAAGAAGCACTAGATGTCAGTGAGAATATGGGCGCATGTGTTACAGTTTTTATGGAGAATATTGGGACAAGTGTCATCATTTCCGGGGGAAATATGGGTACAATAAGATATCGGCTAGAATATGCTCATATGTGTTATAGTTGTTATGGAGAGTTTGGGCACAAGTGGCACTAGTTTATAGGTAGACGCAGGCAATAAGTGCCAATAGCTGCCATGAAGGACACCGGCACAAGAAGCACTAAATGTGAAGAAGAATATTGGCACAACTGCCACAGTTTCTGGGGAGAATATGGGCACAATAAGCATTAGAAATGAGCTAGAATATGGGCATAAGTGTTATAGCTGTTAAAGAGAATTTGGGCACAAGTTGTACTACTTTACAGGTAGATGCAGACAATAAGTGCCAATAGTTGCAATGGAGGATAAGGACACAGGAAGCATGAGATGTCAATGAGAATATGCTTATAAATATTACAGATGTTCTAGAGAATTTGGGTACAAGTGGCACTAGTTTCCAGAGCAGATGCAGGCAGAGATGTCAGTAGTTATCATGGGGGATATAGGCACAGGGAGCACTAGATGTCAAAGAAGACAGTGTTGAGAATTGCTGTTTTCGTTGGCTTAAATAAAGGCTTTTATTGGCTCTCACATGCGGGTGACAACCTTTGGCATGGGTAAGCTGCATCCCTTTTTACACATTCAGGCAGAGTTCAGCTCCTGCTATATGGCAGTGAGTGCTGGGCTGTGAGTTTTGGACAATCCAGGCTCACAAGGTTGTTGGAATGTAGTCTAAAATGATGGTTTAAATGTCTTGGAACACTGAACCTCCAGAGTAGTATAATTTGGTGTAATTATTGGCAGATCTAATATTTTATCTTGTCTGGGGGGGGGGGGGGGGGGGGGGGGGGGGGGGGGGGGGGGGGGGGGGGGGGGGGG
>BLSH010269210.1:638213-648414 GCA_018402905.1 Glandirana rugosa
TTTTTTTAACCGCAAAAAGCCGCAATACGTAGCCGCAATCACTCGCAGCCGCAGTTATCCGCAAAAAATTTTTTTTTGTAGGGAGACGATAAAAAGTTGGATTTTTGCAACCGCAGTTTTTTGCGGCCAATTGCGGCCATGTCATAATCAACCACAATCATCCGCAATCAACCGCAAAACGCCGCAGCCGCAGTTTTTTGAGGTTTTGCAATGTCGGAGTCTTGCGCTACCTTTCTTTGGGGAAGTTACTATTGTATTAGAATGAATGGCTGACACTTGCATTGGGCTATATTGCTCCAACTTTTAGGCCTCATACACACGGATGTTTTTTGACGCCGGCGTTTTCTGGCGTTTTTTGCAGCTCTCCATGTTAGTCGATGGCCCCATAAAAACGCCGACGTTTTTGAGCTGTAGATGGCGTCGGCGTTAGTGAGCTGAAACTAGAACCCACGGCCATCGCGTTCTGAGGCTGTAACGTTTTGGAGTTTTTTGACGCCGACGCCGCAAAACGCCAACTAACGCCTACTAACACCAACTAATACTGTACCGGCGTTAACCGGCGTTTTTTGACGCCAACGTTTTTAGGTTGAAAAATAGCAGAGGGATGTTTTTTTTTAAAAAACGCCTATTGACGCCGACGCTCACTAACGCCGATGCATAACGCCGAAAAACGCCAATTTTTTTTCCTCGACGTCGGGCCCGACGTTTTGTTTATTTTTAAAGAAACGTCCGTGTGTATGAGGCCTTACTCCCCAAAAAAACCCGCACTGTAATTACTCCATGGAAGCAAAATTTAGAGCAGTTTCCATGCTCAGTTGTGCTCTGCACCTAGGAGGGATGCAGGGAATTTATCTCTTCTCAGACTTTTTAAGATATTTCAGTGTAGAAATCACTTTTTCACACAGTTTAAAAGCAGATTATCTTTAAACGATATCCCGCAAATTTGAGTACAATTTATGTGATTATATCATGCGCTAAACATTATTTCCATGTGCACATCTCCAGGTCTTAACTGGAGTAAAGATTTGGGCGCTATCTGTTACCTGGGCGCTATAGTGAATACCGTTTTAGCACTATTTAGTGCCATTTTAGGTGCTAGGTAGCGCTCAGTACCGCAAATGTGCGCCTGTACGCTATAGTAAATAAACCTCACAGAGTATTTGTTTCCTCTCTTTACTTGATGAGTCTACATCCTTCTTCCTAAAGGTAAAATATATATATATATATTTGCTGGAAGATGTTTTTTTTTTTTCTTATATCTTTACTATGGTGATTATTATTGGTGCTGTCACCTTTTCAGCTAGATGTTTGCATTAACACATCATTTACTTTGCAGTGCATTTGCATAACAATAGCGCCTGCAGGCAGGGCCGACCCTACCATGGGTCCCAGTGGGTCCATTGGACCCAGGCAGCACTTTGAGAGGGGCAACAAATTGAACCACGGCTGCCTCTCCTTCTCTTTTATTTACCCAGCAAATTGACAACCAACATGTTTTTTCCAGCAGTTTTGTGTGTCATGACAACAACTGCCCCCTGGGCTGCTCCATCTGCCCTTATACCACTCTAGCCTGCCACTATACTACCCTAGCCTGTCTATATGCTACCCCAGCCTGCCCCTCTACTGCCCCAGCCTGTCCATATATTACCCTAGCCTTTCCCTATACTACCCTAGTCTGTCCATATACTACGCTAGCCTGCCACTATACTACCCTAGCTTTCTATATACTACGCTAGCCAGCCCCTTTACTGCCCTAGCCTGTCCATATACTACCCTAGCCTGCCCCTATACTGCCCTAGCCTGTCCAAATACTACCCTAGCCTGTCCAAATACTACCCTAGCCTGTCCATATACTACCCTAGCCTGCCCCTATACTGCCCTAGCCTGTCCAAATACTACCCTAGCCTGTCCATATACTACCCTAGCCTGCCCCTATACTGCCCTAGCCTGTCCATATACTACCCTAGCCTGTCCCTATACTACCCTAGCCTGTCCATATACTACCCCTGTCTGTCTATATACTACCCTAGCCTGTCCCTATACTACCCCTGTCTGTCTATATACTACCCTAGCCCGCCCCTTGGAATTGAATATAATGGTATGTCATATCATTTTGCATATAGACAAGGTGCTGTTGCATGTAAATCTGGCTTCCTGATAAATTTAATTTTATATTTAATTATCATGATATAAAATAATGGATGTGGGGGTCTTTTGGTGGACGTGATTTTTTTTTTCGAGGTGGGGGCAGCATTTCATTCTTGGACCCAGGCAGCACAATGTCTTGGGCCAGCCCTGCCTGCAGGTCACCCTTAATTTACATAACAATAGCGCCCGCCGTCTGCGACTTACATAACAATGGTGCACACACACAGAGCTAATCAGCATTAATGACTCACTGGCATGGGCCTATCTTGAGGTAGGGGCCTGGAGCTTCAGCTCCAATAGATGTTAATCTGGCCCTGACTGTGCATTAGAAGCTGCAGCAGGTCAGACAGTACGCTTCATTTCTTAGCTACAGAATGCCCAACATCATCTAGCCCTTTCCTCCCCAGCCTGGCTGTCCCTAGCCTGCCCCTTTCATCCAGTGGATTTCAGTTCTTTCAATCATAGAGATTCAGTATCATATGTGGGCATTATCATGCAAATACAGCCTGCCTAGGAATGCCCACTCCTCCAGACTGGCCATCCCTATCAAGAGCCGGCCCACTACTTGGATCAGGGATGAGGACTCTTGGGAGGAGTAGTGAGGCTGGGATGGTTTTGGGAAGCTCTGCACAGCCCCCCTGCTGGCTCTTCCCACCAGCCATAATCTGTCTGCATTGCATAGAGAAGCAGAGAGTCCCGGTAATGACATGATATGTAATGAAAAAAGGTTTTATTTCAAAATATCTCATTATTATGTTGATGGGGGAGGGGAGGCATGGTATAAGCAGATTGAAGTTCAGCTTTAACATAAATCAATGAGATCCAAGAAGAATGACACCAAACTCGCCTCTTTTACCTGTAAATCTAAGAGAAACTGAAAGGACTAAACATTCCCTTTAAGAAGGAAATCGATTTTTTTGCCCACCGCCGGTAAAATAACAATTTATAAAAGCCGTCCGCCATCCGCTGTTTAATGTCGGCTATCTGATGTTTTTGTCTTTTCTTTTCTTCTTATAAAAATACAGAACCGGAAACTCTTAAACCTCTGAGTAAATGTCAGCGGAAAAATCTCATCGGCGGCTCAAGGTCGAACAAATAGCAAACATTTATTAGGATGAACAAATTCGCCTTTCATCGACTCTCGGCCCTCGTTTAATGGCTGCTGAAAGTTCACGGCGAGGGTTGTGCGCTCGTTTCTGATCGTCCTTTGTAAACCCAGCCACTGAAACGGAAGATTTACCAGGCTAATGTCATTTCAAAAGTTCTTTTCAGTTCATTCTGAATATGCAAGTTTTACTACAATAATCCCTGGTGATCCTGCCATGATGGTTCTTGTTCAGACACTTCCTGATATAGAGTGACAGTTGTGTCCCTGGTGGAGATTAAACTCTTCCCAGCACACATTGCACATGCATTGTCCACTGTTGTCACTATTACGAACCCGGCCTAGACAGGAGATAGAGAGATACAAAGTAACATTGTTTATAAACATTGATCAGACGGGAGATAGAGGGATACAAAGCAACATTGTTTATAAACATTGATCAGACAGGGGATAGAGAGATACAAAGTAACATTGTTTATAAACATTGATCAGACAGGAGATAGAGAGATACAAAGTAACATTGTTTATAAACATTGATTAGACAGGAGATAGAGAGATACAAAGTAACATTGTTTATAAACATTGATCAGACAGGAGATAGAGAGATACAAATGAACATTGTTTATAAACATGAATCAGACGGGAGATAGAGAGATACAAAGTAACATTGTTGATAAACATTGATCAGACAGGAGACAGAGAGATACAAAGTAACATTGTTTATAAACATTGATCAGACAGGAGATAGAGAGATACAAAGTAACATTGTTTATAAACATTAATCAGACAGGAGATAGAGAGATACAAAGTAACATTGTTTATAAACATTGATCAGACAGGAGATAGAGAGATACAAAGTAACATTGTTTATAAACATTAATCAGACGGGAGATAGAGAGATACAAATGAACATTGTTTATAAACATTAATCAGACGGGCGATAGAGAGATACAAAGTAACATTGTTTATAAACATTGATCAGGCAGGAGATAGAGAGATACAAAGTAACATTGTTTATAAACATTGATCAGACGGGAGATAGAGAGATACAAAGTAACATTGTTTATAAACATTGTTCAGAAAGGAGATAGAGAGATACAAAGTAACATTGTTTATAAACATTGATCAGATGGGAGAGAGAGAGATACAAAGTAACATTGTTTAGAGACATTGATCAGACAGGAGATAGAGAGATACAAAGTAACATTGTTTATAAACATCGATCAGACAGGAGATAGAGAGATACAAAGTAACATTGTTTATAAACATTGATCAGATAGGAGATAGAGAGATACAAAGTAACATTGTTTATAAACATTGATCAGACGGGAGATAGAGATACAAAGTAACATTGTTTATAAACATCGATCAGACAGGAGATAGAGAGATACAAAGTAACATGGTTTATAAACACTGATTAGACAGGAGATAGAGAGATACAAAGTAACATTGTTTATAAACATTGATCAGAGAGGAGATAGAGAGATACAAAGTAACATTGTTTATAAACACTGATCAGACAGGAGATAGAGAGATACAAAGTAACATTGTTTATAAACATTGATCAGACGGGAGATAGAGAGATACAAAGTAACATTGTTTATAAACATTGTTCAGAAAGGAGATAGAGAGATACAAAGTAACATTGTTTATAAACATTGATCAGATGGGAGAGAGAGAGATACAAAGTAACATTGTTTAGAGACATTGATCAGACAGGAGATAGAGAGATACAAAGTATCATTGTTTATAAACATTGATCAGATGGGAGATAGAGAAAGTAACATTGTTTATAAACATTGATCAGATGGGAGATAGAGAGATACAAAGTCACATTGTTTATAAACATTGATCAGACAGGAGATAGAGAGATACAAAGTAACATTGTTTATAAACATTGATCAGACAGGAGATAGAAAGATACAAAGTATCATTTTTATACACTTTTGTATCTACTTTGTTTAATTTATCTGCAGGGCAAAGGGAAGAGCTTCTATCTGCATATGATGTCAGTTAAAGCAACCTGTTTTATTAATACAATTTTTTCCTAATTAACCCCTTATTAACCCTTAGCTTACCCTAATAAGCCTTTATTAACAGCTTCTTTTCCTACCCTGGTTTCCCTACTGATATATAGTTTATTTTTATTCTTCCAACCACTGATAATTATTATTTTTTTTTTATTTGAAGGGGGTTAAATATTCTTGGGATAAACAGATTTCTATCCTCAGACAAAAAGGTTAAAAGAAAAAGTGAAGTTGCAGAGTGGATGGACGGCGTGTTTTCCGGCCTTCTCTTACATTTTATGTTTCAATCATGAAGAATCTCTCGCCGTTCTTCCACTTTAATCAGTGAGTTCCTCTGCACTCAGCCTGTCAGATTGCATCTTTTTTGATGGTGTCGCAGTCGGCGAGGTCGGAGTCCTCAGTTAATAAAAAGTTCTGTTATTTATTGTGGATGAAATGTAATTATTTTCTTAGGGTCCGTCTGGGTTGGCGCACTCAGGGAAAGCACAGCTGCCGTGCCCCTGCCTGTTCTTTATTAGCCGGCGTTACACAAAGATACAGGGCGAGGGGAGAATGGAGCCAATTACCCAGGAGGGCCAGAACTCTCGGTACACCCAATGATCTTCATCTGTAGGGCCGCAATCTCCGGAGGATGGACATGTGGGGACCTCTCTGTAACAAATGTATGGAAGGAGAAATTATGATGTCACATAGATTTAAATAGATGGAAACCCAATCAATAAAATCTGATCCAGGCTTTAACATGTTCATGTAATTTCAAAGAGTCATTTAATTTGTAATACTCAGCTTTTATTACAATAATACCCAGTGATCCTTGTTCAAGGCACTTTCTGTTAAGCGGTGACAACGCTCTGTCCCTGTCTCCTAATTGTGCTCCTGTGTTGTCATCATTGGCGGTTGGTGCTCATTTTTCTTGGGGGGGGCCCCACCCAGCCAGCCACCCCTCCCATGCCACCCAATCACCCCCCACCCCCCAGCACTTGATCGATTGATCAGTGCTTCCCCACCCCAAGTTGATTGATGGCAGCTTCGCTCACCCGTCGCCCACCAGTCCTCACTCACCCCATCCAGGTCATGGCTCCGGCGCCCCCTCCTGCGTCTCCTCCCGAATCCCAACGGTCACTTCTCTTTCCAGCCAATCAGGACTTAGGACTTGCCGCCAAGTGGCTCTTAGGACTGCTGGCCAATCAGAAAGCGGGTCTTGAGACGTGATTGGCCAGGAGTCCTAAGACCTGATTGGCCGCAAGTCCTAAGGAGAAACAGGAAGACATTAGCGAATATTAATTCGCTAATGTCACAAAACTGGGTGGGCTCACTGCGCCCCGAGCCCGCCCTTTGTTAAGCCAGTTAGAGCCTCATGGGCTTAAGAAAACCCCCAAAAAACTCCATTGAAATCCATGCGTTCGGCACCCTGCATGGAGATTAGGGGTTGGGCGCATAGATTAGGGGGACAGGGCCTCTGCGCCCCTTATGAGTGGCTGCCACTGGTTGTTACCCTGCAGTCATGTCAACTCACTCTTAAATCCAGGGAGTCACTCTGAATTATACCCCTCTTCCCCGGTCCCCCTAAATGATATACAAATCTGCAATTTTCTCTTAGATATGGTAAGGGCCGAGACTTTATATGACTGAAGTGGAAAATTAAACTATAGTGTATCTGTATTTGTAGGGAGACAATAATGGGAGGTATTATTGCAGCTTAAATCTGTATTAACCACTGGCTCACTGGGCACTTTTACCCGTTTCCTGCCCAGGCCAATATTAAGCTTTTAGTGCAGTCACAATTTGAATGACAATTGCGCGGCCATGCAACGCTGTACTCATATGATTTTTTTATAATTTGGAGACAGATAGAGCTTTCTTTCAGTGGTATTTAATCACTGCTGGGTTTTTTGCTAAACAAATGATAAAAGACTGAAAATGTTGAAAAAAGCTAACTTTTTTTAGTTTCTGTTATAAAATTTTTCAAATAAGTAATTTTTTTCCTTCACTGATAGGCGACACCGATGGGCACTGATAGGTTGCACTGATGGGCACTGATGAGGAGGCACTGATAATGCTGTACCGATATACGGCACTGATGGGCACTCATAGGCGGCACTGATGAGGAAGCACTGATGAGGCTGCACTGATTGGTGACACTGATGGGCACTGATAGGCAGCACTGATGGGCATTGATAGATGGCACTGATAGGTGGCACTGATCGGCATTGATAGGAGGCACTAATGGTCACTGATAAGCTGCACCAATGGTTACTGATAGGCGGCACTAATGGTCACTGCTAGGTGGCACTGTTGAGCACTGATAGGCAGCACTGATGGGCAGCACTGATAATCAATGCTCTGATTATCTGTGTACATGTTCCCTGTCACACTTGCCGTGGCTCAGCTGTGATTGGACCCCAGGGGGCGCATGAGGGGCGTGGTTGTGAGAGGACATCCTGGAACAACTGCGCCATCTTTTGGCTATTGCATGGTTATGAAGTGGTTAAACCAAAAATGTAATATATTGCAGCTTACCACTCATTAGATGTGTTGGCTCTGTTAGTTTTATTTTTTAAGGCCTTTTCCCTGATACTCTGGCCAATAACACACCTCTTGTATTAGTGTGCCTCCACTCTGGATGAAGGAGCACAGGAGGCAGCATTGTCAGTCTGTGGGAAGGGGAGTATTAGATGTACTAGCAGATTTAGATACACTAACAAATTGAAGCCAAACTCCAGTTAACACTAGAAAACTAGTACAGCCATCACATCTAAGAATCAGTAAGCTGCAATATACTACATGTTTGCTTTTGGGTATAATACCACTTTATTGTAAATTTTGATGTAAATGTCACCTTTAAAGGCTTTCAGAACTTTATTAGCTTCTATAGCAGTGATGGCAAACCTTGGCATCCTAGATGTTTGGGAACTACATTTCCTATGATGCTCATGCTCTCTGCAGTATAGCTGAGCATCATGGCGAATGTAGTTCCAAAACACATGGGGTGCCAAGGTTCGCCATCACTGCTCTGTGTTTGACTTGACTCCTGCAAAATGCATCCAGAGTTAATCTGAAGGCTATAAGAATTTCAGATGGCTAACCTATATACATGCTTTTAAGCTGTTTTAATGGATATCAGTGGCGTCACTAGGGGGTGGTTTCTGGAGGGTTTAGCCCCAAATCTGGGGCCCATAGCCCTGAGTTTCTAGGGCGATCAGGGCAGGTGCTGAGGCAGAGGGGAGGGGGGTAGCCCACCCCGGGTGCCACACACCGGCAGGTGTCAGGCCGGCATTGCCAGCTGTGTCAGCTTTAATTTGAATAGCTGAGCACCTGCCATCACAAAATCACACCTCCTGGTATGGCTCCTTTGACAGACAACATACTTTTCCAATGCCGGACATGTGCTGCCTATCATAGGAGGGAGATGATCCAGGAAGTGGGACTTATGTGACAGCAGGCACCTGCGATTCAAATTAATGCTCACACAGCGGGATATGTTGACCTGTGTGATGATCTGGCCGGCATCCTCTTCCTCTCCTCTCTGATCCCAAAAGGTGAGGGTGATGTGGGCACCTGTGCGGCTGCATTGCTGGGCACTGGTGAGTCTGAGATGTGGGCACAGGTGAGGCTGCATTGCTGGGCATTCCTGGGCACTAGTGAGGTTGCATTCCTGGGCACAGATGTGGCTGAATTGCTGGGCACTGGTGAAGCTGAGATGTGGGCACAGGTGAGGCTGCATTGCTGGGCACAGGTGAGGCTGCATTCCTGGGCACAGGTGAGACTGCATTCCTGGGCACTGGTAAGGCTGCATTGCTGGGCACTGGTAAAGCATAGATGAAAAATCTTTATGTAGCGCACTCCTGAGCCCTGGGCTCTCTGGGGACCCTGATGTAAGCTTGATGTAAGGAAGGGGCTCTCTGGGGACCCTGATGTAATTGGGGGCTCTCTGGGGACCCTGATGGAACGAGGGAGGCTCTCTGGGGACCCTGATGTAAGGGGGGGGGGTCTCTCTGGGGACCCTGATATATGGGTGGCTCCGAACTCAGATATGTAACAATATTTTATATATAATATATATATACAGTATCTCACAAAAGTGAGTACACCCCTCACATTTTTGTAAATATTTTATTCTATCTTTTCATGTGACAACACTGAAGAAATCACAAATTTGCTACAATGTAAAGTAGTGAGTGTACAGCCACACAGCCATTAATGTCTAAACTGCTGGCAACAAAAGTGAGTACACCCCTAAGTGAAAATATCCAAATTGGACCCAATTAGCCATTTTCCCTCCCCGATGTCATATGAATCGTTAGTGTTACAAGGTCTCAGGTGTGAACGGGGAGCAGGTGTGTTAAATTTGGTGTTATCGCTCTCACTCTCTCATACTGGTCACTGGAAGTTCAACATGGCACCTCATGGCAAAGAACTCTCTGAGGATCTGAAAAACAGAATTGTTGCTCTACATAAAGATGACCTAGGCTATAAAAAGATTGCCAAGACCCTGAAATTGAGCTGCAGCACGGTGGCCAAGAACATACAGCGGATTAACAGGACAGGTTGCACTCAGAACAGCGCCTCGCCATGGTCGACCAAAGAAGTTGAGTGCACGTGCTCAGCGTCATATCCAGAGGTTGTCTTTGGGAAATAGACGTATGAGTGCTGCCAGCATTGCTGCAGAGGTTGAAGGGGTGGGGGGTCAGCCTGTCGGTGCTTAGACCATACGCCACACACTGCATTAAATTGGTCTGCATGGCTGTCATCCCAGAAGGAAGCTTCTAAAGATGATGCACAAGAAAGCCTGCAAACCATTTGATGAAGACAAGCAGACTAATGACATGGATTACTGGAACCATGTCCTGTGGTCTGATGAGACCAAGATAAGCTTATTTGGTTCAGATGGTGTCAAGCGTGTGTGGCGGCAACCAGGTGA
>BLSH010269210.1:651049-669050 GCA_018402905.1 Glandirana rugosa
TTGAAAGTCGAGTATGTTCCTCTTCTGACTAGTCTCTACGTCGGTAGATCTCTGCAGTTCATCCAGAGTGATCATGGGCCTCTTGGCTGCATCTCTGATCAGTCTTCTCCTTGTATGAGCTGAAAGTTTGGAGGGACGGCCAGGTCTTGGTAGATATGCAGTGGTCTGATACTCCTTCCATTTCAATATTATCGCTTGCACAGTGCTCCTTGGGATGTTTAAAGCTTGGGAAATCTTTTTGTATCCAAATCTGGCTTTAAACTTCTCCACAACAGTATCTCGGACCTGCCTGGTGTGTTCCTTGTTCTTCATGATGCTCTCTGGGCTTTAAACGGACCTCTGAGACTATCACAGTGCAGGTGCATTTATACGGAGACTTGATTACACACAGGTGGATTCTATTTATCATCATTAGTCATTGAGGTCAACATTGGATCATTCAGAGATCCTCACTGAACTTCTGGAGAGAGTTTGCTGCACTGAAAGTAAAGGGGCTGAATAATTTTGCACGCCCAATTTTTCGGGTTTTTATTTGTTAAAAAAGTTTGAAATATCCAATAAATTTCGTTCCACTTCATGATTGTGTCCCACTTGTTGTTGATTCTTCACAAAAAATTACAGTTTTATATCTTTATGTTTGAAGCCTGAAATGTGGCAAAAGGTCTCAAAGTTCAAAGGGGGCCGAATACTTTTGCAAGGCACTGTATGTATGCAAAGCACTATAAGGTTATTAAGTATACACTTTATAGGGTGAATATTTGTATCAGGCAAGCGCTGTTAATAACAGGACCTTTTCCTTGTTCCCAAATTTTTTATATAACTATTCCTATCCGTTTCTTTGAAGTGAGTTTTTGTTGTGATATTATCAAGGTTTTTTGTAAGCACTAAGTCGAGAAAACTTAGTTCAGAGACATTCCAATTAGCAGTAAATTTTAACCCAAAACAATTTTGATTCATGTTGTCCAGAAAAAACTCCAGATCCTCAGTGGATCCATCCCACAGGATCAGGATATCGTCTAAAAATCTTTTATATAGGCTAATTTCTGGTATAAAGTTGTTATAAATGTTTTGTTCTTCCCACAGACTCATCAGGATGTTTGCCACACTAGGAGCATATTTAGCTCCCATAGCCACTCCTTACACTTGTTTATAATAGGCCCCATTCATGCCAAAAATAGTTGTTGGACATGGCCATTTCCAGGATCTCCAATAAGAACTTTTTTTGTGCGCTCTTTAGTTCTGATTTTTGATCAAGGCTCAATTTGACCGTATCCAGAACATCTTTCTGTTTAAGGCTCGTGTAAAGGGATTCAACATCTATGGTGGCAATAAGCTTTGGTCATTCACTGGTGTATCCTTGAGAATATTAATGAGGTGCTTGCTATCTTTCAGATAGGATGGGTAAGTTTGTGTGATGGGCTGCAGAAAATGGTCAATGTATTCACCAACCCTGGAAAAATAGGGTTAATACCACTTATTATAGGCCTTCCCGGTGGGTTTATTTTGCTCTTGTCTATTTTAGGCAGTTGGTACATAATTGGGAGTTTGGGAGCGGAACTCTTGCCAAACTAATACCAGAACAACCTAGGTTCCTCTATAGAAGGGCACCCAATTTACGGAATTAGCTTGCCCCCAATGTGTATAACCCTCCCACTAAACAACCCACCTTTTTAGATCTAAAAGGTTTTTATTATTACAAAAAGTGTAAGGCTTATAGGACATCTAAAAAGAATAGTAGGAAGATTTATAGCTTTACATCCCATAGTACTGGGAAGAGTTATCAGATTAAGAAATTCATCACATGCAAAACCTCCCATGTTACGTACATTGTCACCTGTCCATGTGGCCTACAATATGTGGGCCGGGCCACCAGGAATCTAAGTGTTCGTATCAATGAACATCTGAACAATATAAAAAATGGATTCCCTAAACACACCCTTTCTAATAATTTCAATCTCTACCACAATAGTAATCCCAATTTAGCTACTTTCTTTGGTATAGATAAAATAGAACCTCATTGGCGAGGCAGTGACCTCACTAAATGAATATCAATCAATGAAACGGAATGGATTTATAGACTTCACACCCTACAGCCGGCAGGTATAAACGCCGACATTGATTTAAATTGCTTTCTGTCAAATTATTGAATTCACCCATCTCAAGTGATCTGATATTTGCTTGATTCTATCAATTTGACCTATTATATTTCCATGCTTCTCAGCTTTGGCCTGTTAGCTCATTTGACAAATAGAAGTCTCACTGGAAGTATTAAAATATTTTTATATATTTTTTTTATATAATTTTGTTTATATATTTTTTTATATTTATTATTTATATTTTTTATTATAACGTTATAACACTAGAGGGCTCTCTGTGTCCTAAACATTTCCTTTAATGATCAAATCTATCACCCTCCCACCGCCTTTGGATGGGCGGACTGAAATCTGACAGGAGACTGACTATCCGTACCGATCCATTGAGATCATTGGGGATGGACGGATACCATACGAGCGGTTTGTGTATATATAGACGGAGAAGACGTTCGGAGATCACGTGACCCCTGATGACGTCAGTCAATCTGACGAAACGCTGTTGGGCAAAGTGACAACCGAACGTCACTTCCGCTCGTTTGCTGTACAGGTGGAGCGCCGAGCGCGTCCCTTGTTTAAAGCCTGTAACCTATTTTAAAGCCTGATACTTATTTTAATAAACGTCAAGACTTACTTCACCATGCAAGCCTTCTTGATCTTTTCATGAGCCGGGTGAACCTTGACTGCTGACACTGTGGAATTCCCACTTAAAGCGGAGTTCCACCCTAAAGTGGAACTTCCGCTGGTTGGATTCCTCCCCCCCCTCAGGTGTCACATTTGGCACCTTTTGGGGGGGAGGGGGAAGAGGACACCTGTCTTTAGACAGGTGTCCTTTTCCACACTTCCGGGAGCTCTGGCCGGCGGACGCGGTCGCTGACGTCAGCAGCCCGGCTCCCTCCTCCCTGCTCGCTCTGCTTCTGGCCGCCTGGCCAGTAGCAGAGCGCGGCAGAGCTTGCGCATGTGCAGTAAGGTGTCCGGCGTGAAGCTGTACTGCTTACACGTCCGGGTTCCCTTACCCGCGATGGAGGCGGCTGCACCCGTCCCCCGATCCGAAGATTGGCGGCGGGTGCCGACATCGCTGGACTCCAGGACAGGTAAGTGTCCTAATATTAAAAGTCAGCAGCTACTGTATGTGTAGCTGCTGACTTTTAATTTTTTTTTAGCCCTCGGACCTCCGCTTTAACCACAAGCGCTTCTGATCTCTGTGATGGGGATCACAGGGATCTGGTAAGTAGGCATTTCTACTTTCTCCCACCGGTGAAGGCTGTGCACAGTCACTTTATTCTTCTGAAGACCTTTATGGCGATCGTTTAGTCACTCACTTCACAGTTTGGACTAATTTTGTCATTTTTTGCACATTGAATTTGGATGTTTTTTTGCTTCCTTGATTGCTCATCGCCATATTGGAGAAGGCATTAAGGATTCACACTTGTCATTTATTGAACTCCGTTTGTTTATTTGCACATCAAGTTGGACTTTATATATGTTTCATAACCTTTACCTTACATTAAGAATCACATAACACAGTTTTATTTATGCTCATTAAGTCTGGAGTTTCTGACCCTTAGGGGCCAGTCTCATTCAATGCACTTTATTAATGCACCTTATTGAATGTTTATATTAAGCACCTTCAGTGTTTGTAGTACCTATATATAATTACTGTTTGATATATTTCATGCACAAGTTTATGCAAAATGTCGCCACCTCACCCTAGTGACTAGAACAAGGAGCGCGGTTAATATTAACATTATTGTAAACTTTTTTGGCCAAAACCCATTTACACCAGCAGCTCTATTAGAAAACGTCCTTTTTGTGCTGGTCTAAGGAATTTTTTTTCCTTCATTTATTTATTTACTGCTATCAGGAGTCCCTAGGCAAAGGAAGGGCACTGCTATCCAGAGTGCCAAGGCACAAGAAGTACACTGCTATCAGGAGCACCTAGGCACAAGAAGGGCATTGCCATCAGGAGTGCTTAGGCACAAGAAGGGCACTGCTATCAGAAGTGCCTAGGCACAGGAAGGGCACTGCTATCCAGAATGCCTAGGTACCGGAAGTGCACTGCTATCAGGGTTGCCTAGGCACATGAAGGACACTGCTATTAGGAGTGTCTAGGCACAGGAAGGGCACTGCTATCCAGAGTGCCAAGGCACAAGAAGTACACTGCTATCAAGAGCACCTAGGCACAAGAAGGGCATTGCCATCAGGAGTGCTTCGGCACAGGAAGGGCACTGCTATCAGGAGTGCCAAGCACAGGAAGGGCACTGCTATCAGAAGTGCCTAGACACATGAAGGACACTGCTATTAGGAGTGTCTAGGCACAGGAAGGGCACTGCTATCAGGAGTGCCTAGGCACAGGAAGGGCACTGCTATCCAGAATGCCTAGGTACAGGAAATGCACTGCTATCAGGAGTGCCTAGGCACATGAAGGACACTGCTATTAGGAGTGTCTAGGCACAGGAAGGGCACTGCTATCAGGAGTGCCTAAGCACATGAAGGGCGCTGCTATCAGGAGTGCCTAGGTACATGAAGTGCACTGCTATCAGGAGTGCCTAGGCACAGGAAGTGCACTGCTATCAGGAGTTCTTAGGTATAGGAAGGGCACTGCTATCAGGAGCCCCTAGGCACAGGAAGGACACTGCTATCAGGAGTGCCTAGGCACATGAAGGACATTGCTCTCAGGAGTTCCTAGGCACAAAAGTACACTGTTATCAGGAGTGCCTAGGCACAGGAAGTGCATTGCTATCTGGAGTTCTTAGGTACAGGAAATACACTGATATCAGTAGTGGCTAGGCACAGAAGGTGCACTACTATTTTTCAGGAACGTAATACATAAGTTACAATTTTCATGGTATTGCTCAGGCACAATTAACAATTCTAGGCCTTCCCTATAACAGAGCAAATGATTTTTCAGTTCATCTCCACTCTAACATCAGCAGACACTTCTGCCCACTTCATCTGTAAGAAGCCACCAACAGATCAGCTGTAATTACTGGCAGGAAATCTCCATAATGCGCTAATCCTCCCTATAAACACTTGGACTCTACCTCCCGTACAGCTTTATACCCGACAAATGGACGGGATTTACACACAGACACAGGATTTCATTTCAATTACGACCCTTCACACAAGACGTTTCCCAGATCCCCCATGCAGGCAATCCAGTTATAGGATGAGCGCAGCAAAAAGATGATTAAAAAAAGAAAGGAAAGAAAAGGATATTAAAAAGATCTGGGGTGAAAAAATCATTATTTTGATTATGAAAATTTACAGTTATTTATTTTTTTTTTTTTTACTAAACTTGTCTTTTCCACCCACAGACACGGGATAAAGGTCTAAAGGCAATGCGTCATACTTTACTATGTTATTTTTTATTTATACTTGAATGTAAAAACATCAGATCGATCATAATAATGTAAAGAAATAGTCCTATATAATAAATAAAGAATAAGCCTTTGCTGCGGGCCGTTTGCATACATGTTCCAGTTTGGAGGTGGTCCTTACCAGGGCGTAGCAATAGGGGGTCTCAGGGGTCATAATTGAGACCCCTCCCATGCTCCAGGGGGGTCCACGCTGGCTTACATTTTTACCAATTGATTATACATGTGCGCAAGCAATTTTTTAGAAATATATTTTCTGATTGATGTGTATGGGGTGAGCGCCATTTTCCAAAATATTTTGAATTACCCTCTCAATATGTAAATAAAGCTCTGAAATAACTCTTTAGCCACTTGGAATATCTTTGCGTGCGGTGGAAGCAGCGGGTAGTAGCAGGGGTGGCCCCAGGTCAACTTTTGCATTAGGGCCCACAAGCTTCAAGCTACGCCTCTGGGTCCTTATTCTGTGCTGCCACATAGAGGAGTGATGATTTGCGCCGGATGGCGTTGTCCACAGCAGCAGACCCACATTTAGCGGGAGATCAGTAGGCGATATACCTCCTCCCATACACCTGCTTGAAGAAGGATTTCTCACTTCATCAGATAGGCAGGTTGGCAAACGGTATTTTTCTTATACTGTGACTATGTGTATGGGGCCGCCCAGCTGCCATTGCCAGTTTTGACAAGCTGCTGAGGCACATTAAATGCCCCTAGTTTTGCCGCACTGTCAACGCCTAACCGATAGCTATCGGTCACAGAGTGATGGCCCGGAGCCGATAGGCTGCCTTTCCGCTTACGTGATCGCTGTGACAGCCAATCAGATTTAGATTTTGGTTAGTGACGTATGCCAAAGTTGCAAAACTGGGTTTATGTGTTAGCCTAGTCATGATTAGACTTTCTTTTTTCTAATCTGCCTAGCAACAGACCGTCCATCTAAAAAATAATTTCCAACTGTAATTGGGGATGTCTGCCAGTCCCCCATTGTGTTAAATTGGAGCTCATTAGGGCGGGCCGAAATACTGAACTGGCCCGCCTATTGAACTCCCTAATTTGCTCCCTGCACCAGGGGGTGGCAGGGCTGGTGCAAGGATTTTTGACACCTTAGGCGAAACCTCATTTTGCCGCCCCCCTTGGCTCCACCCCTGACTCCATCTGCCTTTCCCTGCCCAGCCTGATCAGTGCCAATCAAATGCAGCCTCAGCAGCGCCCATCAAATACAGCCTCACCTGTGCCCATCAAATACAGCCTCACCTGTGCCCATCATATACAGCTTCTCCATCGCCAATCAATACAGCCTCACCTGTGCCCATCAAATACAGCCTCACCTGTGCCCATCATATACAGCTTCTCCATCACCAATCAATACAGCCTCACCTGTGCCCATCAAATACAGCTTCACCTGTGCCCATGAAATACAGCTTCACCTGTGCCCATCAAATACAGCCTCACAGGGGGTGGGGGCGGAGGGGGGGGGGTATTTGGCCGATCAGTCACTATTTCTGTATACATTTGCAAATGGCATGTTAAAATACAATCCCATTATCTCAGTCAGACAGTGTCAGTTTTTACATGATTCAATGCGGAGCAACCAGTGACAGATCAACAGTGGCCAGGCGCCCCTAGGCGGCCGCCTACTCCGCCTAGTGGTAGAGCCGGCCCTGGGGGGTGGAGACCCTGCACTGGTGCAGTTGCACTGCTGAGGCAGAAGAGTCAGACAGACTCAAGGAGATGACAGCAGCAGTGGCCTCAGTGGCCTAGCCTGTTGCCAGCCATGCCCCCCCCCCTCCAGTAGTCAGACTCACCATGGTCTCCCTCACCACCACCGCCATCTTTTAGAGCAGAGTGGAGAATGAACGATCGGTAGACAGAGAAGAGCACAGCTCTGGGATGTGAGTTGGCAGATTGGGGGAAAGCTCATTCCAGCACCGGGGAAGGGGAGGTGGTGATTGCGGAGGAGGAGCCGGGGACAGATCTGTGATGCTGGCAGGCTGGGGAGCGAGCATTGTCCTCACCTCTATTCATTGCCCTGCCCTGACAGCAGGGTGCTGCATCCACATCAGGCCGGGGGGCAGGGTGGCTCTGTTCAGCTTCTATGAGATTGGGTGTCTGAATGCACCCTGACATCTGTCAGCACTGGAAAACACATTGCATCATGGCTTACCAAACATGCCAGTACCATCAGGTCCATAAATATTGGGACATCAACACAATTCTAATGTTTTCGGCTCTATACACCACCACAATGGATTTGAAATGAAACGAACAAGATTTGCTTTAACTGCAGACTTTCAGCTTTAATTTGAGGGTATTTACATCCAAATCAGGTGAACGGCATAGGAATTACAACAGTTTATATATGTGCCTCCCACTTTTTAAGGGACCAAAAGTAATGGGACAGATTAACAATCATAAATCAAATTAATACTTGGTTGCAAATCCTTTGCAGTCAATTACAGCCTAAAGTCTGGAATGCATAGACATCACCAGGCGCTGGGTTTCCTCCCTGGTGATGCTCTGCCAGGCCTCTACTGCAACTGTCTTCAGTTCCTGCTTGTTCTTGGGGCATTTTCCCTTCAGTTTTGTCTTCAGCAAGTGAAATGCATGCTAAATCGGATTCAGGTCAGGTGATTGACTTGGCCATTGCATAACATTCCACTTCTTTCCCTTAAAAAACTCTTTGGTGTCTTTCGCAGTATGCTTCGTGTCATTGCCCATCTGCACTGTGAAGCGCCGCCCAATGAGTTCTGAAGCATTTGGCTGAATATGAGCCGATAATATTGCCCCAAACACTTCAGAATTCATCCTGCTGCTTTTGTCAGCAGTCACATCATCAATAAATACAAGAGAACCAGTTCCATTGGCAGCCATACATGCTCACGCCATGACACTACCACCACCATGCTTCACTGATGAGGTGGTATGCTTTGGATCATGAGCAGTTCCTTTCCTTCTCCATACTCTTCTCTTCCCATCACTCTGGTACAAGTTGATCTTGGTCTCATCTGTCCATAGGATGTTGTTCCAGAACTGTGAAGGATTTTTTAGATGTTGTTTGGCAAACTCTAATCTGGCCTTCCTGTTTTTAAGGCTCACCAATGGTTTACATCATGTGGTGAACCCTCTGTATTCACTCTGGTGAAGTCTTCTCTTGGTTGTTGACTTTGACACAAATACACCTACCTCCTGGAGAGTGTTCTTGATCTGGCCAACTGTTTTCTTCACCAGGGAAAGAATTCTTCGGTCATCCACCACAGTTGTTTTCCGTGGTCTTCCGGGTCTTTTGATTTTGCTGAGCTCACCGGTGCATTCTTTCTTTTTACGGATGTTCCAAACAGTTGATTTGGCCACACCTAATGTTTTTGCTATCTCTCTGATGGGTTTGTTTTGTTTTTTTCAGCCTAATGATGGCTTCCTTCACTGATAGTGACAGCTCATTGGATCTCATATTGAGAGTTGACAGCAACAGATTCCAAATGCAAATAACACACTTGAAATGAACTCTGGACCTTTTATCTGCTCCATGTAAATGGGATAAAGAGGGAATAACACACACCTGGCCATGGAACAGCTGAGCAGCCAATTGTCCCATTACTTTTGGTCCCTTAAAAAGTAGGAGGCACATATACAAACTGTTGTAATTCCTACACCGTTCACCTGAATTGGATGTAAATACCCTCAAATTAAAGCTGAAAGTCTGCAGTTAAAGCACATCTTGTTCTTTTCATTTCAAATCCATTGTGGTGGAGTATAGAGCCAAAAAGATTAGAATTGTGTTGATGTCCCAATATTTATGGACCGGACGGTACTGGCATGTTTGGTAAGCCATGATGCAATGTGTTTTCCAGTGCTGACAGATGTCAGGGTGCATTCAGACGCCCAATCTCATAGAAGCTGAACAGAGCCACCCTGCCCCGGCCTGATGTGGATGCAGCACCCTGCTGTCAGGGCAGGGCAATGAATAGAGGTGAGGACAATCCTACTGTTGTAATTCCTGCACTGATCATCTGATTTGGATGTAAATACCCTCAAATTAAAGCTAAAAGTCTGCAGTTAAAGCACATCTTGTTTGTTTCATTTCAAGTCCATTGTGGTGGTGTATAGAGCCAAAAAGATTAGAACTGTGTCGATGTCCCAATATTTATGGACCTGACTGTATATCCCATAATAGGGCCCCTAATCCCCTATTATGCGATATATACTGAGAGACACCTTACTATGCAATATACTGAGAGTGAGAGACCCCCTTCTATGGGATATAGACCCCCTATTATGTATATACTGAGAGACCCTCTATTTTATCATAGGGGCTCTCTCAGTATATGCCATAATAGGGGTCTCTCCGTATGTACAGTATATCCCATAATAGGGGAGTCTCTCAGTATATCCCTATCACCCCACCATCTTAAAACGTCACCAGCCACCACTGACTTCTTTCATCTGAAATAACGGTTGATCCTGCCAGTCACCTTTCTTCCTTGTTCTAAACTGACCACACAAAGCACAGAAGCTGGTCTGTATTGGTGTGGTCAGTTTTCATCCTTTGGCCGGCCATTTGGAGGTACCTGACACTGTGCAGTTGCCCAGCATGCCAGTATTGGGTATGTTTGATTTTGTTCAGCCACCACGCCACCTGACTAATCACAGCCTGGCACTCACCCCCTCCCAATCATAGCATGCCTCTTGCACATGGCTCAAAGCTTATTAACCTTGTAGAAAAGGAAAGAAAGACCCTTTCTGAAACAAAGTAAAAGCAATGATGGTGCAGTCATAACTGTATTAGAAAGTGTATCTGTCATTGTATGTTTACAGATACTTTAATGGGGTAAATGTGTTAGAAACCCATCTGTGTATATAGTATGTACCAATATACAGTGCCTTGAAAAAGTATTCATACCCCCTGACATTTTACACATTTTGTCATATAACAACCAACAACGTAAATGCATTTTATTGGGATTTTATTTGATAGACCGACACAAAGTGGCACATAATTGTGAAGTGGAAGCAAAATGATAAATGGTTTTCAACATTTTTTACAAATAAATATGTGAAAAGTGTGGGGGGCATTTGTATTCAGCCCCCTTTACTCCGATACCCCTAACTAAAATCCAGTGGAACCAATAGCCGTCAGAAGTCATCTAATTAGTAAATAGAGTCCATCTGTGTGTAATTTAATCTCAGTATAAATACAGCTGTTCTGTGAAACATTCAGAGGTTTGTTAGAGAACCTTAGTGAACAAACAGCATCATGAAGGCCAAGGAACACACCAGACAGGTCAGGGATAAAGTTGTGGAGAGGTTTAAAGCAGGGTTAGATTATAAAAAATCTCCCAAGCTTTGAACATCTCACGGAGCTCTGTTCAATCCCTCATCCGAAAATGGAAAGAGTATGGCACAACTGCCAACCTACCAAGACATGGCCGTCCACCTAAACTGACCGGCCGGGCAAGGAGAGCATTCATCAGAGAAGCAGCCAAGAGGTCCATGGTAATTCCGGAGGAAGCTGCTCAAGATCCACAGCTCAGGTGGGAGAATCTGTCCACAGGACAACTATTAGTTGTGCCCTCCACAAATCTGCCCTTTATGGAAGAGTGGCAAGAAGAAAGCCATTGATGAAAAAAAGCCATAAGAAGTCCCGTTTGCAGTTTGTAAAAAAAACACGCAGGGGACACAGCAAACATGTGGAAGAAGGTGCTCTGGTCAGATGAGACCAAAATTGAACTTTTTGGCCTAAAATCAAAATGCTATGTGTGGCGGAGAACTAACACTGCACATCACCCTGAACACACCATCCCCACTGTGAAACATGGTGGTGGCAGCATCATGTTGTGGGGATGCTTTTCTTCAGCAGGGACAGGGAAGCTGGTCAGAGTTGATGGGAAGATGGATGGAGCCAAATACAGGGCAATCTTAGAGTCTGCAAAAGACTTGAGCCTGGGGCGGAGGTTCACCTTCCAGCAGGACAACGACCCTAAACATACAGCCAGAGGTACAATGGAATGGTTTAGATCAGGGCTATGCAATTAGTGGACTTCCAGCTGTTGCAGAACTACAAGTTCCACGAGACATAGCAAGACTCTGACAGCCACAAGCATGACACCTATAGGCAGAGGCATGATGGGACTTGTAGTTTTGCAACAG
This sequence comes from Glandirana rugosa, assembly GCA_018402905.1. NCBI lineage: Eukaryota > Metazoa > Chordata > Amphibia > Anura > Ranidae > Glandirana > Glandirana rugosa. The sequence continues at coordinate 662,655 of BLSH010269210.1, forward strand.
CTGGAGGTCCGCTAATTGCATATCCCTGGTTTAGATCAAAGCATATTCATGTGTTAGAATGGCCCAGTCACAGTCCGGACCTAAATCCAATTGAGAATCTGTGGCAAGACTTGAAAGTTGCTGTTCACAGACGCTCTCCATCCAATCTGACAGAGCTTGGGCTATTTTGCAAAGAAGAATGGGCAGAAATGTCCTCTTGGGTAGAGATCCCCAAAAAGACTTGCAGCTGTAATTGCAGAGAAAGGCGGTTCTACAAAGTATTGACTCAGGGGGGCGCCATACAAATGCCCCCCACACTTTTCACAGATTTATTTGCAAAAAAATGTGAAAACCATTTATCATTTTCCTTCCACTTCACAATTATGAGCCACTTTGTGTCGGTCTATCACATAAAATCCCAATAAAGTCCATTTACGTTTTTGGTTGTAACGTGACAAAATGTGGAAAATTTCATGGGGTATGAATACTTTTTCAGGGCACTGTATATATATATGTAGGCAGACATACCTTCTCTTTACGTGAACGAAAGAGCGAATTCCTATGTCTGCCCGGTGTGCTTCCTTAAAGGACTTCTGGTTTTCAGTAATCTTTTCCAGGGCGTCCCCGCCCCTGAAACAGGATATATGAAGTGTCCTCTGTACAGGAGATTTATATAGGTGAAGAGGCCGCTAATCTGCAACTCTGGATTCCATTATCTGTAAATAATTACAATCTCTTAAATAATTCCATCCACATTACTGAGCGCTGAGATTGCAGGGAACGCTAACCGGTTATAATGTGAGACAGAATTTTGGATGATTTATGAGTCCGTACAGATATAAGCTCTCTCACTTCTTATCAAGACACATGGTTGTGCTGAGGTCAGCTCACACCATCGCTATAGAACGCGGCCCCTCCTACAACCAGGGCCCCCCGGTACCCCACAGGGGAATCCACGCCGGAAACTTCAATGGCCAAATTGATTGGAGGGAATTATAGTGCGTTGTCCCCTATGGGCTTTGTGCTCCTCAGGTGCTTCCAGGAAAATGAGAGTGAGATGAATGTGAGAAGAATAAAAGCCACAGAGATCTGTTTCTTGCCTTGCATATGTACAGTATATATATATATATATATACTATATTACCAAAAGTATTGGGACGCCTGCCTTTACACGCACATGAACTTTAATGGCATCCCAGTCTTAGTCTGTAGGGTTCAATATTGAGTTGGCCCACCCTTTGTAGCTATAACAGCTTCAACTCTTCTGGGAAGGCTGTCCACAAGGTTTAGGAGTGTCTATGGGAATGTTTGACCATTCTTCCAGAAGACCGTGGTTTGGTTTCAACAGAACCCCTCATTTTCCCCTTCTTGATTAGAGTTTGAACACTGCTGATTGGCATTCTCAATTCCTTGGATATCTTTTTACATCCCTTTCCTGTTTTATACAGTTCAACTACCTTTTCCCGCAGATCCTTTGACAAATCTTTTGCTTTCCCCATGACTCAGAATGCAGAAATGTCAGTGCAGCACTGGATGAAAGGGTCTGTCAGGAGTCCAGAAACCCATTGACCTTTTATACACACACACTATTACAAGCAAACAGATCACAGGTGAGGATGGTTACCTTTTATAGGCATTCAAACCCCTTTGTGTCAACTTGTGTGCATGTTATCAGGCAAAAATCACCAGGGTATGTAAACTTTTGATCAGGGTCATTTGGGTCGTTTCTGTTTCTGTAATTATGATATAAAAAGAGTAAACACAGTTGATTGATAATAAATGGCTTCAGCCAAACACCAACCATGAGTGAAAGAAAGGTTTTTGTGTTATCATTCATATTCTCTAAAAAATGGCCAAGAAATCATAAATTCTGCCAGGGTATGCAAACTTATGAGCACGACTGTATGTATCTATCATTTCCTCCAGTTCTCACACTGTAGTGCTAACAATCTCTCACATATGAAACACATTAAACCTTCCAGTTGAATGATCCAGCGCACTTATTGATCTGAGATATTCCTCCACCCAGCCAGGCAACACTCGGCACGCCAAGCCCTTCGCATCTTAGCGACTTCCATTGGACTTGGCTGGTGTTATGCGGGCACAGGCTGACCCCGGCACCAGGACGGGAATGACGAAGGACTTGGCCAGCGGCCCGGTTGCAGCGCGGCCTCCCAACATATTTGAAGGATTGGGAACTGATTACAATTGGGGCAAGGATTAAACAAATCTCTTTCTAATAGGATGAGAAAAAACACGAAGACGGAGAGCTAGTGAGAGGCAAAGGAGTGATGAAGTGCGAGGAGCCATAATAATGAATTTTTATTCTTTAATTAGGGCAGCGCTCCCCAGCCCCCTCCCACCATGCCCAAGCCCCCACCCCGCTGCACTCCACAACAGACGCAACTGGGAACACATGAAAAGCGTCTTCAGAAAACTTCATAGGAAGCGGTACAAGCACCCCACCAGCGACGCTCTTCACGTGGCACTTGACGATGATCCACAGATACAATGCCATCGCCTCCCGGGGGGGGGCAAATTAATTAATACGTCCTCGTAAGTCATTAATTCTCTATTGTTTGGCGGCCCCGTCAAATCCCTGAGACCTTTTCCCAATAAGTGTTTAGACAATGGGCGTCAGTTTCAGCTCTTCGTCACGAAGCGGCGCCGCTCGCTGCGACTCCGAGATAATAACATGTTTTGTTTCTACGCTCCGGGCCAATCTCTGACAGATGAGAAAACTTTCTAATTAATGGTTTTTCATCTATTAATATCATCTCAGAAAGGAGCTCTTGCGTGAAACTGAGAAGTATTAAAGTCGTGGAAAAGTTTTGAGTCGGAGTATTGATGTAATTCAAGTGAGAGGTCACAATTATTGCTAAGTGACAAGTCTTCATAGGTTTTTTTTTGTCAACTCCAAAAAGACGGTGCCATTTTTGTTCGGACATCATCCAGGGTCACCATCCTCTTCCTGAACTGATATTCTGACTCTGAGTTGACACTCATTCAGCCCCCTGCTGCCAGGGCCGTCTTTAATACTGATTGGACCCTGGGCAAAGATTTTCTTGGGCCCCCCTTCCCCATCATGCAATATTGCTCTCCACCCCCAACATCCCAAAAAACAAACACACACATAGACTCTCAAAAAACGTTAATAATGTAAACATAAAGAATTGGTACATGCTCACTGATTGGTCACTAAAGGTTACTGCATATCCTAACCGCTCACTGATAGGTTGCTAGAAGTTAATGCGAATCCTTACAGCTCACTGATTAGTTGCTAGAGGCTACTGCACACCATTACCGCTGACCCATTGGTTGCTAGAGGCTACTGCACGTCATTATCATTCACTGATTAGTTGCTAGAGGTTACTGCACATCAGTACTGCTCACTATGAGTTGTTAGAGGTTACTACACATAATTACAGCCCACTGAATGGTTGCTAGAGGTTACTGCACATCATTACTGCTAACCATTGGTTGCTATAGGTTACTGCGCATCATTATTACTCACTGATTAGTTGCTAAATGTAACTGCACACCATTACTGCTCACCCATTGGTAGCTAAAGGCTACTGCACATCATTATTACTCATTTATTAGTTGCTAGAGGCTACTGCACATCAATACTGTTCACCATTATTTGGTAGAGGTTACTGCAGATCATTACTGCTCACTATTGGTTGTTAGAGGTTACTGCACATCATTATTACTCATTTGTTTGTTGCAGAGGTTACTGCACATCATTGCTGATCTCCATTGGCTGCTAGAGGTTACTACACATTATTACTGCTCACAATTGGTGCTATAGATTATTGCACATCATTATTACTCACTAATTAGTTGCTAGAGGTTACTGCACATCATTACCATTCACCCATTGGTTGCTAGTGGTTACTGAGGAAGCAGTGATGAGGCTGCACTGATAGGTGGCACAGATGGGCAGATTGGTGTTGGTGGCAGGAATAGTGTGCCATCATTGATATCAGTGGGAGGAATAGTGCCCCATCATTGGTATCAGTCAATGGAATAGTGCCCCATCATTGGTGTCAGTGGGAGGAATAGTGCCCCATCATTTGTGTCAGTGGGAGGAATAGTGCCCCATCATTGGTATCAGTCAGAGGAATAGTGCCCCATTATTGGTGTCAGTCAGAGGAATAGTGCCCCATCATTGGTGTCAGCGGGAGCAATAGTGCCCCATCATTTGTGTCAGTGGGAGGAATAGTGCCCCATCATTGGTGTCAATGGGAGGAATTGTGCTCCACTGTTGGTGGAAAGAATGGTGCCTCATCATTGGCGACAGTAAGAGGAAATAATGCCTTGAATCAATGAAAGGAATAGTGCCCCAAGGGCCACATAAAGGAATGTAAAGGGCCGCACCCGGCCCTTGGGCCACAGTTTGGAGACCACTGCTTTACACTATGAGGTGACGTGATCCCCCATATTGCCTAAAGAGAGTGCTGGGATCTCCTTTCCCTGATAATAAGAATACCTTGTAGCAGAATCATAATTCGAATGCCCCTATAAATTGGATAAATTATTAAATAAAATGTGTACTTTTATCTACAGCAGCACTAATTTATTTTTAAACTAACAGTGATCAAAGTAGAAAAAAAAATGATTTTATTTTTACTTTTACTAATTTTTTCCGTCTGTGGAGATTGCATAAAAAATAAAATGTTCATCACCAAATTAAAGTCTTGCTTGTCCTAAAAAAATATTTATCACTTTGTTATTTTATTTTATTTGCAAACTTAAAAATAATACAAGACGTGCCACAAAATAATACCACACAGCAATACATTTACAACATCAATAAGGAACAAAAAAGATATTAATATCCAAAATAACTCAAATATAAAATGTTTAACCACCGACCGTGTACTGTGTATATACGGCGGCAGAGTGGCTCTATTCCGCAAATTGCCGGCGGCGCGCTCTCATGCCCACCGCACTCTGTAGGAGTGTGCCCGTGGCTTGGGCGGGCCCGATGTCCGCCGGCGAGCCGCGATGAGCTGCCAGAGAAAAAGAACAGGGACCAACGATATAAATACGGCGGTTTCCCACTCTATCAGTGGGCATGTAAGAGATCTACTGATTCCTGTCACTGGGATCAGTTAGATCTCTTATGTCCCTGATAGCCCAGCCCCCTCACAGTTAGAACACGCCTAGGGAACACCGTTAACCCCTAGATCTCCCCCTGCAGGTTAACCCCTTCACTGCCAATTTTACATTTATACAGTAATCAGTGGATATTTACATTTCTGACCGCTGTATAAATGTCATTGGTCCCCGATATGTCCATCCCAATATCAAAGTCCAGATAAAAATCGCAGATCACCGCCATTACCAGTAAAAAAAAACCTGTAAAAACGCCAGAAATGAATTTTCATGGTTTGTAAATGCGGCAACTTTTGCACAAACCAATCAATAAATGCCGATTGCGTTTTTTTTTACCAAAAATATGAGGAAGAATATAAATCGGCCAAAACTGATGAATAAATTTGTTTTTTTAATATTTTTTTTGGATTTGTATTTGAGCAAAAAGTAAGAAATATTGGTTTTTTTTTTTTTGCAAAATTGTTGCTCTTCTTTTGTTTATAGCGGTGATCAGAAATGACGCAGCGGTGATCAAATACCACCAAAAGAAAGCTCTGTTTGTGGGGAAAAAAGGACGCAAATTTTATTTGGGTACAAAGGTGCACAACAGCGCAATTGTCAGTTAAAACAACGCAGTGCTGAATGCAAAAGTGCTCTGGTCCTAACGTGGGAAATCCTTCCGGGGGTGAAGTGGTTAAGAAAAAAAAAGAAAGAAAATTTCAGTCACTCATAGTAAGACACATATATCTTCAGAACATAACATGAAACATAAAAGAGTCCATTTAACCCATATGGTTTCTGCAAATTGCTGAATGAACTACTTTTACCTTCTCAAAAAAAGCAAAAAAGCAAAACAAAAAGAAAAACAAACACAAATAAATAATTACAAACATCAACCAAATTTCATAATCAACAAAACAACAAATATCTAAAATTCCCATTCAAACTGAGCTAACCACTTAACGACTGCCACATAGCAGATTTACTGCTACAGGGTGGCCATTCTGTGCAGAATCACACACACATATATATATATATATATATACAGTATCTCACAAAAGTGAGTACACCCCTCACATTTATGTAAATATTTTATTCTATCTTTTCATGTGACAACACTGAAGAAATGACACTTTGCTGCAATGTAAAGTAGTGAGTGTACAGCTTGTATAACAGTGTAAATTTGCTGTCCCCTCAAAATAACTCAACACACAGCCATTAATGTCTAATCCGCTGGTAACAAAAGTGAGTACACCCCTAAGTGAAAATGTCCAAATTGGGCCCAAAGTGTCAATATTTTGTGTGGCCACCATTGTT
>BLSH010269210.1:670240-697847 GCA_018402905.1 Glandirana rugosa
GTGACAATATGTTCGACATGTGAGTGATGAAATGTAACATCGTTTCACAGTAAAGAAGTCACAACAGTGTACTTTTCTATCTTATTTTATAAAAGTTTTTAGACTCCCCACATGAATGAAAACACTCTATGACATATATATATATACACACACACACTAAGACGTTGCTTACCGGTGGGACATCGTCATTTAGACGATACACCGTCAGCAATTCACCAATCGAGTCAAACTTACCCTTAAAATCTATAAACAACAAAACAACTAATACTTTAAACCAACTACAAACATTAATAAATAAACACAAACAAAAAGAAAAACAAAACGAAAAAACGAAAAAAACTCTTCCATTTTCATCAAGTAAGTCGTTAAAACCAAATTTCATAATCAACAAAACAACAAATATCTAAAATTCCCATTCAAACTGAGCTAACCACTTAACGACTGCCACATAGCAGATTTACTGCTACAGGGTGGCCATTCGTTGCAGAATCACACACACACATATATATATATACAGTATCTCACAAAAGTAAGTACACCCCTCAGATTTTTGAAAATATTTTATTCTATCTTTTCATGTGACAACACTGAAGAAATGACACTTTGCTACAATGTAAAGTAGTGAGTGTACAGCTTGTATAACAGTGTAAATTTGCTTCCCCTCAAAAATAACTCAACACACAGCCATTAATGTCTAATCCGCTGGTAACAAAAGTGAGTACACCCCTAAGTGAAAATGTCCAAATTGGGCCCAAAGTGTCAATATTTTGTGTGGCCACCATTGTTTTCCAGCACTGCCTTAACTTTCTTGGGCATGGAATTCACCAGAGCTTCACAGGTTGCCACTGGAGTCCTCTTCCCCTCCTCCATGATGACATCACAGAGCTGGTGGATGTTAGAGACCTTGTGCTCCTCTACCTTCCATTTGAGGAGCCCCACAGATGCTCAACAGGGTTTAGGTCTGGAGATGCTTGGCCAGTCCATCACCTTTACCCTCAGCTTCTTTAGCAAGGCAATGGTCGTCTTGGAGGTGTGTTTGGGGTCGTTATCATGTTGGAATACTGCCCTGTGGCACAGTCTCTGAAGGGAGGGGATCATGCTCTGCTTCAGTATGCCACAGTACATGTTGGCATTCATGGTTCCCTCAATGAATTGTAGCTCCACAGTGCCGGCAGCACTCATGCAGCCCCAGACCATGACACTCCCACCACCATGCTTGACTGTAGGCAAGACACACTTGTCTTTGTACTCCTCACCTTATTGCCACCACACATGCTTGGCACCATCTGAACCAAATAAGTTTATCTTGGTCTCATCAGACCACAGGGCGTGGTTCCAGTAATCCATGTCCTTAGTCTGCTTGACTCCAGCAAACTGTTTGCAGGCTTTATTTTTTTTTTTAAATTCAATAGATTTTTATTGAGTGAGATTTAGCATCGTACATCGTTTACATTGACATTTTCAAGAGTATAGAACAGTAACAATGGATACTACATCTTTTGTTGAACAGGTATAAAAGAAGTTTCTCATCTACCATCTTTAACAATCTTTAATATCCTTTAGCACATATGCGAAGGGTTTCAGAGTGTAGAACAACTCAAAGTTATTTGTATTATTGTAATTACATCGTAGATAACGGGATTGAGGGATATAACTCCAACAAGGGAGAAGGTTACCGGCAGTGGGAGCTGTCCCTGTCCAGAGCACCCCCATGGGGATCACACTGTGCGCCAGACAGGCACAACACCGTCCATAGCACCCGCAGCAAAGTAATGGAATCACTAATGGAGTTAATAGCTGCTGGTTAAATTCTATCCAGTTGTCAATTTATCAAGGCTTTCTTGTGCATCATCTTTAGAAGAGGCTTCCTTCTGGGACGACAGCCATGCAGACCAATTTGATGCAGTGTGCGGCGTATGGTCTGAGCACTGACAGGCTGACCCCCCACCTCTTCAACCTCTGCAGCAATGCTGGCAGCACTCATACATCTATTTCCTAAAGACAACCTCTGGATATAATATTAAAAAGCTAGTAGTGCGCTACCAACTGGGTGTAGGTATTACTAAAAAATATGAAATCTATACTGCGCTGCTGCTACCACCTAAAGTGTTTCACACCAAATAATATAGGAAGTTAAAAATCGTGGAAGCGCTGCTGTATGTGCATAAGGACATGTATCAAAAATATTGAAAAAAAAAATAAAACAGGTGTGGGCAATGGTAGAAACGCATACCAATGTGCTAAACTAAGGATAATAATAGCAATGTGTGGTGTCTTAGCTGAATGCGAAAGGCACCAATAAGAGCACAATCATTAAAACAATTGTAATAATCAGATAAATAAATAAATAAAAGTGCTTTCTTTAAAGTGCGTGACAATGTAATTTCATAGTGTGTCCACAGACGTGCAAAGAGTGCTGGAAGAGGTAAAGTGGTAGTGCCAGTAGGCTGTCTTTCATAAGTCCCAGTGGGCAGTAGCAAATAACTCAGTTAGTAGAATAAAAGTAGCTGGACGAGTGCTTCTCATGTGGTAGGTAAATTAGTCAGCAGGTTCATGCAAAAATGGGTTGACAAGCGTGCTCCCTTCACCAGGTGGCGTGGGCTCTCATCTCCAGGGTAGACCCCACCGGGTATACAGTGGTTCATGCAGTGATTAATAATATCCTCCACCAGGTAGACTGGAGGCTCACCCAACGGGCCAATTCAAGCCCAGCACAGCAGATAGATATCCAAGTTCCTTTCCCTTTAAGGTTGCTGGTTAGGCTCCCAATGTTCTACCGTTCATATGTGAACATAAAAACAAACACCGCTCCACTAGGCAATATGTAAAAACAGAGGTAGACGGTAATAACTGACAAAACCCCTCCTTAAAATGCACTCACGTTTATTGGCCAAAAATCAGCATAAAAAATCAATATGGTTACAGTGTCCAAACAAAGGGTCTCACGTGTTCTCAATAAGTACCACCGCCAGGCTGGACCTCTACATGTTTCACCACCCCACGTGGCTTCATCTGGAGGAATCCTGGATATGACGCTGAGCACGCGCACTCAACTTCTTTGGTCGACCATGGTGCGGCGCTGTTCTGAGTGGAACCTGCCCTGTTAAACCGCTGTATGGTCTCGGCCACCGTGCTGCAGCTCAGTTTCAGGGTCATGGCAATTTTCTTATAGCCTAGGCCAGGGGTAGGCAACCTGCGGCCCTCCAGCTGTTGTAGAACTACAAGTCCCATCATGCCTCCTAGAGTAATTGTCACTGCCAGGCTTGCAATGCCTCATGGGAAATGTAGTTCCACAACAGCTGGAGGGCCGCAGGTTGCCTACCCCTGGCCTAGGCCATCTTTATGTAGAGCAACAATTCTTTTTTTCAGATCTTCAGAGAATTCTTTGCCATGAGGTGCCATGTTGAACTTTCAGCGATCATTATGAGAGAGTGAGAGCGATAACGCCAAATTTAACACACCTGCTTCCCATTCACACCTGAGACCTTGTAACACTAATGAGTTACATGACACCGGGGAGGGAAAATGGCTAATTGGGCCCAGTTTGGACATTTTCACTTAGGGGTGTACTCACTTTTGTTACCAGTGGTTTAGACATTAATGGCTGTGTGTTGAGTTATTTTGAGGGGACAGCAAATTTACACTGTTATACAAGCTGTACACTCACTACTTTACATTGTAGCAAAGTGTCATTTCTTCAGTGTTGTCACATGAAAAGATAGAATAAAATATTTACAAAAATGTGAGGGGTGTACTTACTTTTGTGAGATACGTTATATATATATATACACACATGATTCTGCACTTCTGCCTAGGGGGCGCCCGTGCCGATGGCGTGCCGCTTCTGCTGTGATTAGCAGGAGCCAGTCAGCGGGTGGCGGTAAATGGATGTGCACCGGCAGCCCACCAATCATCGGGAAGAGAGGCTGGATGGAGCTCTGTATATGTAAACAAGGCTGAGCTCCGTTCTAACGGTGGGGATGTGATGGATTTTCTTTCCTTACCATCCATTACTTCCCCTAGTAAAAGCAGCACACACAGTACACATAAACACTGGCTAGACACACATTTAACCCTTTAATCGCCCTAGGTGTTTAACCCCTTCCCAGCCAGTGTCATTAATACAGTGACAGTGTATATTTTTAGCACTGATCACTCTATTGGTGTCACTGGTCCCCACAAAGTGTCAAAAGTGACAGTTAGTATCCTATTGTCCACTGCAATATCGCAGTCCCGCTATAGGTTTCTGATCGCCGCCATTAATAGTATAAAAAAATAAATAAATAAAAATTCCAGTATACTGTATATCCCATAATTTGTAGACACTATAACTTGTGCGCAAACTGATCAAATATATGTTTATTGGGCCTTTCTTTTTTTACCAAAAATAAGTAGCAGAATACATATTGGCCTAAATTGATAAAGAAATTCGATTTTTTTCATTTTTTTATTGTATATGTTTTACAGCAGAAAGTAAAGAATATTGTTGTTGTTTTTTTAATTACCTTTTTTTAAATTATCAGCCTTTCTTTGTTTATAGCGCAAAGAAATAAAAACACAGAGGGGTTCAAATACCACCAAAAGAAAGCTCTATTTGTGGGAAAAAAATGACATAAATGTTATTTGTGTACAGTGTTAAATGTCCACCCAATTGTCAGTTAAAGTATCGCAAAAAATGGCCTGGTCATGAGGGGGGTAAATCTTCCGGAGATCAAGTGGGTTTAAAAAAAAGAGAAAAATCTACTTTAATCTGAAAAATTCTTAAATTAATGATAAAGCTATTACTGAACAGCAAAAGCAGGCCTATATCAGAAATGTAAAAACAGCTGTGGTCCATAAGAGGCATACGGGTGTGAGAGCTTAATTGGTTGATGGATGAAAAAAAGAAAAATAAAAAGAACGTTTTGGTTTAACCCCTTGCCGACCGCCGATCGGCATCTGACGGCGACAAGGTGGCTGGTGAGCGCAAATCGCCGTCATATGATGGCGGCCGCGAGACCGAGCCTAGTGAGCGCGCGCGCGCCTCCGGAGGCGCGCCCGCGCGCTCACTGTGTTCGGGGAGGGCCAGGGAGCAGGTGCGGTGGCTTCGATTGCCGCCGGCTACCCGCGATGACCCCCCCGGAGCGAAGGAACGGAGGTCCGTGTATGTAAACACGGACCTCGGTTCTGTGAAAGGGAAAGGGCTGTGATCACAGCCTTCCTGTATACGGAGGCTGTGATCGCTTCCCTTCCCCAGCTAGGGCAGCCCCCACACAGTTAGAACACGCCCAGGGAACACTGTTAACCCTTAGAGCGCCCCCTGCAGGTTAACCCCTTCACTGCCAATGGCATTTACACAGTAATCAGTGCATTTTTATAGCACTGATCGCTGTATAAATGCCAATGGTCCCAAAAAAGTGTCAAAATGGTCCGACATGTCCGCTGAAATATCGCAGTACTGCTAAAAATCGCAGATCGCCGCCATTACTAGTAAAAAAAAAATAAAAACCCCAAAAATGAATTCTCATCATCGGTAAACGCGACCACTTTTGCGCAAACCAATCAATGAACGCCGATTGTGATTTTTTTTATCACAAATATGAGGAAGAATATAAATCGACCAAAACCGATGAAAAAAAATGTTTTTTTTATATTTTTTTTTTGGATTTGTATTTTAGCAAAAAGTAAGAAATTTGTTTTTTTTTTTGCAAAATTGTCCCTCTTCTTTTGTTTATAGCGGTGATCAGAAATGACGCAGCGGTGATCAAATACCACCAAAAGAAAGCTCTATTTGTGGGAAAAAAAGGACGCAAATTTCGTTTGGGTACAACGTCGCACGACCGCGCAATTGTCAGTTAAAGCAACGCAGTGCCGAATCGCAAAAAGGGCTCTGGTCCTAAAGCTGGAAATCCTTCCGGGGCTGAAGTGGTTAAGAAATTTATCAGGTTGTCTGTATTGGAAAAAAAACTTACAGTGACAGGTACACTTTAATTTTAGTGACCCAGCACTCCCTCTAGTGGCTCCATACAGAATGCCATTCTTTTGCTCCGTATAGTGTGTCCTATTTGTCGGTCTTCTGCCTTTTCTATTATATTGCTGCTTTATGAGACATGTTGGTCATTAACACCCTACACTTGGCTAAAATTTCAGCCATTGATAGGAAGTTAATGAGGTGGAGATGTATAATTACGATGCCTTACAATATATTCGCCGCGCCTTCATCAATCACCGCGCTCTCCTGAACGTCCCCCACGTTTAATGTCTGACAAGGGTCTTTTTCATTTTCTAGAAGAGAGATTACCGGCCTCATTTTGCTCTGTGATACAGCGAAATAACGGCACTTCGGGGCGCTGTGGTGCAAATCCAAATGTTTAATACCATTTAGGGGGGCGCCAAGGAAAGGGCTGCGACAGACGGCGTCACAAGAATTAAACTCGGACGGTGACATATAAGTCCTGTTATGAACCGTAGTTTGGTAGGTTGAACTACAAATCCCAGCTGAACGGCTGGTGTTTGTTTTTTCCAAAGCCGGTAGAAAACACCTGCGTTCGTTGGATGTGAGTTCGGTTGTCAGGCACCGATTAATTTGGAGTACTGCGTACTAGCGCCAAAGTTGTAGATTTGCTATGGCGAATGGCTTTAGTAGTATCAATGTATTATAGATTCATCCAAGGTTTAGGGCTCAGTCATAGTTTTCATTGCTTTAACAAAAAATGCACCTTTTACCGCACGTTATGCCCAATGGACAGGAATTCGCAAACCATAGTCCTAGGTGTTACAATGGCATTTATATAGAACGTCACCCCCAACGCACTTACAGTTGAGGTCAAAGCAGTTGCTCTGAAGCGCAACACAGTGAACACATTTAAAAAAAAGTGCCAGGTACAGTTTTAGTACGTTAAGCTGCACTGCCGGCTATTTCAAATTGGTCTCCCTGAATGCAGCGCACCTTAACACATGTGCACCTTAAAGTGCATGTGCATTATCAGAGTGCATGACCTGAATGGGCCCTCCTATGTATAATCCTTCTACTGATCCTAAATAAAGATGTGTGCTTATTCTGCAGAGAACTGTGGGTGTGCACACAAGCACATGAACAGATGTGTGAGTCAGTGCAGGCAGCAGACAAGTATAATTCAGAGAAGTTCTAAGGTCAGGGCATGCAGCTGATAAATGTAATCTGGAGACATTCTGAGGTAGAGGCAGACAGTAGACAATGATAATCCAGAGATATTCCAAGGTCAGGACAAGCAACAGACAAGCAGAATCCAGAGAAGTTCTGAAGTCAGGGCAGGCAGCTGACAAACATTCTCCAGAGACATTCTAAGGTCAGGGCATGCAGCTGATGAATGTAATCTAGAGACATTCTGAGGTCGAGGCAGACAGTAGTCAATAATAATCCAGAGATATTCCAAGGTCAGGACAAGCAACAGACAAGCAGAATCCAGAGAAGTCCTGAAGTCAGGGCAGGCAGCTGACAAACATTGTCCAGAGACATTCTAAGGTCAGGGCATGCAGCTGATGAATGTAATCTGGAGACATTCTGAGGTCGAGGCAGACAGCTGACAAGCATGACCCAGAGAAATTCTGAGGTCAAGGCAGGCAGTAGACAAGGATAATCCAGAGATATTCCAAGGTCAGGGCAGGCAACAGACAAGCAGAATCCAGAGAAGTTCTGAAGTCAGGGCAGGCAGCTGACAAGCATACTCCAGAGACATTCTGAGGTCAGGGCAGGCAGCAAACAAGTGGAATCCAGAGAAGTGTTGACGTAAGAGCAGGCAGCAGATAAACATAATATAGAGATATGTAAAAAAAGGGAAACCAAAGGAGCAGGAGTGAAGTGCTTGATGGGTCACAATATTAAATTGAATTATATATAGACTCTATATTATAATCTATAATATAATCAGCCATGTGCTGAATCATTTAGGGTGTGCCTCCTTGGGGTGCTTGCTGCAGACCTTGCCACCTCAGCTCCCAGGGGGGCCCATGCTCCCGCTACTACATGTCGCCTACGCAGACTCCCTGTAAGTAACACATGGGGTATTCCCCGATACCCATTTTAACATTTTGATTAGATCAGACTAACTAATAATTTATGTATGTCATTGCAGAGAAACCTTTCTTTACACGCTTGCACCTGATGAGTGACAATAAGTCACGAAACGCGTTGAGCTAACAGATTTCGTGTCTTTTCAATCAATCATGTGTTCATTCATTTATTAAATCACTGTGAAGTCTGTCCTTGCATTATGAATTCATTAATTTAATTTGAACTGTTATATGCTAAAATTTATTATCAATCGTGTGGCATCTCAAAGTAATCAAGCGTTTATGAATTATGCATCCATTTTTGTGCAATAAAGTTTTTATCCAGTACATCACATTCCTCTTTAATATTGGGGTTGCTTAGAATCTTAGAATATGCAGGTAGTTTTGAGGTCAGGGCAGGAAGCACACAAGCATAATCCAGAGACATTGGGAGGTCATGGTAGGGAGCAGGCACACAAAATCCTGAAATGTACTAAGGGCAGGGCAGGCAGCAGAATCCAAAGAAGTGCTGAGGTCATGGCAGCCATCTGACAAGCAAAATTCGCAGATATTCCAAAGTCAGGGCAGGCAACAAAAAAGCATGATCCAGAGAAAGTTTTTGAAGTCAGGGCAGGCAGCTGACAAACAAAGTATAGATACATTCTGAGGTCAGGGCAGGCAGCAGACAAGCATAATCCAAAGAAGGGCTGAGGTCAGGGCAAGCAGCTAACAAGCATAATCCAGAGACATTCCAAAGTCAGAGCAGGCAACAGACAAGCGGAATCCAGAGAAAGATTTTGAGGTCAGGGCAGGCAGGGGATAAACACAAGCCAGAGATATTCTGAGGTCAGGGCAGACAGCAGACAAGCTTAATTCATAGACATTCCAAGGTCAGGGCAGGCAGCAGACAAGCATAATCCATAGACATTGAGGTCAGAGCAGACAGCAGACAAGCATAATCCTGAGACATTTTGAGGTCAGGGCAGGCAGCAGACAAGGATAATTATAAGACATTCTGAGATCAGGGCAGACGGCAGATAACAATAATCCTGAGACATTCCGAGGTCAGCTCAGGCAGCAGACAAGCATAATTCTGAGACATTCTGAGGTCAGGGCAAGGAGCAGAAAAGGGGAATCCTGAGAACTGCTGAGGTCAGGGCAGGTAGCTGACATGCATAATCCAGAGACATTCTGAGGTCAGGAAAGCAAGCAAGCAAACAAAATCCAGAAATGTTCTAAGCTCAGGGCAGACAGCGGACAAGCAGAATTCAAAGAAGTGCTGAGTACATGGCAGGCAGTTGACAAGCAAAATTTGGAGACATTCCAAATTCAGGGCAGGCAACAGAAAAGCATAATCCAGAGAAAGTTTTGAAGTCAGGACAGGCAGCTGACAAACATAATACAGAGACATTCTGGGGTCAGGGCAGGCAGCAGACATGCATAATCCTGTGACATTCTGAGGTCAGGGCAGGCAGCAGACAAGCAGAATCCAAAGAAGTGCTGAGGTCAGGGTAGGCAGCTGACAGACATAATCCAAACACATTCCAAAGTCCGGGCAGGCAACAGACAAGGGGAGTCCAGAGCAAGATTTTGAGGTCAGGACAGGCAGTTGACAAACATAATCCAGAGTTATTCTGGGGACAAGGCAGGCAGCAGGCAAGTTTAATTCATAGACATCCCAAGGTCGGGGCAGGCAGCAGACAAGCATAATCCATAGACATTCTGCGGTCAGGGCAGACAGCAGACAAGCATAATCCTGAGACGTTCCAAGGTCAGGGCAGGCAGCAGACAACCATAATCCTGAAACATTCCAATGTCAGGGCAGGGAGCAGACAAGGATAATTATGAGACATTCCAAGGTCAGGGCAGGCAGCAGATAAGGATAATTATGAGACATTCTGAGGTCAGGGCAGACAGCAGACAAGCAAAGTGGAGCATAAAATGCAGCGCTAGTAAAATAAAGTGATAACATACATACTCATATAATGTGAAATAAAGAATGGCCACAATGGATAAGATGTAGGTCCCCCTACTTCTGCCTGGGGGGGGGCACTGAAGTAGCTTACACAATAAATATTAACTTTTGCTGAAAACAAATAAGATAAATGTGAAAATAATGCAAAGTCCTTATAATCGTGGATAGAATTGCAAAATGTCACCAATAATTAAAATTTGGTGAATCCATCACTAGTGATCATAATGTTGTGAAACTCAGAACAGTCAATCAACAGTAGAAATAAAAGTGACTTGTGCCCAGTGAGATCCGTGAGTCCTGTGAGGGACAAGCATAATCCTGAGACATTCCGAGGTCAGGGCAGGCAGCAGATAAACATAATCCTAAGACATTCCGAGGTCAGCGCTGGCAGCAGACAAGCAGAATTTTGAGACATTCTGAGGTCAGGGCAGGGAGCAGATAAGGGAATTCCCAAGAACTGCTGAGGTCAGGGCAGGCAGCTGACAAGCATAATCCAGAGTCATTCTGAGGTCAGGGCAGCAAGCAAGTAAACAAAATCCATAAATGTTCCAAGCAGGGCCTGCTGCAGACAAGCATAGTTCTAAGACATTCTGAGGTCAGGGCAGGCAGCAGACAAGTGGAATCCAAAGACATTCTGAGATAAGGGCAGACAAACATTCTCCAGCCTAAACCCCAAATGGGGCAGGCAGCAAACAAGCAACATTCAGAGCCATTATGAGGTAAGGGCAGGCAGCAGACATGCATTTTCCAGACTAAATCCAAGATCAGGGCAGGCAGCGGACAAGCATAATCCAGACATAGTCCAGCTGAAACAGGCAGCTGTCCATTTTCCAAGGAAGAGGGGGGGGGGTCACTAACATGAGAATCTGAAAGATAAAACTTAGTGGGTAGGAACAGGAAGGCAATGGTAGAGAGCCAGGTTGCAGAACGCTATCACAGTTGTGACACGGCCCCATTAACTTGCATCGGTCACGTTCCGCCACGGTTTAAACCACTGAACCCAATGGGGGTTTTATTTTGGCCTCAGCCACAAAGCAACACATCATAGCCTCAGCATGTGTGCAGCCCCCTCCAGCTGCAGTATCAGGTTAAGGTGGCAGTTGTAGGCGGTGACAACATGGCTCAACCACCTATTTTTACAACTCCTTCCCCCCATCGCATGTGTTAATGAGCCCCTTTGTCCCTTCTTACCAAAACCTATATGCATATATTGTCTCACTATATGAGAGGCATTTTT
Source organism: Glandirana rugosa (assembly GCA_018402905.1). Taxonomy (NCBI): domain Eukaryota; kingdom Metazoa; phylum Chordata; class Amphibia; order Anura; family Ranidae; genus Glandirana; species Glandirana rugosa. The sequence continues at coordinate 681,463 of BLSH010269210.1, forward strand.
AAAATTTTTACATCATTTGATATAATTTCAAATTGCAATGTAAACATAAATTAAAAGGCAGACAGATAGGTAAAAACAATGAAACCAGTAGAAAAAAAATTAGATTAAAATACAAAAATCTCTCCAGCTTTTCTCCATTGGAAATAAGGGAATGGATGCCGTTTAGGGCAGTGGAAAATCTTTAACAAGTGAAAAAAAAAAAGCTAAATAATCATGGACTGCTGAAATGGATTCCCAATTGCTGGTTATTCTTCTATATGTGGAATGATGGAAAGAAAATTGGGGGATTGACCAGAGATCTATAAGTAGATTTAACCATCAGAAATGTTATTTTTATTGTTTCGTTTATTCGTTTTTATAAAACGTTAATAATGACTCCAAAGGTTTACAGGAATCCATAAAGAGACCCAACTGGTCTTACAAGAACGCCATTCTCAGATCATGTCTTGGTGAGTCAGAAATTCCACCCACTGCGCCTAACATACCGCCGCGCCTGACCGCCAGAACCGCCAGCGCTCGCTATTTCTGGGTAGTCGCCTTTGTTCTTACAAATTATTACAACGTGTAAGTCTTAAACATCGCATAAATGGTTCTGCATTCGGCAATTTTTTTGTTTTTAGCGACGAGACCACGTTCTCCTCTTTTATAACCGCATGTGTCTGCGTTTACTAGCGCCTATTTCTGCTCTAATTAGTCATCGCCCTGTCCTGAGTGTTCTGCGCTGAAAGCCAGTTCCCCCGTAAATCGTTATATTTACCCCAATAGTCAGCCACAGTGAAAGATGGAAATAATTTAATCCAGAAATATCAAGTCGAATGTTAAGAGCAGCTGCTTGGAATTACGGCCCTCAGACGTGGGGCGGGGGGGGCGCATTTTATGTGATTACCTCCAATTCCGCGCCTCTTATTTTCCTATTAGCGAGTCACTGACTCGGCTGACATGTATAGGAAAAGCTTTCCAGCCTTTCGTTCTATACTGAGATGGCGCTCGGAATTCGGAAAACGGCGCGGTCTTCAGAGAAATTAAAGCCGCGTTCCCTGCCAAGGCCGTGGAAAAGTAATTACTTTGCTGAGTTCTTTGTAAAATCAGGCGCAATTGTTTCACATTAAATTGCTTAAGATTCTGGTATTTTAAATTACCGTTGGGGCTTGAAGCCCCCCTTCCCCCTCTCCGGGGCCGGGGCTGCGGTAATGACGATAAGGTGTGGGGTCTGCGTCTGGCAAGGTGCTGAAAAGTTTGGACAGCGCAGTTCCCCTCCTCTCTGGCTCCTTCCGGAATAGGAGAAAGGGAAGAGTCCTGGTAATGGGATACAATGTAACAAGAAGAATCTACAGTTCCTTGAAAAAGTATTCATACCCCTTGAAATTTTCCACATTTTGTTACACATGTAAATGTCCACAAAGACCTGATGGATTATGGAAATTCCACGACAACTGCCAATGGACCCTTCTTACTCTACTCTCAGCCCGCAGAGCAGTTTTCAAACATTGGATCTCTCCTACCCCACCTACTATCACCGGGCTAAAGAGAGAGATAACCTCACTAATGCTGCAAGAAAAATTGGATATTTTCCTTCAGAAAGACTATCACAACCAACGTTTTCTAAAGAGATGGAACTCATGGATCAATAGAGGCCTAATATCGTCTGAACTCAAAGATCTTCACTCCCCCCCCGACAACCTAGCTCTCTTTACAAGGGGGATCTTCCTCACAACAGGAGCTACCCTTTCAGGAGTGTTTTCTCCCTTATGATAGAGGCTGGATACCTATAATTCTAGAGATTCGGTTCAAGGTCCCATTCTCCTTTGTCCCTACGGTCCCTCTTCACAAGACTGCACGAGGCAAGGGTGCTCAAGCACAGTGCATACTGACATTAACACCCTGAATGACCTCCCACCTTCCATCTACCCTTGCCCCTCTTTTCTTATCTCTTTCTTTTCTAATTACTCTCTCTCATTTCAAAGATTCCTTTTTCGCTCCACCCCACTTTACTACTATTTTCTTTCCATAGCTTACCCTTGGTTTTTATTTTTATTTTTTCTTCTCTCCATATGGACTTTTAGTTTACACGGTTGCAAAAGTTCTTTTTGGACCTTTTTTTTTTTTTAATCCAGAAAAATAAATTTTATTGAATTTCTCACAGTCCAGACAAGCAAACAATGTCAACAACATAATCCACACTTGTGGTACATTTTACATACCATGACAAATCCCCACATTTCTTTGCAATATATGTTATTCATCCAAGGCTCATCCCCGGTCATCCCCAGGTATCTACTTTTCGGAAAATGTATGGGAGATCTCACCCCTCGCCCTCAACCCTTTCCCTGTACAACCAAATCGCAGCCTCATGCCATATTCATGTCCAACAGCCTGTCCATAGTCAAATCTGCCGGGGCAAGCCCTGGTACCCCCAACCATCGTCCCCATATTTTCTCAAATTTAGAAGCACATCCCCTATGTTCATGGGCGTCCGCAGAACTTTTTCCAGGGGGGGGGGGGATAATTTCAAGGTCATCCATGCTCTGCCCCTTTTTGACAATGTCATAATTACATTATCACAGTCAGAGACTGCAGACATGATCCAGGAGATGGTCAGAGACTGCAGACGTGATACAGGAGACGGTCAGAAACTGCAGACATGGTACAGGAGACAGGCAGAGACTGCAGACATACTACAGGAGACGGTCAGAGACTGCGGACATGGTACAGGATATGGTCAGAGACTGCGGACATAGTACAGGATACGGTCAGAGACTGCGGACATGGAACAGGAGACAGTAAGAGACTGCATACATAGCACAGGAGACAGTCAGAGACTGCAGACATAGCACAGGAGACAGTCAGAGACTGCGGACATGGTACAGGAAATGGTCAGAGACGGCATACATGGCCCAAGAGACTGTCAGAAACTGCATACATGGCTCAAGAGGATAAGGACCTAGTGGGGAACCCCTGATCTGATCCCTGATTCCGGGGGGGGCAATTTCCCCCCCTTGCCCCTACCTGCGGACGCCCATGTCTATGTTGATAGATGATTTTTTCCATCCTCAGTGTATTTACTACCACTGCCACCCATTCCCCAACTGTCGGAGGGGACTCAGATTTCCAGTGCACCATAATCATTTTACGGGCTAGAAAAAGAGTTCTAGTAAGAGCCACACAAATATGGTTCTCCCACTCAAACCCATTCAAAAGGTTGAGTATGCAATGTTTAGGGTCTAATGGTACTTTTTGGATCTTTGAACATAAATCTCTGTTAATAAGTTCATACTTTAACATGAAAGCAAAACTTACTGAGATTTTCCAGATCAGATGAGGCTGAGGCGGATAAACCCTTGTGCCTTATCTTATATGTTTAAGCTTATTGTACAAATGTTAGAACACTTCAACTATGTAAATGCCTTCTTTTCACTTTACGCGTTGTCTGACATGTATTTTATGCATTTTGCTCAATAAAATATATTAAAAAAAAAAAAAAATGTAAATGTATTTTATTGGGATTTTATGTGATAGACCAACACAAAGTGGCACATAACTGTAAAGTGGAAGGAAAATTGTTTTACAGATAAATATGTGAAAAGTGTGGCGTGCATTTGTATAGCCCCCCCCCCCCCCCGAGTCAATACTTTGTAGAACCGCCTTTCTCTGCAATTACAGCTGCAAGTCTTTTTGGGGAAGTCTCTACCAGCTTTGCCCATCTAGAGAGGACATTTCTGCCCATTCTTCTTTGCAAAATAGCCCAAGCTCTGTCAGATTGGATGGAGAGCGTCTGTGAGCAGCAATTTTCAAGTCTTGCCACAGATTCTCAGTTGGATTTAGGTCTGGACTGTGACTGGGCCATTCTAACACATGAATATGCTTTGATCTAAACCATTCCATTGTAGCTCTGGCTGTATGTTTAGGGTCGTTGTCCTGCTGGAAGGAGAACCTCTGCCCCAGTCTCAAGTTTTTTGCAGACTTTAACAGGTTTTCTTCTATGATTGCCCTGTATTTGGCTCCATCCATCTTCCCATCAACTCTGACCGGCTTCTCTGTCCCTGCTGAAGAAAAGCATCCCCACAACATGATGCTGCCCCCACCATGTTTCACGGTGGGGATGGTGAGTTCAGGATGGTGTGCAGTGTTAGTTTTCTGCCACACATAGCATTTTGCTTTTAGGTCAAAAAGTTCAATTTTGGTCTCATCTGACCAGAGCACCTTCTTCTTCCACATTTGCTGTGTCCCCCACATGGCTTCTTGCAAACTGCAAACGGGACTTCTTATAGCTTTCATTCAACAATGGCTTTCTTCTTGCCACTCTTCCATAAAGGACAGATTTCTGGAGAGCACGTCTAATAGTTGTCGTGTGGACAGATTCTCCCACCTGAGCTGTGGATCTCTGCAGCTCCTCCAGAGTTGCCAAGGGCCTCTTGGCTGGTTCTCTGATGAATGCTCTCCTTGCCCGGCTGGTCAGTTTAGGTGGACGGCCATGTCTTGGTAGGTTTGCAGTTGTGCCATACTCTTTCCATTTTCCGATGATGGATTGAACAGCGCTCCCTGAGATGTTCAAAGCTTGGGATATTTTTATAACCTAACCCTGCTTTAAACTTCTCCACAACTTTATCCCTGACCTGTGTGGTGTGTTCCTTGGCCTTCATGATGCTGTTTGTTCACTAAGGTTCTCTAACAAACCTCTGAGGGCTTCACAGAACAGCTGTATTTATACTGAGATTAAATTACACACAGGTGGACTCTATTTACTAATTAGGTTACTTCTGAAGGCAATTGGTTCCTCTAGATTTTAGCTAGGGGTATCAGAGTAAAGGGGGCTGAATACAAATGCCCCCCACACTTTTCACATATTTATTTGTAAAAAAAAAAATTTGAAAAACTTGTATCACTTCCCTTCGACTTCACAATTATGTGCCACTTTGTGTTGGTCTATCACATAAAATCCCAATAAAATACATTTACGTTTTTGGCTGTAACATGACAAAATGTGGAAAATTTCAAGGGGTGTGAATAGTTTTTCAAGGCACTGTAATTGGAAAGTGGTGGAGGGATTTGCCTGATGGCCTCAAATAATTAAATCTGCTGATGTTCATTCTTTCCCTGAGCCCCCCACCATTACTACCCCAATGTGCATCTAAAGCAAACATTTTTTTTTTTGGTTTTCGGATAACAATTTTTTTTTTGCGTTCCAGTGGGTAGAACACCCTTTAACCACGTGAGCTCTGGAAGGTTTTACCCCCTCCGTGACCAGGCCACTTTATGCTTTTCATCACTGCGCTACTTCACTTGGCAATTGCATGGTAAAGCAACACTGTACACAAATGAAATTTATATATTTTTTTCACACAAATAGAGCTTTCTTTTGGTGGTATTTGATCACCATTGTTCTTTATTATTATTATTATTATGTAAACGATAAAAAAACCAAAAATTAAAAAAAAAACTTTTTTTTTCTTTCTGTTATAAAAAATATATCCAATAAAATCACATTTCTTCATCAATGTCTTTGGTGAAAAAAAAATCACAGTAAGAATATATAAATTGGTTTCTGTGAAAGGTATAGTGCCTACAAACTATGGTATATATATATATATATATATATATATATATATAGATAGATAGATATAGATATATATATGAAAGTTGATAATTTCTGATAGCATATGATTTATTGAGACCCTAAAATGTCAGGAAAGTACAGATACCCCTCAAATGTCCCCTTTTTGGAAATTAGGCAGTCCAAGGTATTTAGTAAGAGGCAATGGCGAGTTTTTTTGAATTTGTAATTTTTTTGTCACAAATGAAAATGGAGAAATTAAATAAAATTTGTTTTTTTTACCCATTTTTTTTTTTTACAATGCAGTAAAGTGCCATCAAATGACTGGTGTGGTGGTGATCAGGGACTAACACATTAAAATACAAGCTTTAATGTTGCATTTTGTGGCTATTAATTGATATTTATTATCTGCAAATAAACTTGTTTGGACCTCGGACCTGGTGGATCACTTCACTCATCTCCATCTAGGAATGGATTTCATGTAATGCCGTAGTTCCCTTTTAACGAAGAAGAACCCGGGGCAGATTCTTGATGGACTGTCAGTGGAAGGTGGAAGTGGGCACTCGTCCTGTTTTCGCAGACCTCGGCTCTTTCCGTAAGCTGTGTTTGCTGTGGAGGTCGCTCTCCGAGCCGCCCATCTGGATCCAGTTTGGCATTCACAGCTGCCGTTTGATGTGTTACAGAAAAGACAGCCTGTTACTTCTTGTGGCCCCTGGTGTACCGGTCAGGATACTTTCACCTAACTGAAATGGTCTTGGCTGCCTGGCCAGCGGTGCACAGAACCAGGAAAATATTTTCCCAGAATCCTCCAGGATATGAGAAGTGGGAAAGACAGATATCGCATGGCACAAACATTTTTACTCTTAAGACAATTACCTACTAAAACCAACAGCAAATAGCGCTAGAAATTCACAGCAAAAATACACTGTTACATAATGAGGCCAAAACTCAAAAACAGATGTGGGGATGATAAACTATCCTCACCACCATTCAGTTGTGGTAATGAAAACTCAATACTCGCTACTCACTATCCAAAGGGGCCCCTTTATTAGATACACCTACCTAGACCCCTGGGACGTAGGGAGGTAGAGACTTAGGCCATAGGACATTACAAGATACGTTGTTGGGGATCAGAACATGCTCACACTGCATGTACACGGGGAGGGGGCATGGTTTTGGGAAAAAAGTAGTGGGACAGGCATGAGGCTGAAGCACTAAGGGCGTGTATTGAGGCACTGAACAGGTATAAGGCTGGAGCACCATTGAGGTGTATTGAGGCTTAAAACAGGTATGAGGCTGAGGCACCGTTAAGGTGTACTGAGACTTAGAACAGGTGTGAGGCTGGAGCACTATTGAGGTGTATTGAGGCTTGGAGCAGGTATGAGGCTGGAGCACCATTGAGGTGTATTGAGGCTTAGGAGGCTTAGAACAGGTATGGGGCTGAGTCACTGTTAAGGGGTATTGAGACATAGAACAGGTGTAAGGCTGGAGCACCATTGAGGTGTATTGAAGCTGGGAACAGGTATGAGGATGGGGCACTGTTGAGGTGTATTGAGGCTAAGAACAGGTATGAGGCTGGAGCACCATTGAGGTGTATTGAGGCTTAGAATAGGTATGAGGCTTGAGCACTGTTGAGGTGTATTGAGGCTTAGAATAGGTATCATGCTGGAGCACCATTGAGGTGTATTGAGGTTTAGAACAGGTATGAGGTGGAGCACCATTGAGGTGCATTGAGACATTGAACAGGCATGAGGCTGGAGCATTGTTGAGATGTATTGAGGCTTAGAACATGTATGAGACTGGAACGAGGCTGGAGCACTATGGAGGTGCATTGAGACATTGAACAGGTATGAGGCTGGAGCATTGTTGAGGTGTATTGAGGCTTAGAACGGGTATGAGGCTGGAACGAGGCTGGAGCACCATTGAGGTGCATTGAGATATTGAACAGGTATGAGGCTGGAGCACTGTTGAGGTGTATTGAGGCTTAGAACAGGTATGAGGCTGCAATAAGCCTGGAGCACTATGGAGGTGTACTGAGACAAAGAACAGATATGAGTCTGGTTTAAGTCTGCAGTACTGTGAAGGTTTACTTAAATGGGAAGTGGTTTGTTGCCAAAGCCCTGTCAAGAAGGCCGTAATTGGCCCCATGATTTCTAATGGCAGTCCTATTAGGAGTCCATGGGTAGGAAAGAAGAAATTCCATAAGAGGAGGTGGAGTGTATATAATGAGCAGCACCAGGAGCATGCCCCCGCCAGATCAACCACCACTCCAGGGTAGGTCCTGGGAACTTAGAACAACCCAAAGCATTCACACACTGCTCCACTGATTACAGTGGAGCCAAAAAAAAACCCAAACTTACCTAGAAACCTATCTAGGAGATGATACATCAAGGTTACTTCTACGTTTTTAGATGATACGCATGTGCTGGGCCACTGATAAGACAGTACAACTAGTCATGTTGTACTAGGCCCAGGCCTCATTAGCTAAATAGGGGGGCCCAGGGCAACTTTATTGTTCATTTCTTCCTAAATGAATAAACAAATTTCTACTAGACCACACCCCCGCTTCTACTTGTTCACCAGGGCTTAAATCACATTTCCCTGGGCCCCATCAGTTCAACAGAGGGGCCCTGTAAGTGGGAACTTTTTTTTCATCTTCAGGGAGTAGAGGGGTAAAGTCAGTGCCTCTCTTTTGCTGCAAACCAGGGGGAAGGGTGGGGTGTAGGTGGGGTTAGGGGGGCCCAGTCAGGGCAGCAAGGGTAATAGCAACTCTGCCCATGCAAACATGTATTTTCAGCCTATATACATCCAATGCCACCACACTTGTTTTCCGACTTTAGCAAGATTGCAGGATTTTCCTGGATAGCTACCCTCCAAGTGATTTCCTGTGTTTCCCTGCAATTGTTCTTTTGAGTTCCTTCATCCAAGCACTTAGATCTGTCGCTGCACATATCTACCCGCCTGTGAAGCTCCTATGATGTATAGGGGAGCGTGGTGCGTGCGGCGGGGTACGTCTGCGGCTGTCAATATTTGTGTGATTCTACTTGTATGTTGTTCCCTTTCATGTCATGCTACATGCAGCTCCATCCCCCTCCTGTTCCCTTCGGCTGCGCAAAGAACACGCGGCAAAAGTTCGAACAGAAGCATGAAGCGTCGCAGGACATGAAAGGTGCCAGCTGGGCCTATAAATATTCAGTGCTGGTGTTTTATATGGAGCTGCTGTACTTTCTCAGCCTCTCCCATTGTTAGAGAGGGCAATTAGAAGTGCCGCATATGTTTTGATGTGCTTTGTATTCGCGGCATGTAAATTTGGATGCCGGGGGATGATCGTGTGTTTTCTCTGCTGTCTGCTCATCCAAACAACAGCAACTACCAGCTCTGAGCTTATTAGAAGAGGCAGGAGGGAGTGTAAACAGAATGAGACAAATAATGGCCCCCCGTGTCCCCTGTTATATACTCAAGAAAGCAGAGAGAGCAGAAATATAACCTTAAAGAGGACCTGATAGCTCACCGAGCTGTCCTCAACTATACAAGGGAAGTGGTGACATCATTGCCCATTTATGGACATGGCCATATGAAAATATGTTTAATTCCTATGATTGTTAGCAGGCCAGTCAAGTTCTTCCACCCCAAACTCACTCATCCGTGTCTTTATGGACCTTGCGTTGTGCACTGGTCCAAATCATTTGGTGGAGGGGGGATTATGGTGTGGGGTTGTTTTTCAGGGGTTGGGCTCGGCCCCTTAGTTCCAGTGAAGGGAACTCTTAAGGTGTCAGCATACCAAGACATTTTGGGCAATTTCATGCTCCCAACTTTGTGGGAACAGTTTGGGGATGGCCCCTTCCTGTGTCAACATGAATGCCCACCAGTGCACAAAGCATGGTCCATAAAGACATGGATGAGTGAGTTTGGAGTGGAGAAACTTGACTGGCTTGCACAGAATCTTGACCAGTGGCAGCTGGTGAAGTTTTAGGATGGGGCGCCAGACCCCAACCTTCCCTTTTGACCCCTCCAACTTCTCTTAAGCCCCACCCCATATAGGATCCACCCACTCCGTCCCCTGTATTCCACTTGCTTTCACCCATAGTGTCAGGAGTATACAGCTCAGCATCACAGGACAGAGTATACAGCCCAGAATCACAGGACAGAGTATACAGCCCCAGCATCACAGGACAGAGCATACAGCTCAGACTCACAGATCAGGGCATATAGCTCAGCCTCACAGATCACGGTAAATAGCTCAGCTTCACAGATCAGGGTATATAGCTCAGCATTAAAGATCAGGGTATATAGCTCAGCATCAGAGATCAGGGTATACAGCTCAACCTCACAGATCAAGGCATATAGCTCAGCATTACAGATCAGGGTATATAGCTCAGCCTCACAGATCAGGGTATATAGCTCAGCATTACAGATCAGGGTATATAGCTCAGCATTACAGATCAGGGTATACAGCTCAGCCTCACAGATTAGGGTATACAGCTCAGCCTCAGAGATCAGGATATATAGCTCAGCATCACAGATCAGGGTATATAGCTCAGCCTCACAGATCAAGGTATATAGCTCTGCATCACAGATCAGGGTATATAGCTCAGCCTCTCAGATCAGGGTATATAGCTCAGCCTCACAGATCTGGGTATATAGCTCAGCCTCACAGATAAGTGTATATAGCTCAGCCTCACAGATCAGGGTATATAGCTCCACCTCACAGATCAGGGTACATAGCTCAGCATTGCAGATCAGTGTATATAGCTCAGCCTCACAGATCGGGGTATATAGCTCAGCCTCACAGATCAGGGTATATGGCTCAGCCTCACAGATCAGTTAATATAGCTCAGGCTCACAGATTAGGGTAGATAGCTCAGGCTCACATATCAGGGTATATAGTTCAGCATCACAGATCAGGGTATATAGCTCAGCATTACAGATCAGGGTTTATAGCACAGCCTCACAGATAATGGTATATAGCTCAGCCTCAAGATCAGGGTATACAGCTCAACCTCACAAATCAGGGTATATAGCTCAGCCTCACAGATCAGGGTATATAGCTCAGCATAACAGATCAGGGTATATAGCTCAGCCTCACAGATCAGGCTATATAGCTTAGCATTACAGATTGGGGTATACAGCTCAGCCTCACAGACTAGGGCATACAGCTCAGCCTCAGAGATCAGGGTATATAGCTCAGCACCACAGATCAGGGTTTATAGCTCAGCATCACAGATCAGGGTATATAGCTCAGCATCACATATTGGGGTATATAGCTCAGTCTCACAGATCAGGGTATATAGCTCAGCATCACAGATTGGGGTATACAGCTCAGCCTCACAGATCAGGGTATATAGCCCAGCATCACAGATCAGGGTATATAGCTCAGCATCACAGATCAAGGTATATAGCTCAGCCTCACACATCAGGGTATATAGCTCAGCATCACAGATCTGGGTATACAGCTCAGCCTCACAGATCAGGGTATATAACTCAGCCTCAAAGATCAGGGTATATAGCACAGCCTCACAGATCAGGGTATACAGCTCAGCCTCACAGATCAGGGTATATAGCTCAGCCTCACGGATCAGGGTATATAGCTCAACCTCACAGATCAGGGTATATAGCTCAGCCTCACAGATTAGGGTATATAGCTCAGCATCACCGATCAGGGTATATAGCTCAGCCTCACAGATCAGGGTATATTGCTCTGCATCACAGATCAGGGTATATTGCTCTGCATCACAGATCAGGGTATATAGCTCAGCCTCACAGATCAGGGTATATAGCTCAGCCTCACAGATCCAGGTATATAGCGCAGCCTCACAGATAAGGGTATATAGCTCAGCCTCACAGATCAGGGTATATAGCTCCACCTCACAGATCAGGGTATATAGCTCAGCATTGCAGATCAGTGTATATAGCTCAGCCTCACAGATCAGGGTAAATAGCTCAGCATCACAGATCAGGGTATATGGCTCAGCCTCACAGATCAGTTAATATAGCTCAGGCTCACAGATTAGGGTAGATAGCTCAGGCTCACATATCAGGGTATATAGTTCAGCATCACAGATCAGGGTATATAGCTCAGCATTACAGATCAGGGTTTATAGCACAGCCTCACAGATAATGGTATATAGCTCAGCCTCAAGATCAGGGTATACAGCTCAACCTCACAAATCAGGGTATACAGCTCAGCCTCACGGATCAGGGTATATAGCTCAGCATAACAGATCAGGGTATATAGCTCAGCCTCACAGATCAGGCTATATAGCTTAGCATTACAGATCGGGGTATACAGCTCAGCCTCACAGACTAGGGCATACAGCTCAGCCTCAGAGATCAGGGTATATAGCTCAGCACCACAGATCAGGGTATATAGCTCAGCATCACAGATCAGGGTATATAGCTCAGCATCACATATTGGGGTATATAGCTCAGTCTCACAGATCAGGGTATATAGCTCAGCATCACAGATTGGGGTATACAGCTCAGCCTCACAGATCAGGGTATATAGCTCAGCATCACAGATCAGGGTATATAGCTCAGCATCACAGATCAAGGTATATAGCTCAGCCTCACACATCAGGGTATATAGCTCAGCATCACAGATCTGGGTATACAGCTCAGCCTCACAGATCAGGGTATATAACTCAGCCTCAAAGATCAGGGTATATAGCACAGCCTCACAGATCAGGGTATACAGCTCAGCCTCACAGATCAGGGTATATAGCTCAGCCTCATGGATCAGGGTATATAGCTCAATCTCACAGATCAGGGTATATAGCTCAGCCTCACAGATTAGGGTATATAGCTCAGCATCACCGATCAGGGTATATAGCTCAGCCTCACAGATCAGGGTATATTGCTCTGCATCACAGATCAGGGTATATTGCTCTGCATCACAGATCAGGGTATATAGCTCAGCCTCACAGATCAGGGTATATAGCTCAGCCTCACAGATAAGGGTATATAGCTCAGCTTCACAGATCAGGGTATATAGCTCCACCTCACAGATCAGGGTATATAGCTCAGCATTGCAGATCAGTGTATATAGCTCAGCCTCACAGATCAGGGTAAATAGCTCAGCATCACAGATCAGGGTATATGGCTCAGCCTCACAGATCAGTTAATATAGCTCAGGCTCACAGATTAGGGTAGATAGCTCAGGCTCACATATCAGGGTATATAGTTCAGCATCACAGATCAGGGTATATAGCTCAGCATTACAGATCAGGGTTTATAGCACAGCCTCACAGATAATGGTATATAGCTCAGCCTCAAGATCAGGGTATACAGCTCAACCTCACAAATCAGGGTATACAGCTCAGCCTCACGGATCAGGGTATATAGCTCAGCATAACAGATCAGGGTATATAGCTCAGCCTCACAGATCAGGCTATATAGCTTAGCATTACAGATCGGGGTATACAGCTCAGCCTCACAGACTAGGGCATACAGCTCAGCCTCAGAGATCAGGGTATATAGCTCAGCACCACAGATCAGGGTATATAGCTCAGCATCACAGATCAGGGTATATAGCTCAGCATCACATATTGGGGTATATAGCTCAGTCTCACAGATCAGGGTATATAGCTCAGCATCACAGATTGGGGTATACAGCTCAGCCTCACAGATCAGGGTATATAGCTCAGCATCACAGATCAGGGTATATAGCTCAGCATCACAGATCAAGGTATATAGCTCAGCCTCACACATCAGGGTATATAGCTCAGCATCACAGATCTGGGTATACAGCTCAGCCTCACAGATCAGGGTATATAACTCAGCCTCAAAGATCAGGGTATATAGCACAGCCTCACAGATCAGGGTATACAGCTCAGCCTCACAGATCAGGGTATATAGCTCAGCCTCATGGATCAGGGTATATAGCTCAATCTCACAGATCAGGGTATATAGCTCAGCCTCACAGATTAGGGTATATAGCTCAGCATCACCGATCAGGGTATATAGCTCAGCCTCACAGATCAGGGTATATTGCTCTGCATCACAGATCAGGGTATATTGCTCTGCATCACAGATCAGGGTATATAGCTCAGCCTCACAGATCAGGGTATATAGCTCAGCCTCACAGATAAGGGTATATAGCTCAGCTTCACAGATCAGGGTATATAGCTCCACCTCACAGATCAGGGTATATAGCTCAGCATTGCAGATCAGTGTATATAGCTCAGCCTCACAGATCAGGGTAAATAGCTCAGCATCACAGATCAGGGTATATGGCTCAGCCTCACAGATCAGGTAATATAGCTCAGCCTCACAGATTAGGGTAGATAGCTCAGGCTCACATATCAGGGTATATAGTTCAGCATCACAGATCAGGGTATATAGCTCAGCATTACAGATCAGGGTATATAGCACAGCCTCACAGATCATGGTATATAGCTCAGCCTCATAGATCAGGGTATAGAGCTCAACCTCACAAATCAGGGTATACAGCTCAGCCTCACAGATCAGGGTATATAGCTCAGCATAACAGATCAGGGTATATAGCTCAGCATCAAAGATCAGGGTATATAGCTCAGACTCACACATCAGGGTATATAGCTCAGCATCACAGATCAGGATATATAGCTCAACCTCACAGATCAGGGTATACAGCTCAGACTCACAGATCAGGGTATATAGCTAAGCCTCACAGATCAGGGTATATAGCTCAGCCTCACAGATCAGGGTATATAGCTCAGCATCACCGATCAGGGTATATAGCTCAGTCTCACAGATCAGGGTATATAGCTCAGCCTCATAGATCAGGGTATATAGCTCCACCTCACAGATCAGGGTATATAGCTCAGCATTACAGATCAGTGTATATAGCTCAGCCTCACAGATCAGGGTATATAGCTTAGCACCACAGATCAGGGTATATAGCTCAGCCTCACAGATCAGGTAATATAGCTCAGCCTCACAGATTAGGGTAGATAGTTCAGCCTCACATATCAGGATATATAGCGCAGCATCACAGATCAGGGTATATAGCTCCGCCTCACAAATCAGGGTATATAGCTCAGCATTACAGATCAGTGTATATAGTTCAGCCTCACAGATCAGGGTATATAGCTCAGCATCACAGATCAGGTAATATAGCTCAGCCTCACAGATTAGGGTATATAGTTCAGCCTCACATATCAGGGTATATAGCACAACCTCACAGATCATGGTATATAGCTCAGCATTACAGAACAGGGTATACAGCTCAGCCTTACAGATCAGGGTATACAGCTCAGCAGGGGTGACCGGGGGCTCATGGCACTGACAGCACCCCCCCAGCGCAGGGCTCATGGTACTCTGAAGGCACCTCCACACAGGAGGTCTTGCACTTACCGGACTGTAATGTCCTCTCCTCCTGTGTCTCCTCCAGAGTGCGGGCAGCAGGTAGCAGGGTCGGCAGAGTTGTCCGTTCCTGCAGCGCATGTCTACTCTGCTCCTCTGCGTGTCTCCTCTTCCTAAGCGCTAGGCATCAAATTGGATTGCCTGGCACTTTGGCCAATCGGCAAACAGGTCTCACGACCTGTCTCCTGATTGACAAGAAGGAACTATAGTGTGAAAATAGTGAAATTAATTTGCTATTGTCACACAATTGGGTGGTATCGGGGCACACTCTCTGCACCCTGAGCCCACCCTTTTTTGAAGCCCATTAGAGCCTCTGGCCCTAATCAGGTGCTTAAAAAAAACAAACGAATTGCCCTTTCAGAATGCCGGGCGCATGAATAGGGGATGGCGGCAGGGATAGGGGGGGCAGCGCCCATGCACCCTCAATGCACTGGCCACCACTGGTCCTGAACTCAACCTGATAGAACACCTTTGGAATGAGTTAGAATGCAGACTGTGAGCCAGGCCTTCTCAAAGAGTTGAAGCTGTTATAGCTGCAAAGGGTGGGCCAACTCATTATTGAACCCTATGGACTAAGACTGGGATGTCATTAAAGTTCATGTTCATAAAACAGTAGATAACTACACTACCCAAAATGATTGATAAGCGATGCTTTAAAAGCCCATAATGGTTATTAAAGTGGTAGTAAACCCTCCTATTATTTTCAGCCAAGGAAGCTGCCATCTTGGCCTCTGTTTAATCTACAACTGCCATGATGCTGCACATGTGATCAGCTATGACACCAGCCATTGGATGGTTTGACAGTTTGGTTTAGAGCACAACCAATGGGAGTGTTACATTTCCGGCACGTGTCGGAAATGTGACTGGTTTTTAACCCGTTAAATGCATGGGTTTACTACCGCTTTAAGTCAGAGTTATCACAAAATGATGGTCCTAGGACTATTGCCCTTGTCCTGACATATGCAGTGATAACTAATATGTGTGGCACAATTGTTGTTTTCATATGCATGTTTACCTGCCACATGTGTTTTCATTTGTATGTGTTTATATGGTGGGTTGGTTTCAGAGGCCTTTTAACCGCCTCAGGACCGCCCACCGTCAAATGACGGCGGAGCGGTCCTGCTCTTCCAGCGGGTGGACGTCATATGACGTCCTCCCTTTAAGCCGGGATTGCGCGCGATCGGGCGCGCGCATCCCGGCTCTGTCGGTGTCGGCGTGTCCCCAGGACACGCCGCTTCACCGACAGGGGTGAACAGCCATTGGTTATGGCTGTTCACCACGTGATCGGCTGTGACGAAGTCACAGCTGATCACAAACGGCACGCCCGCCGTTCGCACGGCGCATGCGCGCAATCGGGAGCGCGCTGCGCGTGCGTGTCGGTGGCGGCGTGTTCCCGGGGAACACTGCCTGTCACCGACACAGGTATCAGCCGCCGGCCGGCGGCTGATACCTTGTGATCGGCTGTGATCTGCTTCACAGCCGATCACATACA
>BLSH010269210.1:711668-728781 GCA_018402905.1 Glandirana rugosa
ACTGACAGAGGACATGGTACAGGTGTCAGAGACCGCCAGAGGACACGATACAGACGTCAGAGACTGACAGAGGACACGATACATACGTCAGAGACTGACAGAGACATGGTACAGGAGACGGTCAGAGACTGCGGACATAGTACAGGATACGGTCAGAGACTGCGGACATAGTACAGGAGACAGTCAGAGACTGCAGACATAGCACAGGAGACCGTCAGAGACTGTGGACATGGTACAGGAGACAGTCAGAGACTGCATACATAGTACAGGAGACAGTCAGAGACTGCATACATAGCACAAGAGACAGTCAGAGACTGCATACATAGCACAGGAGACAGTCAGAGACTGCAGACATAGCACAGGAGACCGCCAGAGACTGTGGACATGGTACAGGAGACAGTCAGAGACTGCAGACATAGCACAGGAGACAGTCAGAGACTGCAGACATAGCACAGGAGACCATCAGAGACTGCGGACATGGAACAGGAGACAGTCAGAGAGTGCAGACATAGCACAGGAGACCGTCAGAGACTGCGGACATGGAACAGGAGACAGTCAGAGACTGCAGACATAGCACAGGAGACCGTCAGAGACTGCAGACATAGCACAGGAGACAGTCAGAGACTGCAGACATAGCACAGGAGACCGTCAGAGACTGCGGACATGGTACAGGAAATTTTCAGAGACTGCATACATGGCCCAAGAGACTGTCAGAAACTGCATACATGGCTCAAGAGGATAAGGACCTAGTGGGGAACCCCTGATCTGACGCCTGATTCCAGGGGGGGGCAATTGCACCCCTTGCCCCTACCTGCGGACACCCATGATCACAGCGTACCTTGCTGAATCCTATGGCCTGAATCTACAGGAAAGCCCATAGACGTGGTGTATCTGGATTTTGCAAAGGCATTTGATAGAGTTCCCCATAAACTCTTACTGTACAAACTAAGATCTGTCAGCATGGACCATAGGGCGAGTACCTGGATTGAAAACTGATTACAGGGGAGAGTCCAGAGGGTGGTGATAAATGGGGAGTACTTTGAATGGTCTGGTGCGGAAAGTGGGGTTCCCCAGGGTTCTGTCCTGGGACCAATCCTATTCAATTTATTCATAAAGATGGAGGATGGGATAAACGGCTCAATCTCAGTATTTGCGGATGATACGAAGCTAAGCAGGGCAATATCTTCTACGCAGGATGGGGATACCTTACAAGAAGATCTGAACAAATGAATGGGGTGGGCAGAGAATTGGCAAATGAGATTTAATGTAGAAAAATGTAAAATAATGCATTTGGGTGCCAAAAATATGAATGCAGTTTACTCGCTAGGAGGAGAACCTCTGGGGGAATCTAGGATGGATAAGGACTTGGGGGTCCTAGTAGAGGACAGGCTCAGCAGTGGCATGCAATACCAAGCTGCTGCAGGCAAAGCAAACAACGTGTTGGCATGCATCAAGAAAGGGATCATCTCCAGGGATAAATCAATAATTCTCCCCCTCTACAAGTCTCTGGTGAGGTCGCACTTGGAATATGCCGTCCAGTTCTGGGCACCAGTCCTCAGGAAGGATGTCCTGGTATTGGAAAGGGTACAGAGAAGGGCCCCAAAGCTTATTAAGGGATTGGAGGACCTTAGTTATGAAGAAAGACTACAAGCACTGAACTTATTCTCTCTGGAGAAGAGACGCTTGAGAGGGGATGATTTCAATGTACAAATACTGTACTGGAGACCACAAAATAGGGACAAAACTCTTCTGTGCAAGGGAGCATAAAAAGACACGCGGCCATTCATTAAAATTAGAAGAAAAGCAGGTTAACCTCAAAATGCGTAGAGGGTTCTTTACGGTAAGAGCAGTGAGGATGTGGAATTCTCTTCCACAAGCAGTGGTTTCAGGTGGGAGCATTGATAATTAAAAAAAACTATTAGATGAGCACCTAAGGGACCACAACATTGAGGGATATACAATGTAATACTGAAATAGAAGCACACACATAGGTTGGATTGATGGACTTTTGTCTTTTTTCAACCTCATAAACTATGTAACTATGTGCAGGACTGCAGTACATTGCTACAAACTTTCCTGGTCAGGTATATGGACCTAGGATTGAGCGTGCTATAGCTTAATGTACTAATGATTGATATGTACTTATGCATGTGATATTTGTTTTCATAGAAACTGTGTTAAGCTGAAGTCTTTCTGAAGAAGCGGATCTCCGCGAAATATGTAAAAGTATGAGCTGGATCAGTGGGGATCCCCTATGTTTGGGTCCAGTAACCAGACTTTTCCAGCGTCTCTCTTCAGCCTCAATGTAACTGAATATTGTTGCATTTATGTGTCGTGATCTCTATGGTGGAGAGAGTGTTTAATATTGTCTTTCAATAAAACTGTATATGTTTTTTTAAAACATTGTTTCAAGTCTATCACATAACGTTGAAAGTCCATATTTGCCTCACCAAAAAGTCTGCAAAGACGTGCACCTTAGTAATTAGGACGTTGGTACTTTGTGTAGTCGGATACCAGCGGCTTTCCTTAAACGTGTGATATGCTGAATCAAGCACCACACTGCACCATATTTGTTCACATTTTATTTAAAGAAATTGTCAGGTTACTTTAACTGACATCACATGCAGAGGAAAGCTCATCTGGATTAGCAGATGAATGAAACAGAATTGATACTAAAGCAACAATCTCCCACCTGAACAGTGTTTATAAACAATGTTACTTTGTATCTCTCTATCTCCCGTCTGATCAATGTTTATAAACAATGTTACTTTGTATCTCTATATCTCCTGTCTGATCAATGTTTATAAACAATGTTACTTTGTATCTCTCTATCTCCTGTCTGATAAATGTTTATAAACAATGTTACTTTGTATCTCTCTATCTCCCATCTGATCAGTGTTTATAAACAATGTTACTTTGTATCTCTCTATCTCCCGTCTGATTAATGTTTATAAACAATGTTATTTTGTATCTCTCTATTTCCTGTCTGATCAATGTTTATAAACAATGTTACTTTGTATCTCTCTATTTCCTGTCTGATCAATGTTTATAAACAATGTTACTTTGTATCTCTCTATCTCCTGTCTGATCAATGTTTATAAACAACGTTACTTTGTATCTCTCTATCCCCATCTGAGCAATGTTTATAAACAATGTTACTTTGTATCTATCTCCTGTCTGATCAATGTTTATAAACAATGTTACTTTGTATCTATCTCCTGTCTGATCAATGTTTATAAACAATGTTACTTTGTATCGCTCTATCTCCTGTCTGTCTGTGGCGATGCTCCTTGTACATTTTGGGGTGGATCCCTTCAGAGGAAGCACACAGACACCTTGGGGATCGAGCTTACTGACCCTCCAATGGTCACCCCACGTGGACTTCAACTGCTGGTTGTCTTGGCCTGAGATGTGATGCTTTTGTAAAGGAGACACGTTTTGTGGTAGTGACCCCTTTCCTAATATCATGGAGTGGGAGGAAGCACACATTATCATTTACTTTGGTGAGTCTTTACTCTTTTCATACGTTTTATATATCATTAGATGTACTTTTTAATGCCCTAGGTCTGGACACTCTTGAACACACGTTCATTCCTCTCCCATATACACAGTACAGGGAACTGTTGCCTACTCACCATGGTTTATTTTTGGGGATATGGACATTGGACTTGCCTACTCACCGTAGGTTTATTTTTGGGGATATGGACATTGGACTTGCCTACTCACCGTAGGTTTATTTTTGGGGATATGGACATTGGACTTGCCTACTCACCATGGTTTATTTTTGGGGTTATTGACATTGGACTTGCCTACTCACCGTAGGTTTATTTTTGGGGATAAGGACATTGGACTTGCCTACTCACCGTAGGTTTATTTTTGGGGATATGGACATTGAACTTGCCTACTCACCGTAGGTTTATTTTTGGGGATATGGACATTGGACTTGCCTACTCACCATGGTTTATTTTTGGGGATATGGACATTGGACTTGCCTACTCACAGTAGGTTTATTTTTGGGGATATGGACATTAGACTTGCCTACTCACAGTAGGTTTATTTTTGGGGATTGGGACATTGGACTTGCCTACTCACCGTAGGTTTATTTTTGGGGATTGGGACATTGGACCCGGAAAAGGGGCATCTGTGTAAGAAGCATGGGGCCGGGAGGTTTGGGTTCAGTGGGGGGTTCCCATAAGAGGGTGGACATCTTCCAGCCCAGGTATCAGACACACACTGGAGTGATGACCTTCACACTGTCCGACTTTATAGACAATTATCATCGAAGACTTCATCAGTCACCGGCTATCAGCGCTCGCATCCGAGAGCGTGGGCTGTTCCCAGCGACCTCACATCCCAGATACTCCTGCTTTAATTAAAATGATTAATGGGGCCCGACTCCTTCGCTGCATCCAACATGTTGCCTTCCCCACCCAGTGCCTGTGCTGCCCTCGATTATGAATTTTAATCGCCCGCAGCTTTCACGACCTCATTATGCATACAGAGATGTCCCTTATGTCTTCCTTCCTGCAATGTTAATGTTGTTTGATTACCTGCATTTCGCCTGACAAGGAATCATTGCGTTTGTTTAAAGAAAACTCTGACAATGGCCAACTTCCAAAAGGGAATGATAAGTGTTTTTTTTTTAATATATTTTCTTTATTTTGATCAGGACCAAAAAAAAAAGATTATTCAACTATTCATAAAAAAAAAGTAAGTATGGATATTGCATATTGCCAGGGCTGGTGCTACCACTAGGCAAACTGGGCAGCCGCCTAGAGCACACTGCTGCCTAGGGGCGCCTGGCCGCTGGTTTTCTTCCGCATCTGCATGCTCTGCAGGCTGCAGCATGTAACTAACTCAGTCTCAGGCAGCTGCCCCGTCCGACCTGTAGTGTAATTAGAGGCACAACACTGGAGCCAGCGCTAGAGGAAGCAGAGCCGATGCTTCCTGTATAGCGCCGCCTCCTGTCACATGGGCAGGGCAAAGAGGGTGGAGTCAGGGATGGAGCCAATGGGGGCGGCAAAATGAGGTTTCACCTAGGGTGACAAAAATACTTGCACCAGCCTTGCATATTGCATTTAAACTCTATATGTGCTTACCAGGCTAATCTTAACTGCAGTGCTGAAATAGCCTATTGGTAATAGAGCTCAATAACTTGAGCTCTATGATTAAGTCCAATCTGAGGAATATTCATCAGAGGTTATGGCTACAGGTGCATACTATAAATATGCATGTCCTTAACCACTTCAGCCCCGGAAGGATTTCCAGCTTTAGGACCGGAGCCCTTTTTGCGATTCGGCGCTGCGTCGCTTTAACTGACAATTGCGCGGTCGTGCGACGTTGTACCCAAACGAAATTTGCGTCCTTTTTTTCCCACAAATAGAGCTTTCTTTTGGTGGTATTTGATCACCTCTGCGTCATTTCTGATCGCCGCTATAAACAAAAGAAGAGCGACAATTTTGCAAAAAAACCCAAATTTCTTACTTTTTGCTAAAATACAAATGCAAAAAAAAAATATAAAAAAACATTTTTTTTCATCGGTTTTGGACGATTTATATTCTTCCTCATATTTGCGATAAAAAAAATCGCAATCGGCGTTTATTGATTGGTTTGCGCAAAAGTGGTCGCGTTTACGGATGATGAGAATTCATTTTTGTTTTTTTCATTTTTTTAAATTTTTTACTGGTAATGGCGGCGATCTGCGATTTTTAGCGGTACTGCGATATTTCAGCGGACATGTCGGAACGTTTTGACACTTTTTTGGGACCATTGGCATTTATACAGCGATCAGTGCTATAAAAATGCACTGATTACTGTGTAAATGCCATTGGCAGTGAAGGGGTTAACCTGCAGGGGGCGCTCTAAGGGTTAACTGTGTTCCCTGGGCGTGTTCTAACTGTATGGGGGCTTGCCTAGCTGTAGAAGGGAAGTGGTCACAGCCTTCACTTACAGGAAGGCTGTGATCACAGCCCTTCCCCCTCACACAGAGCGGAGGTCCGTGTTTACTTACACGGACCTTCGCTCATTTGCTCCGGGGGGGCATCGCGGGTGGCCGGCGGCAATCGAAGCCGCCGCACCCGCTCCCTGGACCCCCCCGGACACAGTGAGCGCGCGGGCGCGCCTCCGGCGGCGCGCGCGCGCTCACAGTGGCTCTGTATCGCGCCCGCCGTCGTATGACGGCGATTTGCGTTACAGAGCCACTTTGTCGCCGTCAATTGCCGACCAGCGGTCGGCAAGCGGTTAATCAACTTTTGGACCCAGTGATTAGTATGCAGCTGCTATTGTATCAACTTGAAACGCGCTGGCCCAAGGCACGACTTCTGCATCCACACCTTTTACACCTCTGGTTGGAGGGGTTAAGTGGGGATTGAAGCGGAGCCCCATATTGAATATCTTGTAACGGTCAAGCTGAGACTGCCCACATAGATGATGAGTCAGAGAAGTGACTCCTCCCCCTTCTCCTTTCCCAGCCTCTCAGTACTGTCAGTTAAGTGGGGTGCACACTATAAGAAAATCGGGCGAACGTTCATCCGATTTTTCTCGGTGTTTCACAGCAAATCAGAACCGATGAAAGAAAATGTGTAAGAAAATTCTCGTACGACAAAGGCTTTTTTTTTTGTTGTTTATTGTTTCTGATCATGCGCAGTCTTTCTTTTCTGATTTTTTGTGTACGACATACGGTACACGTATCCCCAGGAGCCTCACTGGCCACACAGCACATCTATGTGCAACTGTGTCTCCATTGGCTGGGCCCTTTGGCTCCTGATTCGTTGAGACCAACGTTTTTGTTGTCCATACAGTACGACTTTGTTCCTCTTTATCACTATTGGGGATACATCACTTACCTGATATCTGGCCTTTCTTCTTCATTTGGGCGATGCTGGAGCCTCGGCACATTTAATGTTTGGTGAGATAATTTCTGTCCCCCTGAGGAAGCTGGATACATGGCGAAACACGTTGGAACATCTCCTGTTTACATCAGTGTAACTTGAACAGCATCCATTGACCTGATGTATACCCTATATGTATTTGCATTTTTACTGTAAATGCCCTTTTGATGTCTAAACAATTAATATTTTAATCAATCTCTATTAAATGTGAATTATATTATTTGACTCTATGTTCCTTTTGGCTACATTATGCACCGTAAACATTCCCAATTTGTGCTAGCCCCTTTGGTCTACCACTTTTCCCATCCATACTCCTCTCAGGGAATGAGGTGCTATTGATTTTGGTTGCTCTCCAGGAATCTTTTCTATCGCCGTTAAACAAAAATCGTTCGTTCTGTTCCCATCCGAGAAAAAATTTGGAGTTTGCCCTTTGAGAATTTTCATACGAAAATCGGCTGTGTACACACTATACGAAAATCGTACGCAAATTCTTTGGACGAAAATGTTTGGCCGGTTTTCTTATAGTGTGTACGAGCCTTAACCGGTTCCCAACCGGCTCGCGTACATTTACTGCTGCTGAGTGGCGCTGTCCCGCGAATCGCTCTTTATAAACGACGACTCCCTCGTGTGCTGAAGCGGACCGGAGCGCCCCACTCTCGTGCCCGCCACACTCTGCAGGATTGCCTAGTTGAGAGGAAGAATGGGGAACCGCTGATGTAAACACGGCGGTTCCCCACTGTGTCAGGTGGCATCTAAGACATCTACTGATCCCTGTCACTGGGATCAGTGAGATCTCTTATGCCCCTGGCAGCCCAGCCTCCTCACAGTTAGAACACGCTTAGGGAACACAGTTAACCCTCGTGCCCGGCGCACTCTGGAGGAGTGTTGGTGAGGCTTGGACAGACTCGTTCTCTGCTGGCGAGCCGCGATAGCCTAGCAGAGAGGAAGAATGGGGAACCGCCGATGTAAACACGGCGGTTCCCCACTCTGTCAGGCAGCATGTAAGAGATCTACTGATCCCTGTCACTGGGATTAGTTAGATCTCTTATGCCCAAGGTAACCCAGCCCCCTCACAGTTAGAACACGCCGAGGGAACACAGTTAACCCCTTCCCTGCCCCCTGCAGGTTAACCCCTTCACTGCCAATGACATTTATACAGTAATCAGTGGATATTTAAATTTCTGATCGCTGTATAAATGTCATTGGTCCCAAAAAAGTGTCAAAAATGTTCGACATGTCCGTTGCGATCTTAAAGTCCCGATAAAAATCGCAGATCTCTACCATTACCAGTGAAAAAAAAAATTGTAAAATTGACAGAAATTAATTCTCATGGTTTGTAAATGCGGCAACTTTTGCACAAACCAATCAATAAACGCCGATTGCGATTTTTGTTTACCAAAAATATGAGGAAGAATATAAATCTCCCAAAACCGATGAATAAATTTGTTTTTTTTATATTTATTTTGTATTTGTATTTTAGCAATAAGTAAGTAATATTGTTTTTTTTTTTTGAAAATTGACGCTGTTTTTTTTGTTTATAGCGGTGATCAGAAATGACGCAGAGGTGACCAAATACCACCAAAAGAAAGCTCTATTTGTGGAAAAAAAAGGATGCAAATTTTGTTTGGATACAACGTCGCACGACCGCGCAATTGTCAGTTAAAGCGACGCAGTGCCGAATTGCAAAAAGTGTTCTGGTCTTAAAGGGGGAAATCGTTCCGGGCTGAAGTGGTTAAGAGTCTAAAAGCAAACGGCTACTTCTATCCAGTCTCCTAAAAAAGAGAGTGCTCTCTATCACTAATGTCAGTGGGTGCATCCTGAATAATGTAATAGTAAAACAAACATTCTTTATAAATAAAATAAAAAAAAAGAAAAGTATACAAATTATCAATTTAAAAATTAAAAAAAAAACTAAAATTGACTCCAAAACGTATTTCTTTTCTTCAAGATAATCAATATCATTTAATTTAAATAATAATTTAATGATGTTTTAGAAAGTTTATTACTAGGTTCTACATAACATGTGTAGGCAGGGCTTAACACGCCCTGTAGGGGAGCACCTTCCCTACCAGAGCTTCCGTCACCCTTACCATGTCACCTGCTTCCTGGCTGGTTGGTTGCCTATGCATGCTACACAAGTATGGAAGTAATCACCAATAACAATTTAGCCTCCTTAGGACAGCTGTGCCCTCCCTCAGTACTCCTCCCAATAGTACACAGCCCTGATGCAAGCAGAGGGAGGAGTTATGTAATTATCAAAATGCCTTGGTGGGTGGGTGTTCTTAGGAAGGCTGTATTTGCATGCAGACCACCCACATGTGATGCCGAACCTCCATGATTATTGGAATTAAAACAAATGAGACCTGTATTGCAAGACGTCGCACCACATCCAATTGTATTGAAGGGCAAAATGGAGAAAAGAAGACGAAAAGATGGACTTTTAAGGTTGCCACTGGGTTCCCAAATAGAAAAGAAGACCGTAGATTACAACAGTAGGTGTAAAAAACATATTCATTTGAATTCATTGAAATATGGTAGGAAGAAAGGGGAAATGGGGATACAAAACATTGGTATCACATAGACTCTGTTCCAAATTGGAAAACGTAAAGGGATTCAAGATAGACCACCATGTGGAGGGCCATAGATAATGTCCAAAAGAGGAGGTTCCTGAGGTCTGAAGGGCCCAACTGGTGGATAGGTCAGTGTCGGTACCAGATGATCACTACGCATTTCACCTATAGCTTCATCAGGCGATCCAAATATTACTGAAAAGGTATATTGAAATTACTATTGTATCCATATACATTATACAGCATGTGTTTATTAGATGAGTTAGAATATTATTGTCAATTAGTACAATCACTGTATCTATTTTTAAATATTTTAAGTAGAAGAAACTTAATAAAAATTGTGAAAGAAAACACATCATAAAGATGGCTACATGAATACATACAAATGCTAAAAAATTACATCAAAAAATCATCACGGGGCCACACATACGTATATGTGTGCCTACATACCATTAACATGGAGGATATTCAGAGACCAGTCACAATGCCCACTCCAGGGAGGAACGCACAATGCCAGGGTGGAGGGAAGAAGGGGGGGGGGAGGGCTTTGAGCCATGATGTGTGTCATTTATTTACAAATGAAATAAAGGATTTTTTTCCCCCAACGTTGAACTTTTTCCTTTAAACTAACAGACAAAATGAACACAAAAAATAAATATTAATTGTTGAAAAAATAAAAATAAGCCAATCACAGGAAAATAATAACTAAGGGGAAAAGAGGGAAGAGGAAGTTAATTAGAGCTGATCAGGGTAAACAAAAGGTTAATAAGGGGTTAAACAGGAACATATTTAAAATATATATATATTTTTTTAACTGACAGCATATACAGTACAGACGGAAGTCCAGCCCTGTGAATTGCAGATGAATGAAGCAGAGTAGATACAAATCTATAAACAATGTTACTTTGTATCTCTCTATCTCCTGTCTGATCAATGTTTATAAACAATGTTACTTTGTATCTCTCTATCTCCTATCTGATCAATGTTTATAAACAATGTCACTTTGTATCTCTATAGCTTCTGTCTGATTGCACAGTCATGTTGGAACAGGAAGGGGCCATCCCCAAACTGTTCCCACAAAGTTGAGAGCATGAAATTGTCCAACATGTCTTGGTATACTGACACCTTAAGAGTTCCCTTCACTGGAACTAAGGGGCCAAGCCCAACCCCTGAGAAACAACCCCACACCATAATCCCCCCTCCACCAAATGATTTGGACCACTGCACAAAGCAAGGTCCATAAAGACATGGATGAGCGAGTTTGAGGGTGGAGGAACATGACTGGCCTGCACAGAGTCCTGACCTCAACCCGATAGAACACCTGCGGGATGATTTAGAGTGAAGACTGTGAGCCAGGCCTTCTCATCCAACATCAGCGCCTGACTTCACAAATGCAATTCTGGAAGATTGGTCAAACAGTCCCATAGACACTCCTAAACCTTGTGGACAGCCTTCCCAGAAGAGTTGAAGCTGTTATAGCTGCAAAAGGTGGGCCGACTCAATATAGAACCCTACGGACTAAGACTGTGCGTGTAAAGGCAGGTGTCCCAATACTTTTGAAAATATAGTGTATTTTAAATGTCTGTCACCCTAAACTGGCTCCAGGGTGTGAAAAGAGAGAGAGACTATACTAGAGACATTAGAGTATAAGTTCCTCTGGTACAGAGACTGATGTGATTGGCTCGGTGTTCTCTGTACAGCACCATGACGTATGTATGTACTTTCTGGCTAAATAATTTTTTCTTTCTTTCTAAATATTATTAAAAAAAAGTATATTGTATGTAAAGTAACAATAATTAGATGGATATTTAGCAACAGTCAGATTTTGGAAATGCTGGTTACATTTCCTGCTACATCTCAACATCCCCTCTAATGTACAGTATCTCACAAAAGTAAGTACACCTCTCACATTTTTGTAAATCTTTTATTCTATCTTTTCATGTGACAACACTGAAGAAATGACACTTTGCTACAATGTAAAGTAGTGAGTGTACAGCTTGTATAACAGTGTAAATTTGCTGCCCCCTCAAAATAACTCAACACACAGCCATTAATGTCTAAACCGCTGGCAACAAAAGTGAGTACACCCCTAAGTGAAAATGTCCAAATTGGGCCCAAGGTGTCAATATTTTGTGTGGCCACCATTATTTTCCAGCACTGCCTTAACCCTCTTGGGCATGGAGTTCACCAGAGCTTCCCAGGTTGCCACTGCAGTCCTCTTCCTCTCCTCCATGACGACATCACAGAGCTGGTGGATGTTAGAGACCTTGCACTCCTCCACCTTTCATTTGAGGAGCCCCACAGATGCTCAATAGGGTTTAGGTCTGGAGATGCTTGGCCAGTCCATCACCTTTACCCTCAGCTTCTTTAGCAAGGCAGTGGTCATCTTGGAGGTGTTTGGGGTCGTTATCATGTTGGAATACTGCCCTGCGGCCCAGTATGTCACAGTACATGTTGGCATTCATGATTCCCTCAATGAACTGTAGCTCCCCAGTGCCGGCAGCACTCATGCAGCCCCAGACCATGACACTCCCACCACCATGCTTGACTGTAGGCAAGACACACTTGTCTTTGTACTCCTCACCTGGTTGCCGCCACACACGCTTGACACCATCTGAACCATATAAGTTTATCTTGGTCTCATCAGACCACAGGACATGGTTCCAGTAATCCATGTCCTTAGTCTGCTTGTTTTCAACAAACTGTTTGCGGGCTTTCCTGTGCATCATCTTTAGAAGAGGCTTCCTTCTGGGATGACAGCCATGCAGACCAATTTGATGCAGTGTGCGGCGTATGGTCTGAGCACTGACAGGCTGACCCCCCACCCCTTCAACCTCTACAGCAATGCTGGCAGCACTCATACATCTATTTCCCAAAGACAACCTCTGGATATGACGCTGAGCACTCAACTTCTTTGGTCGACCATGGTGAGGCGCTGTTCTGAGTGGAACCTATTCTGTTAAACCCCTGTATGGTCTTGGCCACTGTGCTGCAGATGATTGTAGTGCAGCCTATTGCTTTGTGATTGGCTAAGTCAGACACAAGAAGGTACTAAAATGTTAATGTTTCTCTATGGAACTTCTGGAAAGGAAGTCAGTTGTACTTTGGAAAATACACTTTATGGCCAAAAGTTTGTAAACTCCGGAATGTCACCCCCTATAGGAGATTGTTGGCCATTCCATCTCAAAACCATAGAGTTGCTTCCCTCCAGTATTGCCCTTTAATATTGTGTAGCCCCCTCCCCCCATGTCCATTAATATGGAGTTGCCCCCTTTCCCATGGCCATTAACATGGAGTTGCCCCTTTCCCCCATGCCCATTAATATGGAGTAACCCCCTTCTCCTATGCAAATTAATATGGAGTAGCCCCCTTCCCCCATGCCCAATAATATGGCGTAGCCCCCTTCCCCCTTGTCCATTGATATAGATTAGCTCCCTTCCCCCATTCCCATCAATATGGAGTAGTCCCCTCATTAATATGGATTAGCCCTGTTCCCAAATGTCCATTAATATGGATTAGCCCCCTTCCCCCATGCCCATTAATATGTTGTAGCCCCCTTCCCTCATCCCCATTAATATGATGGATTAGCCCTCTCCCCCCATGCTCATTGATATGGATTAACCCCCCTTACCCCATGCCCATTATTATGGTGTAGCCCCCTTCCCTCATCCCCATTAATATGGCTTAGCCCTCTACCCCCATGCGCATTAATATGGATTAACCCACCTTACCCCATGCCCAATAATATGGAGTAGCCCCCTTCCGCCATGCCCATTAATATGGAGTAGCTCCCTTTCCCCATGCCCATGTCCATTGATATGGATTAGCCCCCATACCCATTAATATGGAGTAGCCCCCTTCCCTCATCCTCATTAATAGGGATTAGCCCTCTTCCACATGTCCATTGATATGGAGTAGCCCCCTTTCCCATGTCATTGATAGAGATTAGCCTCCTTCCCCCATACTCATTGATATGGAGTAGCCCCTCTTTGTGGATTTGTACACAGGGGCACAGTCATGATTTGTACACAGGGGCACAGTCAGGGGCACCAAACTGCTGCCACGAGGTTGGAAGAGCACAATTGTCTCCAGTGTCTTTGTATGATGGAATATTTCCAGGACCCTTCACCGGGGACCCCTGACCTCCATCATTGGAGGGGGGGTTCACATACTTTTAGCCACAAAATTATACTGCCTTTTCTTTAACCCTTTCACATCTGGGGTAAATTATCATGGAAGGGGATTTATGGATTTTGTGGTTCTTCACTTTAAATGAGAATATTCTTTTTGTCAAAGTAAAAACAAATGATAGTTTGTTTTTTTTGGTAGAAGAGCGCAGCCAATATTGTCTTATATAAAATGCAAAGAAAAAATTCAGTAAAATAAAAAAATAAAAAGGTGAAATAATTTCCCCGCAATCTTTCCTGCGGTGATTTTGATCTAATGAGCGCAGCCTGAGGAAATGACTGTATAAAATGTTTTGTCTGTCTCTCCTGAGAACAAGCGATCGCTATATACACGCTTTATGTGAATTATTTATCACGCCTGAAGACAGAAATATGCATTCTTGTTTCTTCTATTTCACGGCACATTGTGGACGTCTCGGGCATTTGCCGCGGTCGTACGTTTCGGATGAACTGGAGCTGATAGCAGGCGGATGAGACAACCATGATGAAGATCACGGGGCACTGTGTGGGGCTGGGGGACCCATTCGCAAATGATGCCGAAGCACCCAATCAGGGGCTTTGTCTCACACAGAGCCCGCCCCCTGCCATGGAATAGAGACAGAGAAGGCAGGGTGTGGTCAGATCCCAGATGACCTCCAGTAAGTATTTGGGAGGTCAAACTTTTGTTTGGTAGCAGCAGCTTGGGTTACCGGCAGTCTAAGGACTCCTTCAGATAGGTGGTAATGCCTACAGACCTCGGAAAAGTGATCCATGCTGGATCACTTTTCAGAGGGCAGTACAGCAGTGGCTGTCACGCGTTTTAAAGGCACTACTGCCAGCTTCCCATGTCTGTTTTTGCTTTTTTAACTTTTTTTAAATTGCCGATTGGCAAGTTTACAATGCAGGACTGCACCGCAACTGTGAGCCAAGCATATGGCTTAGGGGTGTGTTGTGGCCCCAATGGTCTCAATGAGAAAGCTTGACAGGTGGTGCCACCTCTTTTCTTGGCTGGAGGACATCCAGCATCATCTAGCCCAGAGGTCTCCAAACTTTGTAAACGAAGACTGTGGCCATTGGGAGTACAAATTGTCCCGGTACCAATGGGAGTAAATAAGGCCACATTCTTGGTACAGTATCAGTGGAAGGAATAGTATCCCATCATTGGTGTCAGTGGAAGGAATAGTGCCCCATCATTGGTGTCAGTGGGAGGAATAGTGTCCCATTAATGTGGTCATAGGGAGTCATAGTAACCCATCATTGCTGTCAATGGGAAGAATAGTGCCCCA
Organism: Glandirana rugosa; assembly: GCA_018402905.1. Taxonomy (NCBI): domain Eukaryota; kingdom Metazoa; phylum Chordata; class Amphibia; order Anura; family Ranidae; genus Glandirana; species Glandirana rugosa. Next base: position 726,581 of record BLSH010269210.1, read on the forward strand.
TCATTGGTGTCAGTGGGAGGAATAGTGCCCCATCACTGGTGTCAGATGGAGGACCAGTACTCCAAGGGACAGAAAGGCAAACAAAGGTCCACAACTTACCCCTGGGCTGCAGTTTGGAGATCATTGACCTAGCCTTTTCCTCCCCAGCTTGATTGTCCCTGTCCCACCCCTTTCATTCATTGGATTTCAGTTTTCTCAATCATGGAGGCTCAGCATCACATGTGGGTATTACCCATGCCATCAGTGCCCATTCCACCAGACTGACACCCATCCATGAAGGCATTTTGATATTTGCATAACTTCTCCCAAGAGCCAGCCCACTGCTCAGCCTTGGGGCAGTGACGACATCATTGGGTCTAAAATTTGATATATACTGAAAATGGAACGATTTTTTTTAAAACATGGCATTGGACTGCTAATGGCGGGGGGAGGAGGGAAGGGGGGGGGGTAAGCCAATACACTTTAATTTTGAGATATATCTAATCCCAAGAACAAAACAGTAATGTATTGTAACCCTTTCTATTAAAAAACACACAGAGGCTGCCATTGTAGAGCTCTGAAGATGTCTGTCAGGTGACCCTACGCCCTCTGCGACGCTCATAAAACACAAGCGTTTATTAATATCCGCCGCCAGCCTGTGAATTATGCGGATAAGATCACTTGTTACGCCGGGAGAAAATTGTTTCCCATTTCACAATACAGACCTGCATCTCAGGGCCACACTTAACAAAAATTGGAAATCATTTTGCTTTTGTCCTTTTTTTTTATTGCATCTCGCCGTCCTGTAGATCTCATACAATCCCGCCGCTTAATTACTCTGCCACCATCCTTTAATAAGATATAGCTAATGGAGCCGAGCGTCATTCCGGAAAATCTCCGCACTCGGCCTCGTTAAATTTAGTATTTTCTTCCTTTTTTTTTTTCCCTTCCCTTTATTCCCTTTATCCAACGGTTTCTATCGTTTCGTATTTTAATTAAGCGAGCGAAGCGTGCGCCGCTTTTGCCGCGCGCACGATAAAGAGAAGGTGCTGACACCGTAATCGCGCTTTAAATTTAATGTACAATATCTTTAACTCTCTTTTATGAGGCGGACTTCTCTGTTCTGGTAGCAAAAGCAATAAAGAGAAGAGACAAATGGTCGTTCTCGCGCGGGCGGTAATTAAAGTGCGACGCGAGAGACGCGATGTGATTGTGTAAATAAACACGACGATGATGGGGCGAGGTAACGAGGAGGCAATGCGCATGGAATGTCATTACACCTGAGCTTGTGTTAAAAATCAATATTACGCATAATTGTTACAAAGGACGTTTTGCAATTTTAGAAAGAAAAACAATTTTCTTTCCTGAGATTTTAGCAAAGTATTTAGATTCAGCAGATGAAACCATGATTACCCAGAAGCCTCATCTTCGTGTCATTGGGTCTGCTCAGAGCTTGAAGTCCAGTTACAGGCAGCTTGTTTAACCACTTCAATACCGGGCACTTTCACCCCCTTCTTGCCCAGGACAGTTTTCAGCTTTCAGCACTCTCACGCTTTGAATGACAATTGCACGGTCATGCAACGCTGTACCCATGTGAAATCTTTATCATTTTTTATGACACAGATAGAGATTTCTTTTGGTGGTATTTAAACACCACTGAGGTTTTTATTTTTTGCTAAACAAATGAAAAAAGACCAACATTTTTGAAAAAAAAAAGTTTTTCTTAGTTTCTTTTTTTTAGCTTATTTTTACAAATAAGTATTTTTTCTCCTTCACTGATGGGCACTGATGAGGCTGCACTGATGGGCACTGATAGGCTGCACTGATGTGAACTGATGAGAACACATTGATGAAGCTGCACTGATGGCCATTGATGAGCACTGATGAGGCTGCACTGATGAGAACACAATGATGAGGCTGCACTGATGGGCACTGATGAGGATGCACTGATGGGCACTAATGAGGCTGAACTGATGGGCACTGATGAGGATGCACTGATGGGCACTAATGAGGCTGAACTGATGGGCGCTGATTAGGGCACAATGGTGATGAGGATGCACTGATGGGCACTGATTAGGACACACTGATGAGGCTGCACTGATGGGCACTGATGAGGCTGCACTGATGGGCACCGATAAGGACGCACTGATGGGCACTGATGAGGATGCACTTATGAGGCTGCACTGATGGGCACTGATAAGGCTGCACTGATGAGGACGCAC
>BLSH010269210.1:732033-759311 GCA_018402905.1 Glandirana rugosa
TCACACACTGACACCCCTCTGTAATCTCACATTCGAAGAGACCATGTCTCTGACTTCACCGGACCAGTCACTAGAGACATGTCGTGACGCCATATTCAGTCTCGAGGCCACTTCAGTCTCTGTACCAGAGAAGCTTACACTCTAATGTCTCCCCACAGTCACACACTATTATTATTAATATATATTCATATAGCTCTGACATATACCGCAGTGCTGTACAGAGATCACTGAGCCCGTCACATCATTCTCTGTACCAGAGGAGCTTACACTCTAATGTCTCCCCACAGTCACACGCTATTATTATTATACATTTATATAGCTCTGACTTATACCGCAGTGCTGTACAGAGAACACTGAGCCAGTCACATCAGTCTCTGTACCAGAGGAGCTTACACCCTCCACCAGGTGGTGCTGTTCTGCAAGGGGCTGTCTCACTCTGCTTTGGTCTCACCTGGGAGAAACATCAAGCCTGGGTCTCTCCTGCAGACTTTTCCCCAGCTAGCATGAACCAAGCTGGGGAAGACGAAGGTGGAGGCTCGCCAGAGTCACTGAGGCCTACACCATGTGCTCAAGATGCAATAGATCATGGGCTTGTCCCTATGCAAGGGGAGTCCTTACCAGCCTTCCAGGATAGAGTGGTGAACAGACTTCGCCACATTACTAAGGAGGAACAGAAGCTTGCTGTCCTGAAGGCAGATTTCAGGAAAAAGAAATCTCTGCATAGTAAGTCTGGGAGCAGTAAGAGGAAAGACTCCAAGCTGACTTCTCTGGAGGAGGCTTTGAAATAGCAGGAAAAGTTGGCTGCTTCTCTGAAGGAGAACAGCGGTATTTTCAAGGAGAAGTATGAAAACAAGGAGAGATTCCAGCAGATGAAGGAGAGTGCATGTGCCAATACCAGCCAAAGGGTGGATGCCAGTACAATGGCGACAGTATGAATGGGGGGTAAGGAAGTGGCTTCACATGGTGGCCCCAGCACTACCCCTGTCTCAGGATCTGTCCCATCTGAGTCAGTATCTGCCCCCCTCCCCAGCAGCCTGGGTCATCTCAGAAGGAGGTTGAGGAAAATGGCGGATTGCTGCAGGCCATAACAGAAATGGAATCTCCTTTGAGTGGCACCGACGCATCAGATGAAGAGCTTGGTAAAGGAGTGCCTGTTGAGAATCTCTCTGGGGTGTATGGATGCCATTCCTGTGATTACTGCTACAGACAAAGAGACTGCATCTGTGAATGGATCCTTGCAATCGGCAAGGAATGCAGGAGGAGACAGTGGGAATCCAGACAAAAATGTTCCTGCTGGCTGTGAGGACAAGGAACAGGAATCCCACATGGACACTAAGACTGCAGAGCAGGAATGCCGCATGGACACTGAAGCAGCTGGTGTTTTTTCTGAACAGAAGACTTTACCTGATAACAGGACTGCTGGTAATTGTGGTACTTCTGGGACTATGGTGAGCGGGACTGTTATGTTGGAGGGGAGGAGGGAGGATCAGGCGGTGGGTAATTTACCAAACCTGAATGCAGGGGTTCCTATGCAGCCAGTCAATGTGTCATCTGTCCCAGTTGTTAACTATGCTAAGGCTGTGTTGGGACAGAGTCATGCTGCTGGTGGAAGGGAGACAGTTGTGGGACTTTCACCTAACTCACCTTCTTCCATTAAACGCAGGAATGTGGTACAGCTCTGGTGGGAAGGAGGAGGTATTCCACCCATCAGGAGGGTGGTTGTGGATAGAATCATAGCCATGGGATTTAAAGCAGAGGATGTTTATGCTCTTATCAGTCCAGCTGGTTCCTCTGAATATGATTTGTCATTTGTGCGTCCAGAGTCACTGGATCTGTTTTGGGAGCGATAGAGCCTGTATATAGGGGCCAGCCGGACTGGAAGGGTCTTGTCCCCAAAGTTATCTCATGACCACCTTTGATTAAAAATGTGACTATCCTGCCAAGGAATGTGTCTATACCACCTGAGGAATTATGGTTCTGGTTAAGGAGGTTTGGTGAAAAGATTGTGGATGACAGAGGAATCTGGACGGGTGGTTGGTCGGTGTCAATGAAGTTGAGAGTGTGGGATAATGTGGTCCAGCATTTGCCCTCCTCTGCCTTTATTGGTAGAGATTGGCTTACCATCTTCTACCCTGGTCAACCTAAGCTGTGCCATAAATGTGGGGCCAAGGGATGTTTCTCCTCTTCCTGTCCAGAACAGAAGTGCTCTTTGTGTCAGGAACTGGGGCATCTGGCAAGGGACTGTAAGATCATTAAATGTAACCTATGTGATAAGATTGGTCACCCTTATAGCCAGTGCCCTGAATCTTTGCAGAATAAACCAGAGCTAGTGGAGGAATTCTTCTAACTGGATAGGGAAGAGTCAGGGTTGGTGGAGGTTGTACCAGGGGATCCTAGTGTCTCTGTCTCATCAGAATCTGTGAGGCCGGCTGTGGTGTCAGTGCCCCCCCAGTCTGTGGTTCTCCAGTCAGCGTCAGAAAGTGTAAGGTTATGCCAACCCCTCTTCCTCAGGGCGGCAGAAGTGCGGCTGGAGGTCAACAGACACCGAGGGGTGGAGTGAGTGATGCATTGGATGATGGTGGGGGGGGGGGGTGGAAAGGGGAAGGGAATGAGAGTGGCTGGTGCAGAATGCAAAGTGAATGATGTGGAAGTTGGGGGGAATGATGTGGGTGAAGGGGTTAATGGGGGGGGGGTTTTGGCTGAGGATATCCTGGGGGGTGGAGAGGAGGGGGTTCTTTCATCAGGATTGTCAAATGAGAATATGGAATGGTTGGAGGTTAAAAGGAAAAAAAGGAAGAGGCGCTCCTGAACCTGGGAGGGTGGAGGTGGCAAATGCGTTTGAGTTGCTTTCTGAGGTGGAGGATGGAAGTTCTGGTGATGAGTCAGTGATTTCTATGGAGGAGGAATCACAAGGAGCACTGAAGCTTGTAGGGTCTCCAAGTAGGGAGGGGGGTAAGCAGGCTAAGAAACGTGCACCCCAATTATCCTGGTGGTGGTTCCCACTCCACTGAACCATTAATGTTGCCAGCATTAAATCAGTAAGTGCTCGTAACATGGCTTTATTTTTGCTCAGCAGGTTTGATGCTGATATTTTCTTTTTGCAAGAGACCCAGTTGTCTAGTTTGGCTGACATTCATTTGGCGAAGAAGGAGTGGAGGCGCGGCCCCTCCTTTTGGTCTCTTGCGGCCGAGCCTTACACTGGAGTTGCGGTACTTTTTTCCGGTATGGTGACCTGTCGGCTGATTATTGAGGTAGAGATGGGGAGATGCATGGTCTTAGACGTCTCCATGGGGGGGCAGGACCTGCGTCTGATCAATATCTATGGGCCCCAGACAAAGTGGGATAGGAAATGCTTCTTCATGAGATCAAGTATTTTCTTTTTACAGCCCAGCAAGATTTCAACACCGTCACTAGGACTAAGGACAGGAAAGGTACCAGAGCCAGGCTAGAGGCAGGTCTGGTTGATGTGCACATTCATTGCTGCCCAGACGACACGGGATTCACTTTTCAGCGAGGTAATAGTCAGAGTCAGGGCTTTTTTTTAGCAGGAACGTGGGGGGACGCAGTTCTGTCACCTCCAGAACTGAATGTATGCGAGGGGGGCTGTGGTATGCTGAATGGTCTGCTAATGCTGGCTGTTGGGGGTTCTATTGTAGCTGAGGGGGATTTATTTTTGCACGGGGGGGGGGGGGGGTATTGTTGCTGAGGAAGTTTGTTGTTACTGGTGGGAGATCTATTGTTAGTGAGGATGTGTCTTATGTTGCTGGGGGGAGGGTCAGTTGTTACTGGGAGAGATCTACTTTTGAGGGAGGGGTTTATTGTTGCTGGATGCTGGGGGGGTCTATTGATGCTGGCTGTGGGAATATCTGTTGTTGCTGGGGGTATATTTTTTCTTGAGGGATATTTTGCTGCCGGTGGTCCATTATTGTTGGATGGGGATCTATTGTTGCTGGATGTTCTATTCTTGTTGCTGGCTGCAAGGGATCTATTTTACTGCTTATCTTATTATTAACAAATTCCATACAAATTACTTGGCACCAAAAAATAATATTCTGTATTCTCTATAAAGGGCAGTACTGGGAGGTGAGCAGGGGGTGGAGCCAAGGAATGGTCCTCGTAGGTGGGAAGGGGAGGAGAAACAGGGTGGCTCAGAAAGGGGGGGTTCCTGCACCTATTTGTTGAGAAAAAAAAGCCCTGGTCAGAGTAGAATAGGTTTTTTAAAGGGGAACACTGCCTTCTCGGCACCAGTGTGTGGAGTTTTACGATCACTGTATTCTGTCTGTGACTCTGAATAGCCCCGATACACCACCTAGGGTGAGGGGTACCTGGAAGCTGAATTCGGCACTCCTGGACAATGTGAAGGTGAGTCAATCCTTTGAGGATTTTTTTCAGGCACAGGTATCAATCATGGACTTTTGCAGCAGTAAGTCACAGTGGTGGGAGCTCACAAAATGAAGGATCATTGGGTTTTTCAGGGCCATAGGAAGAAATAAATAGCTTGATAAGTACAGTCCCTGACAAAAGTCTTGTCGCTTATCTATTTTGTAGAAACACCTGCTATTAACCTGACTTTTAATTAATCAATTGGTGTTAGAAATGGCTCAGATGAATAGCTAAAACCCTCCCAAATGATGTTTAATGCATTGAAATAAATTAGTTTCACTGAAAAAAGATTTATCATTTAATCAAGACAGAATGGTCAAATTTTGGCAAGACAAAAGTTTTGTCGCCTATACAGGAATTGAACAAATTTACTGCAAATACAAAAATATGTCAGCAAATTAAGTAGTGGTGCTGTGAGATCCAAATTTAATATCTTGTATGACTTCCATGATCTTGAAGGACTGCATCCATGCGGTTTGGCAAGGATTCATACAATTTATTGATGAAGTCATCAGGAATAGCAAAGAAAGCAGTCTTGCATGCCTCCCAGAGTTCATCAATATTCTTTGGTTTTGTCTTCCATGCTTCCTCTTTCATCCTACCCCACATATGCTCAATGATGTTCATGTCTGGTGACTGGGCTGGCCAATCCTGGAGCATCTTGATCTTCTTCGCCTTGACGAACTTTGATGTGGAGATGGAAGTATGCGATGGAGCACCATCCTGCTGCAGAATTTGGCCTCTTTTATGGTTGGGAATATAAGAGGTAGCTAAGATTTCTTGGTATTTTAGACTATTGATGTTGCTTTCCACCCTGCAGATCTCTCGCACACCCCCATACTGGATGTAACCCCAGACCATGATTTTTCCGCCACCAAACTTCACTGTTTTCTGGGTGAATCTCAGATCCATGCGGGCTCCAGTAGGTCTCCTGCAATATTTGCGGCGACTGTCGTGTAATTCAACAGAAGATTCATCTGAAAAATCCACCTTCTGTCACTTTTCCAGCGTCCATCCTTTTAGCAGGCTGTGGGCCTTGGCAAATGCCACACGGTTTTTCAATTGTCTTTTGTTTAGTGCTGGCTTCTGGGCACTGATTCGACCATGGAGGCCATTTCGAGACAGAATCCGACAAACTGTTCTGGTTGACACAGGGACTTCAGGTGACCAGGTCTCATGGAGCTCTGCTGCAGTGGAAAATGGGCTGGCCTTGGATTTTCGAGCAAACAAACGGTCCTCTCGAGCAGTTGTCTTGCGGGGTCTGCCTAACCTGGGCTTGTCAAAAACGTCTGCAGTCTCTTCAAATCTTTTTTTTATCCTCTGTACTTGACGCTGAGGCACATTGAAAGCCACATCTGGTCTTCAGCCTCTTGATAATCAAAACTTTAGTCTCAGGGTGAATCTTAGGCATGTTTGCAGAGGTCTAGTTGCAGTTGATGTGAAGGTCTAGTGTACTGGGGTTCTTTTTATACACACCTGAGACCTAATTGATCCATTATTAGTCACAGGTGAAGCTCATATGACAAGACGACAACACTTATGTCTTGGCAAAAATTGACTCAATGGGCTTTACCAAGCTGTGAATATTAGAATACTTTTTGACAGTTTCGTTTTGCACTGAAACATTATTACAAAAGCCGTTGGGATTAAAATGAGCCATTTCTAGTAAAAAAAATCTTGATTAGAAATATATTTCAGCTGCACTTCAGGTCAATTTGTACACAAGCGACAAGACTTTCGTCAGGGACTGTATGTCACCTACCAGCATCTGCGGAGGAAGCTTGATAGGCTTGTGTCAAATAGTGGAGATCCGGGGATGATCTCTGAGGTTAAACTCTTGCTCAGGGAGTGTCAATATGACAGGCATGCCTCTTTTGTTCTGTAAAGGGATTATGGGAAATATTATTCGCCCGACCCTTACCAGAATTGCAAACAAGGTAGAGCAGATAAGTCAGTTGTAGGCCTGGTTGACAGTATGGGTTCCCTGACAAAGTCCAAGTCAGGGATCCTGGAAACCGCCAGGTCATATTATACTGACCTCCTGGGCAGGAGGGACCTCGATCGGGCAGGCATGTCAAGTTTTCTGGATTCTTTTCCAGGATTGGGAAATAGCAGTTCTCTTGCGAGTTTGACAGAGGACATCACTGCAGATGAGGTGGTTAAGGCTATTAATAAGCTTGCCGTTAAGAAGTCGCCTGGGCCAGATGGATTGATAGCTAAGGTTTATAAGCACTTTAAGGTTACTCTGGCACCATATTTGGTGGAGGTTTTTAATGGTGAGCCCCCTCTGATAGTCGTGGCCTTTGCTGATGATGTGTCTGTTTTCGTCTCTGGGACAGAGGAGGCGGTGAAGGTGGTCTCAGTGATGAAGCATTATGCTTAGGCATCTGGTTCAAAGATTAATCAAGATAAGTGTGAAGTTTTTTGGATGGGAGAGGAAGGCAATGGCTTCATGCTTCCGGATACCTTCCCAGAGCCCCGGCAGAAAATGTAACTTTTAGACATCAAAATTGGTCCTGGCGATTACGGCTTTGCAAATTGGGAAAGCAGGCTACAAGATGCCGATGCCAAGGTTGCCATCTGGAAGGATTGGAAACTCTCTTACAGGGAAAGGATTGACCTGATTAAAACTTACCTGATCCCAGTATGTCAGCTTTGTCTGTGACTCTCTATGCGAAGATCTACAGCTGTTTCTTCCAGCTGTTATGGGGGAACAAACTGAACCTCATTAAGAGGTCTGTAACTACCTTTCCAGGCGGATGGGTGGCCTAGGTATGGTCAACCCGGTGGTATCCTTTTCTCTCATGTTTTTGAAACATAATTTTGGTAATATGCTGGCAGAGGAACCGCCTGGGTGGGTCGGTATTTTTCAGTCCTGGTTTAGGCCTTTTTTGCTGGTGGCCAGTGAAAAGCCTGAGGGTCTGACATGGTAAGCTTCCGGCTTACATTACCCCATGCCTGAAAATGCTTCAGCAGTGGCAAGTGACTGCGGAGGAAATTAAGTCTCTTCCTAGGAAGGCCCTGGAGAGGAGGGTTGTTGAATCCGCCTTTAGTGAGCCACAGGCCTTGAGGGTTTGCCCGGGCCCTGTTATGAGGGAGGGTCTGCGTTTGTTTAATCTGGAGAGAATACCTTTAAAGTATCGGGATTTGGCCTAGCTCTCATTCCATAGCAAACTCTATGTGAAGGGCAACTTGAAGCATCGGTCTGCGGAGAACCGTGATTGTCCAGGAGTGGAGTGTGGTGGAGGGGAGAAGATGATGGATCATTTCTTGCTTCAGGGCCCCTTTAATATAGAAGTCTATAAGCGGGTGGGTGGGACTCTGGGTATCCCTTTCCTTTCCCGTTTGAGTTATGCGGAGTGGTCGTACGGGGCTTTTGAGTCACATCGGGATTTTGATTTTGAGACACTTTTTTCTAGTTAGCCTAGTGGTCCATTTTATTATATGAAATGCACGGTGTCAGGTTTCCACTTGGAAAAAAGTCCTTCCTGTCGAGGTGGTGGTGTACGACATTCTGGGTGCGGTTGGGAAGATTTGGGGTCTCGAGAAGGACAGGTGGCGGCCGGGGGCCTGAACAAAGACGTGGAGGAATGTCAGGTATCCATAGCTGCTGTCTGTCAGTCTCTGGGTGTGCGACTTTCCTTTCTGTCCTTTTACATCCCCTAGATTTTTAGAAGATCAGATTTTTGGAGGCTGTATGCATGGGTTACATGTGTAATCGTTTCTTAGCCTGAGGTGGAGGTTAGGGCTTTGTTTTGCATAATTGTGTACTTTGCTAGCAATACAATTTAAGTTCCTTTGTATATACAGTATCTCACAAAAGTAAGTACACCCCTCACATTTTTGTAAATATTTTATTCTATCTTTTCATGTGACAACACTGAAGAAATGACACTTTGCTACAATGTAAAGTAGTGAGTGTACAGCTTGTATAACAGTGTAAATTTGCTGTCCCCTCAAAATAACTCAAAACACAGCCATTAATGTCTGAACCGCTGGCAGCAAAAATGAGTACACCCCTAAGTGAAAATGTCCAAATTGGGCCCAATTAGCCGTTTACCCTCCTTGGTGTCATGTGACCCGTTAGTGTTACAAGGTCTCAGATGTGAATGGGGAGCAGGTGTGTTAAATTTGGTATTATCGCTCTCACTCTCTCATACTGGTCACTGAAAGTTCAACATGGCACCTCATGGCAAAGAACTCTCTGAGGATCTGAAAAAAAAAAATTGTTGCTCTACATAAAGAAGGCCTAGGCCATAAGAAAACTGCCAAGACTCTGAAACTGAGCTGCAGCATGGTGGCCAAGACCATACAGTGATTTAACAGGACAGGTTCCACTCAGAACAGGCTTCATGGTCGACCAAAGGAGTTGAGTGCACGTGCTCAGCGTCATATCCAGAGGTTGTCTTTGGGAAAAAGACATATGAGTGCTGCCAGCATTGCTGCAGAGGTTGAAGGGGTGAGGGTTCAGTCTGTCAGTGCTCAGACCATACACTGCACACTGCATCAATTTGGTCTTCATGGTTGTTGTCCCAGAAGAAAGCCTCTTCTAGATGATGCACAAGAAAGCCTGCAAACAGTTTGCTGAAGACAAGCAGACTAAGGACATGGATTACTGGAACCATGTGCTGTGGCCTGAAGAGACCAAGATAAACGTATTTGGTTCAGATGGTGTCAAGCATGTGTGGTGGCAACCAGGTGAGAAGCACAAAGACAAGTGTGTCTTGCCTACAGTCAAGCATGGTGGTGGGAATGTCATGGTCTGGGGCTGCATGAGTGCTGCCGGCACTGGGGAGCTACAGTTCATTGAGGGAACCATGAATGCCAACATGTACTGTGACATACGAAAGCAGAGCCTGATCCCCTCCCTTCGGAGATTGGGCCGCAGGGCAGTATTCCAACATGATAACGACCCCAAACACCTCCAAGATAACCACTCCCTTGCTAAAGAAGCTGAGGGTAAAGGTGATGGACTGGCCAAGCATCTCCAGACCTAAACCCTATTGAGCATCTGTGGGGCATTCTCAAACAGAAGTTGGAAGAGTCCTGCCTGAAGAAAAGGCGCGGCTCTCCTGTCAGCTGAGCTGATCGCCTAGGAAACGCGTCACACTGCCTGTGACGTCACCCGTCTGCGCCTGGTCTGCTTTGCGGTTCAAGCCTCACTTCGGAATCTGCCGGCAAATACCACTCTCATTATTTTGAACGGCTCCACTTACAGTCTCTCCAGCTTCTAGCCGCATCAAGACCCATGGGTGAGGGTGACGCCGCCCTGGACTACACTTCCATGCTGTTTTTATCTACCACTCTGTGAGTGTTTATAATCCTATTACTTTTATTAAAGCTTGCATATAACACTTAGAGGCGCCTCTCTCTCCTTGTATTTTGCAGTGTTTGGAGCCTGGTTCAGCTCTTTTGGGATGGTTGCCTACATCTAAGTGTTGATGGACATATGGACTTATGTCATTACCCACATGTCTATATATACTAGGAAGTTTTTTACTACATTGCATGTGGTGTTTTCATATATGTTTTATATGCTTTTATATATGTTTTTATACATACCTTCACTTAATTGTTTTTGCCATATCCCTGTCCATATTTAATTCTTGTAGAGAGCAGGGGTTGTGCGCACATACTTGCCTTTTTTTTTTAGAAGTTGGAAGAGTGCAAGGTCTCTAACATCCACCAGCTCCGTGATGTCATCATGGAGGAGTGGAAGAGGACTCCAGTGGCAACCTGTGAAGCTCTGGTGAACTCCATGCCCAAGAGCGTTAAGTCAGCGCTGGAAATTAATGGTGGCCACACAAAATATGGACACTTTTGGCCCAATTTGGACATTTTCACTTAGGGGTGTACACACCTTTGTTGCCAGCAGTTTAGACATTAATGGCTGTGTGTTGAGTTATTTTGAGGGGACAGCAAATTTACACTGTTATACAAGCTGTACACTCACTACTTTACATTGTAGCAAAGTGTCATTTCTTCAGTGTTGTCACATGAAAAGATAGAATAAAATATTTACAAAAATGTGAGGGGTGTACTTACTTTTGTGAGATACTGTAGTTCTGTTTATGCTTTTTTTACTTTGGTCTGACTTTCATGCGAGTTGAGGTCCATAGACCTCACGTTTGCGCAGGCATTCCCTGAAATCGCGTCAAAATCGCAGCAAAATCGTGCCCGCAAAATCGCGTCAAAATCACGTGACTTTCAAGTCCCGGCAGTGTGAAAGGGGCCTAAGTGACACTTTTTGGGAACCAATGACACTAATACAGTGATCAGTCCTAAAAAATATACATTGTCTGTGTACTAATGACATTGGTTGGGAAGAGGTTAACATCAGGGGCGATCAAGGAGTTAACTGTGTGCCTAGTATTTTTTTTACATTAGGGGAGGTGCTTTCACTAGGGGAAGGCATTAATCCGTGTTCCTGCTTTGCCATTCTGCCTCTTTGCTGGATGATCGGTGGTTGCCGGTGGATATCCAGTCTGCAGTACCCACAGATCACCTCCCGTTGTGTATAATCACAACAGGATCGGGAGAGGGCCGCCGCAGCAGTGCCACCTTGGCCAATCACCAATTTGACCTGCACACAAAATATCGGCTAAATATAATGTAACAAACATATTGTTACAACATGATTACTAACACAACCCACAAACACCGATTGCAGTTACACAGAAACAATTCTCTGCACTCAGCTAGTCCAAGTTATTATCTCCAGCAGAAGCCGGCTTCAGCTCCTTCTGACAGGAGTGACACTGCATTCATTCCTGCCAGTGAGGAGTGGCACCAGCGGCTGCATGGCGAGCGTGCCTCCCCTAAATATGGGGCCCGGGGCAGGTGTCCGCTCCCCTAACCCCCCCCCCCCCCACCGTCCTAGCCCTCATTATAGCAGTCAGAATGGCCATAGCAGAGGAGGAAGACCTGGGAGTATAAAGTATAACAAGTCATGGCCCCCTAGGAGCCATATTGTTATAACATGATTATTAACACAACCCACAAACACCGATTGCAGTTACACAGAAACAATTCTCTGCGCCCAGCTTGTCCAAGTTATTATCTCCAGCAGAAGCCGGCTTCAGCTCCTTCTGACAGGAGCGACACTGCATTCATTCCTGCCAGTGAGGAGTGGCACCAGCGGCTGCATGGCGAGTGTGCCTCCCCTAAATATGGGACCCGGGGCAGGTGTCCGCTCCCCTATCCCCCCCACCATCCTAGCCCTCATTATAGCAGTCAGAATGGCCATAGCAGAGGAGGAAGACCTGGGAGTATAAAGTATAACAAGGCATGGCCCCCTAGGAGCCTTATAGCCATCCAAAGTTCTCTGGGGCTTATGCAGAGTTGGGGTGTGTGTGTGTGTGATTTACTGGTGAGAACGCATTTTGCTGAGTGCACAAAGCTAGAAGGGGGGAGGATGGGAAGTTGTACCTTCTTTAATAAAGATAATTCGGGATTGTCTATTTATCTTGCAGGTTATGTCACTGGAAGGTCAATGGAAGTCTAATGAAGTGCATTGATCTTCCCACGCCGTTCCCATCTCCCAGCGTGGTGGGTGGAATTGGCCGGTGGGTGGTTTATTAGGGATTATTGTTGTTGTGTTCTCTGGGATTCCTGCGGAGGTGGAAGGTGAGAAGATGGTGGGTTTTTGCTGAGTAGAAGCTGGAAGAGGGGAGGACAGGGAGTTTTATTCCTTCGATATCCCAAAACATACCAGTGGAATCGCTCTGAGTTTGTGGATGGTAATGTGAGCCGACACTAAGGAAACATTTCCACACCAGAAAAAATAGACATGTCAGTATTTCTGAATTCCTCCTCTAATCACCCCCTGCAGGAGCTGCATCTCCTCATCAGGTCCATCTCCGAAACATCTTATGTAAAGGAGATTTACACCCAATCACTAAAATTCCATATAAGCTTTACCTTTGTTAATCAAAAAGACATCCTTTATCTTTTTAAAATCTGCAGCTTTCATTCGAATAATCTCCCGGGAGTCTTCCATGAGGGTCCATTTTTTAAAGGCATGTCCTGCTATAGGGTGGCAACACAATGTCCTTGTCCATCAATTGTGTTTCTGAACAAAATAAGAGGCAGAGCTGCATCCCACAACTAAACAGTGATTGCATATATAAATTGAGAATCACTATGTGTTAAACCATTAAATGATTTATATAAATAAATTAAAAATTGTGTAGAACCATGCAATCGTGCCTAATCAAAACATTAATAGTGCGCACAAAAAAAAAAAATCTTATGTGTCTGGTAGTGCTCACCCCCGAAGGAACCGCTGGTGATTTGGTTCCCTACTCCTGCACAGCCAGGTGCAACAATTATTCTCCACGCTCTCTCGAAACACAAGGAACAGTCTTTGAGCTTGGTTTTTATGCTTTATTAGGGGTAATAAGTTAACTTGGATGGGGAATAGGAATTATGGGATGCTCAACTTGATAGCAATAAATCCAGGGACAACTTTCTCCCTATGTACATGATCCCAGAATTGTCTTTCTTCGAGAACACTGACAATCTCTGATAGAAAAGCCAATGCCCCCTTAAGGACTAGGAACTCTCAGCCCCTTTCGAAAGTAGCACCTGACTTCAGATGCAGCTTTTCACTTGCCACGTCACCTGCCACCAAATGCAGATTGTCACTTGCCACGTCACCTGCCTTCAGATGCAGATTGTCACTTGCCTGCCACAAGATCCGGATTGTCACTTGCCTACCACAAGATCCGGATTGTCACTTGCCTACCACAAGATCCGGATTGTTACTTGCCTGCCACAAGATCCGGATTGTCACTTGCCTTCCACAAGATGCAAATTGTCACTTGCCTGCCACAAGATCCAGATTGTTACTTGCCTGCCACAAGATCCGGATTGTCACTTGCCTGCCACAAGATCCGGATTGTCACTTGCCTTCCACAAGATCCGGATTGTCACTTGCCTGCCACAAGATCCGGATTGTTACTTGCCTGCCACAAGATCCGGATTGTCACTTGCCTGCCACAAGATCCGGATTGTTACTTGCCTGCCACAAGATCCGGATTGTCACTTGCCTGCCACAAGATCCGGATTGTCACTTGCCTGCCACAAGATGCGGATTGTCATTTGCTTGCCACAAGATGCGGATTGTCACTTGCCTGCCACAAGATGTGGATTGTGACTTGCTGTGTCACTTGCCTACCACAAGCTGTGGATTGTTACTTGCCTGCCACAAGCTGTGGATTGTCACTTTCTGTGTCCTAGAGTGAAGGCAGGCAGCAGAGAGAGGATGTAATATTTCTGCTGCCCACGGCTGCATAGTGAGGGTGGAACTGCGGTGATGCAGGGCAGGCAGTGAGAAATGATGCAGCGGGTGGCCTGCTGAATGACCTGCTCACCCGCTGCCACTGCTGGCCCACTGACTGGCCTGCCTGCTCAGTATCTTCTCGGGGGGGCATTGCCCCATTGCCCCCCCTGGATCCGTCCCTGTCCCCAACTCCCTGCCAGCATGACTCATCCATATTAAAGAGCTGGCTCAGCCAGCATGCCAGGCCCACCACCTGGGGTTTGGCCAAACTCCCCTAAGTATGCAGACCAACCCTCCTGGCCTCCGCTCTCCTGTTTCCAGAAAGTTCTCCAACCTTCCAGAACCAGGGGAAGGCGCCAAGAGTCCTGTCTGTATGAGTCATCCAGCTCTGAACTACAGTAAACTTTTTACCCAGATTCATAGACTCATTTTACCATGAGCCAAAACATAAATTTGCCCCTACTGTCCTTTGTTACCTTATCTGATACCTCTACTGTCTGCAGCCTGCCCTGATCTTTGCTACATTTAATGGACACTCCTCCTGTCTGCTGCCTATTCTGACTGTTCCTATGTTACTACACTATTGTTTGCTGCCTGCCCTGACCTTATACTTAGTTTCCTATCTTTAATTGATGACCTTTCAAGTTTTCATGGATACTCCTGTCTGCTGCCTGCCCTGACCCTTGTTACCATATCTGATACCTCTACTGTCTGCTCCCGGCCCCGACTTTTGCTACATTTAATGAATACTTCTCTTGTCTGCTGCCCATTGTGACTGTTGCTAAGTTACTGGATGCTGCTACCGTCTGCTGCCTGCCCTGACCTTACGTTCAGTTTCCTACCTTTTAATTGATGACCTTTCTAGTTTTCATGGATGCTCCTATCTTCTGCCTGCCCTGACATTTGCTACCTTATCTGATACCTCTACCATCTGCTGCCAGCCCTGACTTTTGCTACATTTAATGAATACTTCTCCTGTCTGCTGCCAATTCTGACTGCTGCTATGTTACTGGATATACCGCTACTTTCTGCTACCTGCCCCGCCCTTTGCTATTTCTATAGATTACGCCTGAAGCAAGCTGCCAGCCCTGATGTCACCAAAGTGGTTTCCATCGTGTTTCCTCCATCTCTGTATAGTATAGCTACTCTCTTCTACCTCTATTAGCAATATACTACAATATAGAGCTTTATGTATTAGGTCCTGGGGACACCCTGACACCCTGGTACCTGTAGTCCTCCTAGCCTTAAGGGAAGGGGGGCTTTTAAAGGTGAAGCTACACTCATCCGCTATTGACCTTGTCTAGAATGTCAGCATTTGGACATTACACAGAAATGCAAAGAGTATCCAAGCACCCTGCATCACACTGCCACTCTGCCCAGGTGGTGGAGGATATGAGAGGCATTTTGGGCACTAGAGCTGTAAATGAACAATCTGAATGCTTACCTGTCTGGCGGCTGGCAAGTCAAATCTTCACTTTCTTCCTAAAGGACGATGTTGGGATCATCCATCTTTCTCTGGGACACAATTACTAATGTCTACTCACTTCTGTTCTCTCAGCAGAGGGTGAGAGATTTATGGCGTTGTGGAAACGTTTTTTTTCCTTGAACAAGAAAAGCGTTTTGGGAGTAAAGGAATCGCCGGCTGGATACTTCCATTATAAATTGCAGCGGGGAAGCCGCTGTCCCCCATGGCTCGTTCAGTAAATATTTTACTCTCCCCCCCTCCCTCGCCTCAACGAATGAGTAATTGACGTGGAGCGACATCACTTTATGAGTTAAACTTCATCCTAACTGAGCACAAGCCCGGGGGATCCATTGACGTGATTGAAGAGTCCGTTCCGCGTCTCTGATGTTCCAAAATTCATGTTCTTCATTTTACGGGGAAAGTTTCTGACAGGACGCGATGCGAAGTTAAGTGTAAAGTGATGGTGATACATGGCGGACCGATCTATAAACATTAATCTCTGGACTTGTTAGAATTGCGCAGTGAGGCCAAAGTAACTTTTTATATACTCCTAATTATCATCAGGTTATTGAACGCTAAGAAGTCTAAACAAGGAATCCCTGGCATGTAAAACTTAAAAGGATCAGGGAATCTGTTGCCATTTCCAGGTTTTATTTAGCAAAACTTGAAAAGCTTAAAAGAGAAGTATGGGGTTTGTTTCTGAATCATACTTACCTAGGTGGAGCTCTAACACTGAGAACTGAGCGATTAAACACCACTGATCGCTCGGTTCGGTTCTCAGGGCTTCCTGAGCAGAGAGCTGGTGACTCTCAGTCACCAGCTCTCTACTCTACCCCCTCCCATGTGCTCACTGGAGTGCTAGGCTGTGAAGGGGGCAGGAGAGGCAGCCTCAGGCTCTCAGCAGCTATCTACTGTATGTATCTGCCAGTCCACCAGTCTGCCTGTTGCCCTGCACCTGCTGCCTTGTATCTGCATCTGCCAGTCCACCAGTCTGCCTGTTGCCCTGCACCTGCTGCCGTGTATCTGCATCTGCCAGTCCACCAGCCTGCCTGCTGTCCTGCACCTGCTGCCATGTATCTACATCTGCCAGTCCACCAGTCTGCCTGCTGTCCTGCACCTACTGCCATGTATCTACATCTGTTAGAGAAGATCCTGCAGGAAGGGCATTGTTTTTTGACCTTTTGAGCGCTCCCGCGCGCATGCCGGAAACGGCGCCAAACGGCTCTATATCTGCTCTGCAAGCCCTGCAGCAAGTGCTGTCTGATCTACAGCGTGTGACCGATCTTTCTGAGCGACCTGAACCTGTTATCTGTTCCTGTGACCCAGCTTGCCCCGACCTTGTCTCAACTCTGCCTGTACCGATCCCTGGCTTGCCTACGACCATCCGATTGCCTGATCCTTCTGTACTTGTGCCGTCAGCCTGTTAACGAACTCTGCTTGAACCCGACCACTCTCCTGCCTGAACCCTTGTACCGCACCGCCAGCCAGTTACCGACCCAGCCTGTATGACCACGCTCCAGCTGCACGAGTGCTCCAACAGACCATCTACTATCACCAGTGACCCAGTCCGACCCTCGTGCTCTCCTTCACTCCCGAGCCACCTGTCTGCTCTACCAGGGGTTCCCAAGTCAGGTTAGTAAGGGAGGTTGCCTACTGCATAAGTCAGACTCGCCTACCAGGTATGTGACAACATATTCCAGTCTACCAGTCTGCCTGTTGCCCTGCACCTGCTGCCCTGTATCTACATCTGCCAGTCCACCATTCTGCCTGCTGTCCTGCACCGGCTGCCGTGTATCTGCATCTGCCAGTCCACCATTCTGCCTGCTGTTCTGCACCTGCTGCCGTGTATCTGCATCTGCCAGTCCACCATTCTGCCTGCTGTTCTGCACCTGCTGCCATGTATCTGCATCTGCCAGACTAGTCTGCCTGCTGTCCTGCACCTGCTGCCGTGTATCTGCATCTGCCAGTCCACCAGTCTGCCTGCTGTTCTGCACCTGCTGCCGTGTATCTGCATCTGGCAATCCACCGGGCTGCCTGTTTTCCTGCACCTGCTGCTGTGTATCTGCATCTGCCAGTCCACCAGTCTGCCTGCTGTGCTGCACCTCCTGTCATGTATCTGCATCTGCCAGTCCACCAGTCTGCCTGCTGTGCTGCACTTGCTGTTGTGTATCTGCATCTGCCAGTCCACCAGTCTGCCTGCTGTCCAGCACCTGCTGTCATGTATTTTCATCTGCCAGTCCAGCAGTCTGCCTGCTGTTCTGCAGCTGCTGCCATGTATCTGCATCTACCAGTCCACCAGTCTGCCTGCTGTCCTGCACCTGCTGCCATGTAACTGCATCTGCCAGTCTGCCTGCTGTCCTGTACCTGCTGCTGCGTATCTGCATCTGCCAGTTCACCAGTCTGCCTGCTGTCCGGCACCTGCTGTCATGTATTTGCATCTGCCAGTCCAGAAGTCTGTCTGCTGTTCTGCAGCTGCTGCCGTGTATCTACATCTGTCAGACCACCAGCCTGCCTGCTGTCCGGCACCTGCTGTCATGTATTTGCATCTGCCAGTCCAGCAGTCTGCCTGCTCTGCTGCACCTGCTGCCGTGTATCTGCATCTGCCAGTCCACCATTCTGCCTGCTGTTCTGCACCTGCTGCCGTGTATCTGCATCTGCCAGTCCACCATTCTGCCTGCTGTTCTGCACCTGCTGCCGTGTATCTGCATCTGCCAGACCAGTCTGCCTGCTGTCCTGCACCTGCTGCCGTGTATCTGCATCTGCCAGTCCACCAGTCTGCCTGCTCTGCTGCACCTGCTGCTGTGTATCTGCATCTGTCAGTCCACCATTCTGCCTGCTGTTCTGCACCTGCTGCCGTGCATCTGCCAGTCCACCAGTCTGCCTGCTGTCCAGCACCTGCTGTCATGTATTTGCATCGGCCAGTCCAGCAGTCTGCCTGCTGTTCTGCACCTGCTGCCATGTATCTGCATCTGCCAGTCCACCAGTCTGCCTGCTGTCCTGCACCTGCTGCCATGTAACTGCATCTGCCAGTCTGCCTGCTGTCCTGCACCTGCTGCTGTGTATCTGCATCTGCCAGTCCACCAGTCTGCCTGCTGTGCTGCACCTCCTGTCATGTATCTGCATCTGCCAGTCCACCAGTCTGCCTGCTGTGCTGCACTTGCTGTTGTGTATCTGCATCTGCCAGTCCACCAGTCTGCCTGCTGTCCTGCACCTGCTGTCATGTATTTGCATCGGCCAGTCCAGCAGTCTGCCTGCTGTTCTGCAGCTGCTGCCATGTATCTGCATCTGCCAGTCCACCAGTCTGCCTGCTGTCCTGCACCTGCTGCCATGTAACTGCATCTGCCAGTCTGCCTGCTGTCCTGCACCTGCTGCTGTGTATCTGCATCTGCCAGTCCACCAGTCTGCCTGCTGTCTGGCACCTGCTGTCATGTATTTGCATCTGCCAGTCCAGCAGTCTGCCTGCTGTTCTGCAGCTGCTGCCGTGTATCTACATCTGCCAGTCTGCCTGCTGTCCTGCACCTGCTGCTGTGTATCTGCATCTGCCAGTCCACCAGCCTGCCTGCTGTCCTGCACCTGCTGTCATGTATTTGCATCTGCCAGTCCAGCAGTCTGCCTGCTCTGCTGCACCTGCTGTCATGTATTTGCATCTGCCAGTCTAGCAGTCTGCCTGCTGTGCTGCACCTGCTGCCATGTATCTGCATCTGCCAGTCTGCCTGCTGTGCTGCACCTGCTGCCGTATATCTGCATCTGCCAGTCCACCAGTCTGCCTGCTGTGCTGCACCTGCTGCCGTATATCTGCATCTGTCAGTCCACCAGCCTACCTGCTGTGCTGCACTTGCTGTTGTATATCTGCATCTGCCAGCCCACCAATCTGCCTGCTGTCCTGAACCTGCTGCCATGTATTTGCATCTGCCAGTCCACCAGTCTGCCTGCTGTCCTGCACCTGCTGCCGTGTATCTGCATCTGCCAGTCCACCGGTCTGCTTGCTGGTTGGCACCTGCTGCAAGTGCCTTCCATCGAGGATCTCCAACCAGGCACCCATGCTGCTCCGTGCCCTGTTATATCCTGCCACCTTCTTCAGGAAAAACAGGACAGGAGGTGTAAGGGAAAGCCCTCCCGTCAGCTCAGCCTCAACCAGGTACGTGACACTTGACATAGTTCCACAAAATATAATTTAACCCCTTTGCACTGACCTCAAACAATATATATTTTGTAAGCAGAGGCCCTGGATAATAAAATGGTGGGTGCTGCACAGCATTTGTGCAGCGGTTTTTTGAAGCACATTTTTTTTTTTTAAACAGTAAACTTTAATGTACAAAAACACAATATAATACACAATTAGAGGACATAATGAAAGAGTTTTGTTCAGAACAGCAACAAAAAGGCTGTTTCCTTTGTCTGAACTATTGGCGGAGAGGAAGTGTTTGTTGCAGTCTCCCTGAGGGCTTGCTGTGCATCTCTGTTGTGGATGAAACCCGTGCTGCAAGATCCATACACACCTGTGTGCTTATAGGTCACCTATAACCTGGGGTCTTTATTGCTGAATACCCATGTCTCAAAGTTATAATACTGGGGATTGTGAGCCCACCAGGGCCATGTCTTCTGGGAGCTGAGATGGTGTGCTGTGCAACAGTGAACCAACAGGACCAGCATATTAGGTGGAATGGTATCCAAAGTAGCAATGCGTGTGGTGACATGTGATTGATATCTGTGGATGCCAAGATATCCTTGTATCCCTGTGGACATTGAGTGCAAGACTTTGTATGAAAAAATTGATTGAAAATTAATTCCTACAAGCGAGTTCGCCGAGCATGAAAATGCGAGGCATGAGGCTCTGTTGAGTGCAATTACATGTGGGTGATGGTACCGTGGATGTCTAACTCACGAGGGGATAGAAAAAGTTAAGAGCTTTTTGCACTAGTCATATTTTAACTACTTCCCGCCCGGCGTATAGACAAATGACCTCCGGGCGGGGGGTTCATTATCCTGACTGGACGTCTATTGACGTCCTCAGGATAATCCGCGATCGCGCGCCGCTGGGGGGCGCACATCGCGGCGATCGATGGTGCCGTGGGTCATCTGACCCACCGCATTACCGACCGAGGTAAAAGGCTTCGATCCGAAGCCTTTTACCATGTGATCAGCCGTGACCAATCTGCAGACCTGAGCAGCGGAGAGCCGATCGGCTGCTCTCCTGACAGGGGGGGGCTGTGCTGAACATTTATCAACGCAGCCACCCTCAGGATCACCCCCACTGGACCACCAGGGAGCCGGATCAGGACCACCAAGGAGCCCCCCCCCCGGACATCGCAAGGAGGCCGCCCAGGACCACCAGGGAAGGCACACAGAGGCCGCCCAGGACCACCAGGGAGCCCCCACTAGACCACCAGGTAAGGGCAATATTGTGCACTGTAGGGATGGCACTGTGCCCATGTATGATGCCTGCCAGTGCCATCCCTAACAATGCTTGTTGCACCCATGCCCACCACTGCCACTTAAAAGTGCCCACCTGTGCCCACCTGTGCCACCTACCAGTGCCCACCTGTGCCACCTAAAATGCCCACCTGTGCCCCCTAAATGTGCCCCCTATAAGTGCCCATCAGTGCCCAGTGCCACTTATCAGTGCCGCCTATGAGTGTCCATCAGTGTCGCACATCAGTGCCAGGTATCAGTGCCCATCAGTGTTGCTTGTCAGTGCCGCCCATCAGTGCTGCATATGTGCCCCATCATCAGTGCAACCTTATCAGTGCCACCTCATCAGTGCCAATCTGTACTGCCTCATCAGTGCCCGTCAGTGTAGCCTCATCAGTGCCCATCAGTGTAGCCACATCAGTGCCCGTCAGTGAAGGAGAAAATGTACTTTATACAAACTTTTGTGACAGAAACAAAGAAAAATATTTATTTTTTTCAAAATTTTCGGTCTTTTTTTTTATAGCGCAAAAAATAAAAACCGCAGGGGTGATCAAATACCACCAAAAGAAAGCTCTATTTGTGGGAACAAAATGATAAAAAACCTTGTTTGGGTACAACGTCGCACGACCGCGCAATTCTCATTCAAAATGCAACAGCACTGAGAGCTGAAAATTGGTCTGGGCAGGAAGTGTTCTAAGTGCCCGGTATTGAAGTGGTTAAAGGACTTTTATGGACTTGGGATACATTACCCTTACGGATCTATTTTGTTATATAATACACAATTATTTGGTAAATTATAAAAGATGATGTTACACTGAGTAAATAGACACCTTAGCACATGAGCATGGATGGTCAAGGGCGCTTTAATTTTGTAAAAATTGTATTATTTATTTTATTTTTTACACTGTCTCAACTTTATTGCTATCACAAAGGATGAACACAGTAGCATGGGCAGTGACTGATACTCTTTACTGAAAGATCTGAGGTCTATTAGACCCCAGATCTCTCCTCTGCCATTGAAAGCAACAGATCAAACCAAGACAGATTTGATCTCATGCTTTCACAGGGTGATAATGGCCGGTTTACATTAGCTGAAACCATAAGTAACATAATACTCATCTCTTCTGGTTTCTTAGACCATAGTGATGATCAGAAAATTCCTGTCCTGGGTCATCTCTATGGTCAGCCAGTGGAGATGACCAAGGACATGTCATCCACTAAGGACCACGTGTAAAAGTGATCCAGTGGCTAATTAACTGCTATGATTGCTTTTATATTACAAAGCATGGCCGGACATTAAACATGTGCAGAGAGAAAACGTTTGTTTCGTTTCGATTCATTATTTATGTAATTCATTTAGTTAGATTTTTTAAATTCGTTTTCGGAATCAGTTTTGTTTATTCATTTTCAAATCCATTAGGAAAGTTTTCGAATCGACTTTGAATAGTTTTTCTAATTCGAATTCGAATAGTTTTCAAATTCGATTCGTTTTCCAATTTCCAAGAATGGGGTGGAGTGGAAAGTGGAGTAATAGAATGAAAAAACATAAAATACAATAGTGGTTGGAATATAACAGAAAATGAAAGTACAGGGTGGGCCATTTATATGGATACACCTTAATAAAATGGGGATGGTTGGTGATATTAATGTCCTGTTTGTGGCACATTAGTATATGTGAGGGGGGAAACTTTTCAAGATGGGTGGTGACCATGGTGGCCATTTTTAAGTCGGCCATTTTGAATCCAACTTTTTCAATAGGAAGAGGGTCATGTGACACATCAAACATATTGGGGATTTCACAAGAAAAACAATGGTGTGCTTGGTTTTAATGTAACTTTATTCTTTCATGAGTTATTTACAAGTTTCTGACCACTTATAAAATGTGTTCAATGTGCTGCCCATTGTGTTGGATTGTCAATGCAACCCTCTTCTCTCACTCTTCACACACTGATATGGTTTTTTTATGGTTTTTATG
The DNA here is from genome assembly GCA_018402905.1 of Glandirana rugosa. Taxonomy (NCBI): domain Eukaryota; kingdom Metazoa; phylum Chordata; class Amphibia; order Anura; family Ranidae; genus Glandirana; species Glandirana rugosa. The sequence goes on from BLSH010269210.1 coordinate 754,552, forward strand.
GTCAGTAAAAACCAACACCGGGTGAGCTGCTCCTTCCAGGAGGTACCGCCATTCCTCCAAAGCCGACTTGATGGCCAGCAATTCCCTATCACCGACATCATAGTTCCAGCAAGATGGTGCACCGCCACATTATGGGTGTCAGGTCCTAGCATTCCTAGATGAACAGTTTCCTGGAAAGTGGATTGGTCATCGTGGGCCAGTTGAATGGCCCCCAAGGTCTCCCGATCTGACCCCCTTAGACTTTTATCTTTGGGGTCATCTGAAGGCAATTGTCTATGCTGTGAAGATACGAGATGTGCAGCACCTGAAACTACGGATACTGGAAGCCTGTGCTAGCATTTCTCCTGCGGTGTTGCTATCAGTGTGTGAAGAGTGGGAGAAGAGGATTGCATTGACAATCCAACACAATGGGCAGCACATTGAACACATTTTATAAGTGGTCAGAAACTTGTAAATAACTCATGAAAGAATAAAGTTACGGTAAAACCAAGCACACCATTGTTTTTCTTGTGAAATTCCCAATAAGTTTGATGTGTCACATGACCCTCTTCCTATTGAAAAAACAAAAGTTGGATTCAAAATGGCCGACTTAAAAATGGCCACCATGGTCACCACCCATCTTGAAAAGTTTCCCCCCTCACATATACTAATGTGCCACAAACAGGAAGTTAATATCACCAACCATTCCCATTTTATTAAGGTGTATCCATATAAATGGCCCACCCTGTATAATGTGGTGAAGTAGAACAGAGTTGTTTTACTCTGTTGTATTCTATCCTTTTGTTTTCTGTTACATTCTTTTCTTATCGTTTTTGTTGTTTCTGCTCTATCTATTTGTTTTCTATTCTAGTTTGTTCTCTTTGGAAATGGGAAAACTATTCAACTTCGAGGAGTTTTCGAATTCAAATTTGAAAACTATTAGAATTTGAAAACTATTAGAATTTGAAAACTATTCGAATTCGTAAAGTATTTGAAAACGATTTGAAAATGATTCGAATTTGAATTTGGTCTGAATTTTTTTTCCGTTATTCTGGATTCGTTTCAATGCGGTACTATTGTCATTCGAAAATTTGAATACATCTGAATTTCCGAAAAACAAGTTTTAAATCGCAACAAACTGCACATGTCTACCGGACATACCAGGATAATGCCTGTAGCTGCAGACATCCTCCAAGTAAAACCCCTTCCTTAAATGTTATTTTGTTAGTGAGTGAGGTTGAAAAAAAGACACAAGTCCATCAAGTCCAACCTATGTGTGTGCTTTTATGTCAGTATTACATTGTATATCCCTCTTAGGTGCCCATCTAATAGTTTTTTTTAATTATCTATGCTCCCAGCTGAAATCACTGCTTTTGGAAGATAATTCCACATCCTCACTGCTCTTACCGTAAAGAACCCTCTATGCAGTTTAAGGTTAAACTGCCTTTCTTCTAGTTTTAGTGAATGGCTGCGTGTCTTTGTGTGCTCCCTTGCACAGAATAGTTTTGTCCCTGTTGTGGGGTCACCAGTACAGTATTTGTACATTGAAATCATATCCCCTCTCAAACGTCTCTTCTCCAGAGAGAATAAGTTCAGTTCTTGTAATCTTTCCTCATAACTGAGGTCCTCCAAACCCTCAATTAGCTTTGTTGCCCTTCTCTGAACCCTTTCCAGTTCCAGGACATCCTTCCTGAGGACTGGTGCCCAGAACTGGACGGCATACTCCAGGTGCGGCCTCACCAGAGACTTGTATAGTGGGAGAATTATTGATTTCTCTCTGGAGTTAATCTATTTCTTGATGCATGCCAACACTTTGTTAGCTTTGCTTGCTGCAGCCTGGCATGGCATGCCATTGCTGAGCCTGTTCTCTACTAGGACCCCCAGGTCCTTTTCCATCCTAGATTCCCCCAGAGTTTCTCCACTCTAGTGAGTCATTTGCGTTCATATTCTTGGTACCCAAATGCATTATTTTACATTTTTCTACATTAAACTTAATTTGCCACTTCTGTGCCCACCCCATTCATTTGTTCAGATCTTCTTGCAAGGTTTCCACATCCTGTGGAGAAATTATTGCCCTGCTTAGCTTGGTATCATCCGCAAATATTGATATTGAGCTGTTCACCCCGCCCTCCAAGTCGTTTATGAATAAATTGAATAGGATTGGCCCCAGGACAGAACCTTGGGGAACCCCACTTTCTACACCAGACCATTCTGAGTACTCCCCATTTATCACCACCCTCTGGACTCACCCCTGTAACCAGTTTTCAATCCATGTACTCACCCTTTGATCCATGCCAACAGACCTTAGTTTGTACAGTAAACGTTTATGGGGAACTGTATCAAATGCTTTTGCAAAATCCAGATACACCACGTCTACAGGCCTTCCCTTATCTAGATGGCCGCTCACCTCCTCATAGAAGGTTAATAGATTGGTTTGGCAAGAACGATTCTTCATGAACCCATGATGATTACTGCTAATGATACCGTTCTCATTACAATAATCTTGTATATAATCCCTTATTATTCCCTCCAAGAGCTTGCATGTTATTGAGGTTAGGCTAACTGGCCTGTAGTTCCCAGGGATATGTTTTGGTCCTTTTTTTATATATTGGTGCTACGTTGGCGTTTCATTCTATTTAATGAAGTAAGAGAGACAACAGCAGTCACACCGATGTATTTTTGCAGGGGCGTAACTACAGGGGTTGCAGGGGTTGCAATTGCAACCGGGCCCCATGGTCCAGGGGGCCCATGTGCCGCCCTTGTACACCTGAATAGGAGAGATGGCGGGGGCGGTACTTAGAGGAACCAATCTCCTCCATTTTCCTCCTAATGCAGGAGATTGGTTCCTCTATATGCTGCCCCCGCCACCCCTCCTATTCAGTTTATTAGTCTTCTGCTGTTCCCAGGGCCCCTGTGTGCTTCCCTGGTCCCCCCACAGAGCTGGTGTCTTCCCCCCTCCTCTCTCCTGCCAGCTGCTGTAGAAGATGAGTCATGATGGAGAGATGGGAACGGGGTGGTAAATTTGTCATTTACCGGCTCCTTCCTTTTCTGAATGGACAGAGTCAGTGATTGGTACCAATTGGTTCATTCATAACTGAAGCATAGTAAACTGTTTTTACTATAATTCCATTTCTGAATGAATGGGAGGCTCGGTGCACAGCCATTCCTGTCCATTCATTCTGTGCAGCTGAGGCAACACAGATGGAGATTGAGGGCTGAGATTTGTTTAGACCCCCTGATATCTTATCAAAGCCCCCCAAAAAAATAGTAAAAAAAAATGTAAAAATAAAATTGTAAAAGAAATAAAATGAAATGGTAAAAACATAATACAATTAAAATAAAAATTAAAAACTACTTACACAAGCAAAGGTTGCAATTGTGACTGGGCCCTGGCATTTCACCACCATGGGGAGGCCCGAAGATGGCAGAAAGGGGTGCCGCTGCAGAACTTGTGAAAGGGCCCCGCTGCCGTACTGTAATAAAGGGACCTGCAATGGGAGTAAAGGGCCCCAGGATCAGTGGAAAGAGGGAAGGGCCCTGGCCAGGGGTCAGAGTGGCCCTTCTTAATTTCTTGCACCGGGGCCCAGAAGGTTCTAGTTACGCCTCTGGTGTGAGAGATAGCGTTGAGGAATGACTTGCTGACGCACATATACAGTATTCAATGCTGCCAACTGTCTGCCCACTCACATGCAGGAAAACAAAGTGCTGCCGGTGTTCTCAGCCAACAATATAATAACAAATAGATGCATTGTGGAGAGGACAAAATGTTTATCTTGTATTGTGTTTACTTTTATTCCCCTTTGCAATGATCTCTTTTCTATAGCTATTTACATTTTCATTGAGTCGGTGTAGCAATCCTACGGAGGTTTCCCGCGGTTCAATTGTGATTGAATTATAATGCGATGACAAAACACAGTCAAAGCGTCTCTGCGATTCTGATGATTGCACATATTAACAATAACAATTCTGCTCCCGTATCTCACAAATTGTAATTATTACCGGGGAGAATTTCTATTTATTGTCATGCAGGTTTTAACATATTTAAAAAAAAAATGCAAATCCACTCAATCTGCCGGCTATTATTTAACTAAGATTGAGAGAAAAATAATACATAGACAACCCAATCCGAGATGACGTTCTACGTTCTTGTGGGATCAAATAAGAATAAGAAAGTAAACTAAAACATGGATACAGCGCCCTGAAAAAGTATTCATACCCTTGAAATTTCCCACATTTTCTCATGTTACAGACAACCATGGGCATCCACAGGTAGGGGCAAGGGGGGCAGTTGCCCCCCCCTGGAATCTGGGGTTTCATCTAGGTCCTTATCCTCTTGAGCCATGTATGCAGTTTCTGACAGTCTCTTGGGCTATGTATGCAGTCTCTGATTATCTCTTGTGCTATGTCCCCAGTCTCTGACCATCTCATGTACTATGTCTGCAGTCTCTGACCATCTCCTGTACTATGTCTGCAGTCTCTGACCGTCTCCTGTACTATGTCTGCAGTCTCTGACCATCTCCTGTACTATGTCTGCAGTCTCTGACCATCTCCTGAACTATGTCTGCAGTCTCTGACCGTCTCATGTACTATGTCTGCAGTCTCTGACCGTCTCCTGTAGTATGTCCGCAGTCTCTGACCGTCTCCTGTAGTATGTCCGCAGTCTCTGACCATCTCATGTACTATGTCTGCAGTCTCTGACCGTCTCCTGTACCATGTCTGCAGTCTCTGACCGTCTCCTGTAGTATGTCCACAGTCTCTGACCGTCTCCTGTAGTATGTCCG
>BLSH010269210.1:768152-778858 GCA_018402905.1 Glandirana rugosa
CAGAGGACACGATACAGACGTCAGAGACAGAGGACACGATAAATACGTCAGAGACTAGTGGAGGACATGATACAGACGTCAGAGACTGGTATAGGACATGATAAGACGTGATACAGGAGACAGTCAGAGACTGCGGACATGATACAGGAGACGGTCAGAAACTGAAGACATGGTACAGGAGACAGTCAGAGACTGCAGACATGGTACAGGAGACGGTCAGAGACTGCGGACATAGTACAGGATATGGTCAGAGACTGCGGACATAGTGCAGGAGATGGTCAGAGACTGCAGACATAGTACAGGATATGGTCAGAGACTGCAGACATAGTACAGGAGGTGATCAGAGACTGCATAAATAGCACAGGAGACAGAGACTGCAGACATAGCACAGGAGACAGTCAGAGACTGCGGACATGGTACAGGAAATGGTCAGAGACTGCATACATGGCCCAAGCGACTGTCAGAAACTGCATACATGGCTCAAGAGGATAAGGACCTAGTGGGGAACCCCTGATCTGATCCCTGATTAAAGGGGGGGGTAATTGCCCCCCCTTGCCCCTACCTGCGGACACTCATGGAATCAATAAATCTCTGTAATGCCACTTGACAGAGCGGGGAACCACCGTGTTTACATCGGTGGTTCCCAGCTTTTCTTCTCTAACAGGTGAACGCGGGTCGCCGGCGGACATCGAGTCTGCCCGACCCGCGGCCCCGCTCAGGCAGCATACAGCGGGCACGATTCACGATTTATAGACGGCGATTCGTGCTATGCTGCCACTCTGCAGCATTTAGGCTCCATGCACACTGGACGCTATCTGGGCTCTCTCGGCATCGGGCAGGAGACGCTGCTTAGAAAACTTTCTTTTGCAGCGTTTTGTAAGCAGCGTTTTGTAAGCAGCTTTCACCGGCGTTTTTTTTTCTTCATTAGCTTTCATTGACTGCAAAAAACGCCGGACGCCGATAAACAGCCGCTTACCGGCAATTATGAGCGTTTAGCGGAGTTTAGCGTTTTTTGTGGTCAAAAGGACGACTCAGGGCGTTCAGATAACAGCCCAAAAACGCCACTGCTGATAAACAATAAACGACCATGTGTGCATGGACACATAGGATAACATAAAGTGGCGTTTTTGGGCTGTTAAAAAAAACGCCAAAACGCCCAAAGATGGTCGTTTATCAGATACAGTGTGCATGGAGCCTAAATGTACACGACGCGGTCCGGAAGTGGTTAAATAATTATTTTTTTTCACAATTTTTTTTTATATACTGTCACCAGTGCAGTACAGCATCATCATATGACTGGTGTGGAGGTGATCAGAGACACTGACTGGTGGCTGTATGTAAAAATAAATGAATAAATCGATAAACATTTTGAATACGTAAATAAATATATTTTTATTTAATTTTTTAAACATTTTTTTCTTTTTTTTAACATTTGTTTTTCTTTTTTTTTTTCTATTATTTCTTTTTATTTTTTACATACTCTTATCAAGGTAGCTCAGTGTCACCACAGTAGAGACAAGGAGAAAGGCGCCTCTAAGTGTAAAAGTATAAAACAATTTATGGATAAAAACAGAGTGGCAACTCACATTTGAGTAAATTAAAACCAGGCACATCTATGGGGAAGACATGCCAAGGCTAAGGGTTGGCGATCAGATCCTCCGTTCTTCTGCTGCAGTCTCTGCAAGCACTGCGGTCCCGTTTATCCCTGTGGAGATGGTAATACGGCCCTGTAGTGGGGGGGGGAAGCCAGAACGTGCTTGGAGTGCAGGATGCCCGGCGGCGAGGAGGGATGACGTCACCAATGTGCCGCGTGTCCATGTGCGTCTTCATGCTTGATGAAGGAGCGCGACACTACACTATTTATATTTATATATACTACACTTATTTACCTAACACACATACTTGGCGTACACTTAAATTTTTTGCACATAATATACCTGCACATACATAATGCTCATTGTAATATACCTGCCATACATTGTCAATTTGTATATTTTTCATTCCTTACCTACCTATTTGTATTTTTTTTTTTTTAAATTTAAAAAATTTTAAATTTTTAAATTTTTAAAATTTTTTATTCCATTTTGTGTTTTGTTCTGTCGCTGTCATTTTGTTGCACTGTGGAGCTTCTGTCACGAAAACAAATTCCTCGTATGTGTGAACATACCTGGCAATAAAGTTCGTTCATTCATTTATTCATTCATTCATTCGACATACGCAGTGCGCAAGCTCAGGGAACACATTAAATGAATGAATTCTCATGGTTTGTAAATGTGGCAAATTTTGCGCAAACCAATCAATATACGTCAATTTCGATTTTTTTTTTTTTTTTTACCACAAATATGTAGAAGAATATATATCGGCCAAAACTGATGAATACATTTTGTTTTGTTTATTTTTTTGGATATGTATTATAGCCAAAAGTAAAAAAAAAATAGTTTTTTGCAAAATTGTCGCTCTTTATTTGTTTATAGCGGTGACCAGAAATGACGCAGAGGCGATGAAATACCACCAAAAGAAAGCTCTATTTGTGGGAAAAAAAAGATGGCAATTTTGTATGGGTACAACGTTCGCACGACCGCACAATTGTCAGTTAAAGCGACGCAGTGCCGAATCGCAAAAAGTGCTCTGGTCATTAAGGGGGTAAATCCTTCCGGGGCTGAAGTGGTTAAGCAACCTTACAAGTATAAAAGCTTTTTTTTAAAAAATAAAATGTGTTCATAGTTAACATCTTATCATCCTGGAGTTACCTCTTATCAGCCCTAATTATATCCTTCTTTTCTTTTCTCCCATTAACTATAACTCTTCTGATGATGATTTTTTTTTTTTTTTTTTTTTTTAATTTTTAAATATTCAATCTTTTTTTTTTCCTGTCAAATAAGAAATGTACAAAATTGCATGCGTTGCTTGCAGGTTATCAGTGTCATTATAAGTGCAACAAATGGTAGAATAAAATGTATTCATTTTATCTACAGTAACATGAAATACTGATCAAAGTTGAAATAAGTGAGTTTGTTTTTCAAGTTTTTGTTTTATGCTTTATGTCTATAGATAATAAAAGAATTTTCCAAGACAATTCCACCTGAAGAAAGTGTTGTTTGTCCCAAAAAAATACAGACAACAATATACTGAATGTATTATCTTGTCATGGCAAAATTATCACTGAATTAACAAAACAGAAATGTAAAAATTGCTCTGTACAGGGAGCTTTATAGTCACAATTTATCAAAGGTATATAAATGCTTCTCTGGTGCAGAATGATGCGACTGTCTGAGTGTCAGAGCCATATAAATGTATAATAATAATAGTGTGTGACTGTGGAGGACATTAGAGTGTAAGCTCCTCTGGTACAGAGACTGATGTGACTGGCTCAGTGTTCTCTGTACAGCACTGCGGTATATGTCAGAGATATATAAATGTATAATAATAATAGCGTGTAACTGTGGGGGAACATTAGAGTGTAAGCTCCTTTGGTGCAGAGGCTTATGTGAATGATTCAGTACAGTTCTCACAAATCTGCAGAATATGTCAGAGCTATATAAGGAGTAGAGATGATAAATAAAGTGGTGGCTTAACTCTGATAACCGTTTTGAATTATATTCTATGTGTGTGACTGTGGTAGGATATTAACCCCTTCCTTACCCGGCACTTAAACCCCCCTCCTGCCCAGACCAATTTTTGGCTTTCAGCGCTGTCGCATTTTGAATGACAATTGCGCGGTCGTGCGACGTTGTACCCAAATAAAATTTGCGTCCTTTTTTTCCCACAAATAGAGCTTTCTTTTGGTGGTATGTGACCCCCTCTGCGTCATTTCTGATCGCCGCTATAAACAAAAAATGAGCGACAATTTTGCAAAAAAGAACAATATTTTTTACTTTTTGCTAAAGTACAAATCCATTAAAAAAATTATTCATCAGTTTTGGCCGCCATATATTCTTCTACATATTTTTATTTAAAAAAAAAAATCGCAATCGGCGTATATTGATTGGTTTGCGCAAAAGTTATCGCGTCTACAAACTGGGAATTGATTTATGGCGTTTTTATTATTATTTTTTTTTTACTAGTAATGGCGGCGATCTGCGATTTTTATCGGGACTGCGATATTGGGGCGGACATGTCGGACATTTTTTACACATTTTTGGGACCAATGATATTTATTCAGCAATCAGAAATTTAAATGTCCACTGATTACTGTGTAAATGTCATTGGCAGTGAAGGGGTTAACCTGCAGGGGGCAGTGAAGGGGTTAACAAATGTTCCCTGGCTGTGTTCTAACTGTGGGGGGGCAGGGCTGGCCGGGACATAACAGATCTAACTGATCCCAGTGACAGGGATCAGTAGATCTGTTATGTCCCCTGTCACTGAACGGGGAACCGCCGTGTTTACAACGGCGGTTCCCGCTCTGAGGCTCCTAAATGTGATCAGCGGGTCTCGGGCGGACATCGAGTCCGCCCGACCCACGGGCACGCTCGCGCAGCGTGCGGCGCGCGCCGCCGCTGCCTCCAGGGGGCGCGTCTGGAGCGTGCGCAGTGGAGGACGTCCATGGAGCCGTACTTCGGCAATAGCGCGGACCTGGAATGGTTAAAGTGTTAGCTCCTCAGTACGGTTGGGCCCGGTGTTCAAGTCAAGCGTAAGTTCAAGATAAACATCAGGCGTTCGCCCGTTCACATTAATTAGAACATTATGGGGCGTTTGCAGCGAATTCGAGCGCCCCATAATGCAGTTCGAGACCGCGGGGAATGACACCCACTGATTGGCCAAAGTATGCACATGACCTGCATGCTTTGGCCAATCACAGTGCGCTCTGCTGTGAGAGCCATGATTTGCCAGAGGCAGGGTGCCTTTGGCCAATCATGGCTCAGGGGTCTCAGTCTACGCCCCACACTTTATAAGGTCACTTGGACAGCGGGTGTAGTGTGTGAAAGTAGAGACTGGAGCATTGAGCTAGTTTAGCTAGGTAAGTTAGTGGTGTGTAGGCAGTGTAGTACATAGATACAGTGTAGAGTATATACAGTCAGTGAAGGCAGTGTAAGAATATATATATATATGCAGTATAGTGTGTGTGTATATATATACAGTCCCTGACAAAAGTCTTGTCGGTTATCTATTTTGTAGAAACACCTGCTATTAACCTGACGTTTAATTAATCAATTGGTGTTAGAAATAGCTCCTATGAAAAGCTAAAACCCTCCCAAATGATGTTTAATGCACTGAAATAAATTAGTTTCACTGAAAAAACATTTATCATTTAATCAAGACAGAAAGGCCAAATTTTGGCAAGACAAAAGTTTTGTCGCCTATACAGAAATTGAACAAATTTACTGCAAATACAAAAATATGTCAGCAAATTAAGTAGTGGTGCTGTGAGATCCAAATTTAACAACTTGTATGACTTCCATGAGCTTGAAGGACTGCATTCATGCGGTTTGGCAAGGATTCATAAAATTTATTGATGAAGTCATCAGGAATAGCAAAGAAAGCAGTCTTGCATGCCTCCCAGAGTTCATCAATATTCTTTGGTTTCGTCTTCCATGCTTCCTCTTTCATCCTACCTCACATATGCTCAATGATATTCATGTCTGGTGACTGGGCTGGCCAATCCTGGAGCATCTTGATCTTCTTCGCCTTGAGGAACTTTGATGTGGAGATGGAAGTATGCGATGGAGCACCATCCTGCTGCAGAATTTGGCCTCTTTTATGGTTGGGAATACAAGAGGTAGCTAAGATTTCTTGGTATTTTAGACTATTGATGTTGCCTTCCACCCTGCAGATCTCTCGCACACCCCCATACTGGATGTAACCCCAGACCATGATTTTTCCACCGCCAAACTTCACTGTTTTCTGGGTGAATCTCGGATCCATGCGGGCTCCAGTAGGTCTCCTGCAATATTTGCAGTGACTGTGGTGTAATTCTACAGAAGATTCATCTGAAAAATCCACCTTCTGTCACTTTTCCAACATCCATCCTTTTAGCAGGCTGTGGGCCTTGGCAAATGCCACACGGTTTTTCAATTGTCTTTTGTTTAATGCTGGCTTCTGGGCACTGATTCGACCATGGAGGCCATTTCGAGACAGAATCCGACAAACTGTTCTGGTTGACACAGGGACTTCAGGTGACCAGGTCTCGTGGAGCTCTGCTGCAGTGGAAAATGGGCTGGCCTTGGATTTTCGAGCCAACAAACGGTCCTCTCGAGCAGTTGTCTTGTGGGGTCTGCCTGACCTGGGCTTGTCAAAAACGTCTCCAGTCTCTTCAAATCTTTTTTTATCCTCTGTACTTGACGCTGAGGCACATTGAAGGCCACATCTGGTCTTCAGCCTCTTGATAATCAAAACTTTAGTCTCAGGGTGAATCTTAGGCATGTTTGCAGAGGTCTAGTTGCAGTTGATGTGAAGGTCTAGTGTACTGGGGTTCTTTTTATACACACCTGAGACCTAATTGAGCCATTATAAGTCACAGGTGAAGCTCATATGACAAGGCGACAACACTTATGTCTTTGCAAAAATTGACTCAATGGGCTTTACCAAGCTGTGAATATTAGAATACTTTTTGACAGTTTAGTTTTGCACTGAAACATTATTACAAAGCTGTTGGGATTAAAATGAGCCATTTCTTGTAAAAAAACCTTGATTTCAGCGGCACTTCAGGTCAATTTGTGCACAAGCGACACGTCTTTTGTCAGGGACTGTGTATATATATATATATATATACAGTGCAATCAGTGTAGACTATATATACAGTGCATTCAGTGGTGTACAGTATATAATATAGTGTATTGCAGTGTTAAAAAAAATCCCCATCATGTCCGGAAGGCCACCAAGGAGAGGCAGACACTCCCAGGCCAATAAAAGAGGGCAAGCAGCCTCTGTGTCTTCAGTAAAAATGGTGGTGGCGGACGTGGTGCATCCTCTGCAGGTGGGTCATGCTTGTCCTTTTTTTATGCTGTTGGCCATGTTATTGAGCCGGAACATGCAGAAGAATTGGTGGAGTGGATAATTAAGCCATCCCCATCCTCCTCATTTTCTGTCACCCAGGCTCATACTAGTTTGCCTTCCATCGCAGCTGCCAAAGCGGCCTATTCCAGCGGATTGTTGTCCACAGTTACTCCTTCTGTAGCCCCACCATCATGCACGGAGGAGTCACCAGAATTATTCAACATGCTACTGGAGGATGGGCAGCAACTTGAAGGCTCCGATGTTGGTTCCCAGGTTGAGGAAGGGAGTAACGGGAGCCTAGAGAGAGGGTGATACACCCTTCCTAGCAAACTATGCAATGTAAAACAGGGATGTTTAGTTCACATATATTGCAATACATGTTTATGATTACTTTGACCGAGTTGGTCAGCTTATAAGCTACTGGGATCTGAGCACAGGTATATCTTTTCTCTGTTATATACAGGTCAGTGACCAGATCTAAACCTAGACGCTCTCCCTCATCTTGTATCTTTATGGCCTAGGTTGGCATGGTGTCCACCATAGCATTTGCAGTGGCAAGGCAGTGTATTACTGGCCAGAAGAGGGATTACTTTGACGCAGTTGGTTAGCTTAAACATATATTGCAATATATGTGAACTAAATATCCCTGTTTTACATTGCATAGTTTGCTGGGAAGGGTGTATCTGTGTGCAGAGGGTCAATTTTGTATTTGTAGTGTTAACATGTGGTCACACCCCTTTAGTACCTGGTAGTTCAATTACATGTACAAGCTATTGGGATCTGAGCACAGGTATATCTTTTCCCAGCCATCCACATGCTCAGTCAGCGTCTAACTGCTAGCTTGGCCAAATTGCCAGCACTACAACTGCTACCTTTTCATTTGGTAGACTCTACCCCTTTTTGTGAATTTGTGGAATGTGCTGTACCACAATGGCTGGTTCCAAAAAGAAGTTTATTTTCATGTGAGGCCATTCCAGCTCTCTACCATCATGTGGAAGGCAATGTTTTGGCCTAGTTGGACAGTGCGTTCAGCAGCAGGGTTCATATTACCGCTGGCTCATGGTCCAGCAGGCATGGTCAGGAACGTTACCTTTCCTTCACGGCGCACTGGATAACTCTGCTGGCAGCTGGGAAGAATGCAGGACAAGGTTCTGTGTTGGAGCTAGTTCCGCCACCACGCCTCCACAAAAATGGTGGTGATTCTGCCACATCTGCTTCCTCCACCCCCTCCTCTTCAAGGGGTTATTCAAGCTGTCAGGCTAAATGATGCCATGCGATGCTTCAGTTGGTCTGTCTAGGGGACAGGAGGAACACAGGGGCAGAGATTCTGTCAGCCCTACAGGAGCAGGCTCACAGGTGGTTGACGCCACTGCAGCTTGAGCCAGGAATAGTTGTATGCGACAATGGCACCAACCTTCTCTCTGCCCTCCGACGGGGACACTTGACACATGTCCCATGCTTGAAATTAAAAGATGATACCCTGTGCTTAGGACAGCATGGTATATTAGTTGAAGCTGCTGCCTCCCCTAAGAAGTCTCAATAAGAGACAACCAATAATTATGAAGAGAAATAAAGGGATAGCGGTGCTGCTGAAATATATACAATATGCTTGGCACATGTCCTGAATTTGGTGGTGCAAAGTTTCTTGACTAGGTACCCAGGCTTACCAGATATTCTGAGGCAGGCCAGCAAAGCCTTTGGTCATTTCCGGTGGTCATAAAATTCCAGGGCTCGGCTGGCTGGCATTCAGCGGGAATTCAACCTGCCCACCAACTCCCTCATTTGCGACATGCCCACCAGGTCAAACTCAACATTGGCAATGCTGCAGCAGCTACATGCACAACAGAGGGCCATCAATGAGTAGCTGTGTGAGTATGGCACCAGGACAGGCTCAGGGGAGCTTGGCTTCTTTTTGCCAAGCGACAATGCATGCATCAGTGACACTGTCCCTCTAGTCTTCCTGCTGGAGTACACACCAAACACACAGGAAGAAGAGGAGGAGGAGGAGTATTGTGTCAGCATGGATGTAGAGGATAACATGCAGCAGTTTTCAAGGGATGGTTTTCAGTTCCCAGAATCCCAAGGAGTTGTACGTGGCTGGAAGGAGGTAGTTCCTGATCTTGACAATGCCATCTTCAGTGACCCAGAGGACTGTCTTGCCTCCTCAAACTTACGCTGCATGGCCTCCCTGATTCTGCAAAGCCTGTATAAAGACACAAGGGTTCATGGTATCAAGGAGAGGGATCATTACTGGCTGGCAACCCTTCTTGATCCACTTTACAAGGGTAAAGTTGCAGAGCTCATCCTGCCTTCGCAGAGGGAGCAGAGGATAAAACATCTTTAGGATACCTTGAAGAAAAGTTTGTGCAACGCCTTTCCAGACCCTGGGCAGTTACCATTTCCTGGTGCTGGACAACGTGTTTCTGAGGCTTCGTTCCTTCAGAGGAAGAGCGGTGGAGAAGGTGGACGGCTGACCGATGCCTTTAAACAATTCTTCAGTCCTCAGCACCCAGGGCTGATAGGTTCAAGCAACTATTGGCAGTGTCTGCATTATATGGTGCAGGAATATCTAGGGGCAAGAGCAGACTTGGAGACCTTTCCAACTGAGCATCCACTGAGTTACTGGTTCTTGAGGGTGGACCACTGGCCGAAACTTGCTCAATATGCAATCGAGCTACTGGCCTGTCCTGCATCCAGCGTGCTTTCTGAATGGACATTCAGTGCTGTTGAAGGGTTTGTAACGGATCAAAGAGTGCGCCTGTCCACAGGCTCCGTTGATATGCTCCCATTTACAAAAATGAATCAGTCCTGGATCAGCAGCTATCAAGCCCCTGATGCTGATGTAACTGATTGAATTTGCTAGGGATATGGGATTCCTTGAAGACTGCATATGCTGCCTAATCTATTCCTAAATCCTGATGATGCTAGCTTCCAACAATATTTTGGGTTTAGGGCACCACCAACACCCAAGGCCCAATTTTTCTGCACCTTTTTGACTGGGGCGTGTCATTACAATTTTTAAAATAATTTATATCAGGGCCCATTTCTGCGCCCAGCAAGAGTAACTATGAGGGGTTACAGTGTTCTGCCACCACCAACACCCAAGGCCCAATTTTTCTGAACCTGTTTGACTGGGGCATGTCATTACAATTTTTAAAATAATTTACAACAGCAGGTCCCTGTTCCTGCACCCAACAAGAGTAACTGTGAGGGGTTACAATGTTCTGGGACCACCCACACCCAAGGTCCAATTTTTCTGCACCTGTTTGACTGGGGTATGTCATTACAATTTTATAGAGTGCAGTCCCCATGACATATTTAACCTGTACAGATCCGCGCTATAGCCGAAAGACGGCTACAGCGCGGATCTCAATCTCCGGGACGACGTCAATAGACGTCCGCCCCTTTGCGCGCTCCCAGCCCGCAATCGCGGGCGCGCAGCAGGCAGAATCTGTGATCACTGTGTCCCTTGGACACAGCCTATCACAGATCGCGGTAAACGGCCAATCACAGCGGCCGTTTACCACGTGATCGGCGGGTCCAACGAAAGATGATCTCAAATGTAAACATATGAGATCATCTCTCGTTGCCTGCCTTCTCTCCTCACACAGACACCGCTGTGTGAGGAGAGAGAGAGAGCGATCTGTTACAGTAAGCATTACTGACTGAAATCTTATTGCTGTGCCCATCATAGTGACCCTGTCAGTGCCACCTGTCGTTAGTGCCACCTGTCATCAGTGCCACATCTTGTCAGTGCCACATCTTGTCAGTGC
>BLSH010269210.1:783363-795734 GCA_018402905.1 Glandirana rugosa
CCCCCCCCCCGGGACGTAGTAAAAAAATTTTCTAAACCACGCTCTAATGGAAACTTTAGGTATGGTCTGGGCTTCCTGGACCATACCTAAAATCCCCCCTTGGGTACGGAATATGAAAGGATTAAGACAGTATCCTAAAGGGAATTAGTGATGTTATGTAACAATATATATGATGTGACTGACGTGGTATATCAAACTTGACATAATTGGTGAAGGAATGACCCGTGAATTTGGGGGGAGGACGGGTCTGGTTAAAAGTCGAAAGTCGCGAGAGTGTGAAACTTACTGTTAATGAGTCAGTACGTACAACGTTGCATGACTGAGTAATTGTCATTCAAAGTGTGAGAGCGCTGAAAGCTGAAAATTGGTCTGGGCAGGAGGGGGGTTTAAGTGCCCAGTAAGGAAGTGGTTAATACAGTTCAAACTATATGGTGCAGTCAGTGTAGTATATATAACAATGTATTGTAGTGATTAAGGGAAATCCTATGACAGAATTAGGAAAGTATAAGGCATGGGTTCCCCCCTAAAATCCATACCAGGTCCTTCGGGTCTGGTATGGATTTCAAAGGTAATCTCGCACCAAATCTTTTAAAAAAATGATGCAGGGCCCCCCCCCCAAATCCAAACCAGGCCCTTTGGGTCTGGTATGGATTTTAAGGGGAACCCTGCACCAACATTTTTTTTAAATGGTGTAGGGTTCCCCCCAAAATCCTTACCAGACCCTTATCCAAGCATGAAACCTGGCAGGTCAGGATAGGGAGGGGACGAGCGAGTGCCCCCTCCTGAACCATACCAGGCCACATGCCCTCAACATGGGGAGGGTACTTTGGGGTCCCCCAAAGCGCCTTGTCCCCATGTTGATTGGAACAAGGACCTCTTCCCGACAACTCTGGTCGGTGGTTGTCGGGGTTTGCATGTGGGGAGCTTATCAGAATCTGAAAACCCCTATCAACAAGGGGGTCTCTAGATTCTGACCTCTCCATGTGAATGAGTATGGAGTACATTGTACCCCTACCCATTCACCAAAAAAGGAGTGTAATGTTACAAAAAACAGTAGGCAGTTTTTGACTGATTAAAAATGCCTTCTTCTTTCCGAGCTTCTTCTTCTGTCTTCCTCCAGTCTTCCTCCATCTTCTCCTTCTCCACTTCTGGTATTCTCCTTCTTCTTTCGGTCTTCCTCTGCTTCTTCCTTCCTCTCGTCGTCTTCTTCTTCCTCTGCCGCCGTTCCCGCTGCCAACCAGAGGCGACTCCCAGAATGGGCTGTCTTCAGTTTGACAGTTATTTTATAGGCAACTTCCTGTTTGTGGCACATTAGTATATGTGAGGGGGGAAACTTTTCAAGATGGGTGGTGACCATGGCGGCCATTTTGAAGTCGGCCATTTTGAATCCAACTTTTGTTTTTTCAATAGGAAGAGGGTCATGTGACACATCAAACGTATTGGGAATTTCACAAGAAAAACAATGGTGTGCTTGGTTTTAACATAACTTTATTCTTTCATGAGTTATATACAAGTTTATGACCACTTATAAAATGTGTTCAATGTGCTGCCCATTGTGTTGGATTGTCAATGCAACCCTCTTCTCCCACTCTTCACACACTGATAGCAACACCGCAGGAGAAATGCTAGCACCGGCCTGCCACAAACAGGAAGTTAATACCACCAACCATTCCCATTTTATTAAGGTGTATCCATATAAATGGCCCACCCTGTATATTGCTGGTAATTGGCAATATTTTACAGCCACGAGCAAGTTTGAATTACTTTTTTTCTTTAGAAATATCATTTTGCTGTGGCGCTGTTCTAAACATCACACTGATGTGCTACTTTACAGGCAGACTAAGGGGACCCCCCAGGCACCATATTTAAAGGAATATTTCATTTTTATTTTTTCCCTTTAAGCATTATTAAAATCACTGCTCCTGAAAAAACGATTGTTTTAAAAATGTTTTTTTGCATTGATACATGTCCCCTAGGGCAGTACCCGGGTCTCCATACACTTGCATATAAACCTTTAAAATAAGCGCTTTTTCATGTTCGTGTCCCTTGACTTTAACAGGGTTCGCGTGTTCGCACAAACCTAATGCCTGTTCGCGGTGTTCTGGTGCGAACCGAACCGGGGGGTGTCCGGCCCATCCCTACTCCTCAGGTATGTAAAACCTTTACAGATATTTTCCTCTTTAACAAAAGTTTAAGAAAATAAACTTCTTTATCTTATGCTACCAACTACACCCCGTTCCAAATTATTATGCAAATTCTATTTCAGTGTCACAAAGATTAAATATTTTGTTTTTCAGTTTAACTCATGGGTGGCATTGTGTCTCAGGGCTCTTTTGATCACTGAAAACAATCTCGGGCCCCTGTGATAATTAGATTGCCAGGTGAGCCCAATTAAAGGAAAAACTACTAAAGGAGGGAGTTCCACATTATTAAGCAGAGCACCATTTTCAAGCAATATGGGGAAGAAAAAGGATCTCTCTGCTGCCGAAAAGAGTGAAATAGTTCAATGCCTTGGACGAGGTATTAAAACATTGGATATTTCACGAAAACGTAAGCGTGATCATCGCACTATTAAGAGATTTGTGGCTGATTCAGAGCACAGACGGGTTTGTGCAGATAAAGGCACATTGAGGAAGATTTCTGCCAGATCCATGCATCAAATCAAGAGAGCAGCTGCTAAAACACCATTACATAGCAGCAAACAGATATTTGAAGCTGCTGGTGCCTCTGGAGTCCCACGGACATCAAGGTGTAGAGTCCTCTAGAGTCTTGCAACTGTGCATAAATCTTCCATTCGGCCACCACTAACCAATGCTCACAAACAGAAACGGCTGCATTGGGCAGAAAAATACATGAAGACTAATTTTCAAACAGTCCTGTTCACTGATGAGTGCCGTGCAACCCTGGATGGTCCAGATGGATAGAGTAGTGGATGGTTGATGAATGGCCACCCTGTTCCAACATGGCTGCGATGTCAGCAAGGCGGTGGTGGAGTCATGTTTTGGGCCGGAATCATGAGAAGAGAGCTGGTCGGCCCCTTTAGGGTCCCTGAAGGTGTAAAGATGACCTCTGCAAAGTATGTGGAGTTCCTGACTGACCACTTCCTTCCCTGGTACAGTAGGAAGAACTATGCTTTTGATAAAAAAAAAAAAATCTCATGCTGAAAAGAATACCTCTGCATCAATGGCTGCTATGGGAATAAAAGGAGAGAAAGTCATGGTGTGGCCTCCATCCTCCCCTGACCTCAATCCTATTGAGAACCTTTGGAGCTTCCTCAAGCAAAAGATCTATGAGGGTGGGAGGCAGCTCACATCCAAACAGCAGCTCTGGGGGGAGATTCTGACATCTTGCAAACAAATTCAAGCAGAAACTCTCCAAAAACTCACAAGTTCAATGGATGCAAGACTTGTGAAGCTGCTATCAAATAAGGGGTCCTATGTTAAAATGTAGCGTGACCTGTTAAAATGTTTAAAAAGTTTAAAAAGTTAAAATGTTGTTCAAAGTTTGATTGAAATCGCTTTTGATTTCAGTAAATATGCTGCAAACACAACAAATGACAATTTTCAGTTCTTTACAACCTATAAAGTGTTTTGAAACTTACTGTGCGTAATAATTTGGAATGGTGCATTGTAAGTTTTTTATTTTGAAAAAAAATCCTGTTATTAGGAGGTTCAAATAAAATTTGAATTGTACTCTTAATAGTTGATAACATGAGAATTATGCTGATTGTTGTTGTTGCTGACATCAATTATTTAGGTAAATGAGAAAAATACCATTGGCATAATAATTTGGAACTGGGTGTAGAAGAGCCACATAAAAAGGCAAAGCTAGGAGCACTGAAATCTCCCATGAAGACATTGTCAGAAGACCAGTGATCAGACCGAACATTGGTTCCCATCCAATACAGACGCTTTGGATATTGGTGATCCTATGGACAGAGACTAATTACTCATTTTTTCTGTATCTTCTGAAATGTGATGAAATTGGCTGTGATATTTAAATCTGTTGATATAACGGGAAAAATAATAGAGAAAAAAGTGAAGTATTTGTGGAATGTCGGTGTGTTTGTAGAGGTAATATATTTTAATAAAAAGAATTGGGATTGTCTATTTATCTTGCAGGTTAAGTGTTTAGAAGGTCAGTGGATGTCTGATGAAGTGGATTGGGCTTCCCACGCCGTTCCCATCTCCCAGCGTGGTGGTGGAATTGGCCGGTTGGTGGTATATTAGTGATTGTTGTTGTCGTGTTCTCTGGGATTCCTGTGGAGTTGGAGGGTGAGAACATGGTGGGTTTTCGCTGATTAGAAGAAGCTGGAAGAGGGGAGGATGGGAAGTTTTATCTCTTCGATATCCCAAAACATACCAGTGGAATCGTTCTGAGTTTGTGGATGGTAATGTGAGCCGACACTAAGGAAACATTTCCACGCCAGGAAAAATAGACATGCCAGTATTTCTGAATTCCTCCTCTAATCACCCCCTGCAGGAGCTGCGTCTCTTCATCAGGTCCATCTCCGAAACATCTCATGTAAAAGGGATGTACACCCAATCACTAAAATCCCATATAATATTTATCATTTCAATATTTTTAAATTGGCAGCTTTCATTAAAATAATCCCTGGTGACCCTACCGTGAAGGTCTTTGTTCAGGCACTTTCTTTTTTGGGGTGACAACACTATGGGGTATGGAGTTTACTAAAACTGGTGCACACACCATCTAGTGCAACTGTTCATAGTAACCAATCAATTTCTAACTGTGCCCCATTGTTGGTGTTATTGGGGGGAATTGTGCCCCATCATTTGTGCCATTGTGTCCATTGTCAGTATCATTGGGAGGAATTGTGCCCCATCGTTGGTGTCATTGGGAGGAATTGTTCCCCATCTTTTGTGTCATTGGGGGGAATAGTGCCCAATTGTTGGTATCATTGGGAGGAATAGTGCCCCATAATTGGTGTCATTGGGAAAAATTGTCCGCCATCATTGGGTGTCATTTGGTAGGAATTGTGCCCCATCAATGGTGTCACTGTGCCCCATTGTTGGTGCCATTGGGAGGAATTGTGCCCCTTTGTTGGTGTCAGTGAGGGAAACAGTGCCCATTGGGCCGCAGTTTGGAGACCACTGGTATAGAGTTAATTAGAGAAATACTGCATTTTGGCCACTAGTGGCACTAATGATGATAAAAAAATACCTATTTACTATGATCACCAGCTCCAACTAGTAGCCCTAATATGATATTTTACTTCTTCACTCTATTTTGTATGAAGAATAACATTCAACCTGGAGAGATAATAGCCTATTAATATACTTTTTTAAAAATTGTACCTTGATAATTCCATTTACTATGAATTGTTGTACTTGTTATTATATATAATGAAACTAATAAAAATGTTATTTATTAAAAAGATGTATTTTCTGCCCCCATTCATACAGAACAAATGTACATGTAATTTACCAGGATAAAAGGTTCTGCAAAATTTTAAGAAATACACCCTAATGCCCCTGTCTCCCAATTGTGCTCTTGAATATCACATTGACTTCTGATGGGGGCTACCAATCTCAAAACACACCACCACCACCACGAATTTGACCTCTGCCTGACCACTGTGTGCTCTCCAAGCAACTGCCACCCCCAACACCAGGGCCTGTAATATAACACTACCACAGCTGCAAGTAGAAGCCTACACTTTGCTTGTTAATTCAAGTTTGCTAACATTTGGGATGCTGATCTGGGTTCCTGTGGATTTTCTGGTTATGATCTTGGCTTGTTGGTCTACTGACAACTGCAATGACCTTGCCTGTCTTCTGTTTCTGACTGAAAGCCAATTACCCCGACTCCCTTTTGCGTATAGACCAAACTATATGAAGGTTACTATTTCTTTTGAATTTGTTAGTTACCTGGCATTCTTCTACACCAGACAACAAGGAGCATGCAACCATTAAAGTCAGAGAATGTGATTTGCTTACTTGAGTCCACAGGGCTTCTCCACCATTGTGGGAACTGTGAACATGGAGACAGTGGGAGGATCCTCTCCCCATCAAATCACACCTGACCTTTACACGGAGATTTTGTTGGGGGGGGTTAAGATTCCATTGCCACTTAAACAAAAAAATAGGACACTATCTATCAACCTCCCTGGCGGTATGATTATGTCAGATTTTGCGTCTCAAAGTGGTACATTTTTTCGCATAGAAGTTTGGTGCTTTATATTGTAGGTCTTACAGATTACAGTGTACTGCATGTTTACTGTGTGTTTCACTTTTTGAACTTCCCGCCAGGCTCGGCCCCCGTGCAACGCGACGCTCGCAGGCAACGGAGCCCCGCACCAGGCGGAGGACACCGCCTACGACACAGCGAGGGACATCGATGGATTCAGGGGACAAGGTATGTAACTCAGCCTTGGATCTAGCGATGCAGTCCCGAGTGTGGCTCGGGATTACTGCTATTTGCAGTGAAAACTCACCCCGAGCCACGCTCAGGAATACCGTCAAGGAGGCTACAAGTGAATTTTTATCATTAGCACCCTGCAAGTCAACACTGCACAGTACAGAAACTTAGGGTACCTGTCCACCCATACATGGCAAGATTCATTGAAGTCTTTAGATATAGGATATTGCCAGTGGATGGTCCTCAGAGATCTGCCATGACTCAAGTTGTAAAGAAAGCAGAAGGCGCCTCTAAATGCAGAAGTATAACATTTATTGGTAAAAGCAAGGGCATATCAAACTCACATAAAAGGTGATTAAAAGCGCATGTCCGCACATGTGTCTGCGGAGAGACAAAGAAGGGAAGCAGCGGTGTCTGTGCTGAAGGTGGGTATCCTGCTGCTGTAGTCCGTGCCTATGGTCCGGGTGGATCGGATGCCGGCCGGCCAAGGGCAGATGGAACGTCCGCTGATGTAGGGGGATCAAAGCCCGGGCTTCAGAGGCTGCAGAGGAGCAGTTGGTAAGCGTCCCACGTCATCAAAATGCGACGCGTTTCTGAGTTTCCTTACCCGTGACGTCATCAACGGGCGCACTCTTTCATCAGGCAACTCAGAAACGCGTCGCATTTTGATGACGTGGGACGCTTACCAACTGCTCCTCTGCAGCCTCTGAAGCCCGGGCTTTGATCCCCCTACATCAGCGGACGTTCCATCTGCCCTCGGCCGGCTGGCATCCGCTCCACCCGGACCATAGGCACAGACTACAGCAGCAGGATACCCACCGTCAGCACAGACACCGCTACTTCCCTTCTTTGTCTCTCCGCAGACACATGTGCGGACATGCGCTTTTAATCACCTTTTATGTGAGTTTGATATACCCTTGCTTTTACCAATAAATGGTATACTTCTGCATTTAGAGGCGCCTTCTGCTTTCTTTTCTGCTCTAGTGTTGGATACGGCTATCCTGTAAGAAGAGCTGCCGATCTGCAGTTTTATTGGAACTTCATATCACCAGACCCTCCCCACCTGGTCCTTGCGCCTATTCATCTTGTTTTTCAATGACTCAAGTTGTGGTGGGTGCTGAGGAATCTGATGACATTCTCAAGGTGGACTGACGCTGGACCGTTGCAGACCTTCATTGGTGTGCCAATTGGCATTCCTACCTAGATGCGTGAGAATGAATTGTGACAAGACTGCCACTCTATATAGTGCATGCAAAGGCAGCGCTGTCACTCTAATAGCAGTAGTGCAGGATAGAATGGTTTTGCAAAAAGGATTCACACATCTGTGATGGATTGTGCCATGCATTTTTGCTCCAGTGTGAATAGGCCCAGTGTGAATAGGCCCAAAGAGGCTTGTTAGCAGTACTGATCATCCACAACCAAATTCCCTGGTTTTTGTTAACCAAACAAAAAATGTTTTTAAAGTACACAGGGCAGATGTTGCATGACCTGTCTACCTGACCTCCCCGTTGCACTTTACTAGCTGTCAAAATGATAGATGATAGCTATTATATTTTATAAGCACAAAGCTATACAAGCTGCTTCTGAAAAAAATAGGACTACCTGAGAGTGACATTGTTTATAAACATTGAACAGACAGGAGATGAAGAGATACAACGTAAAATTGTTTATAAACATTGATCAGACAGGAGATAGAGCGATACAAAGTAACATTGTTTATAAACATTGATCAGGCAGGAGATAGAGAGATACAAAGTAACATTGTTTATAACCATTGAACAGATGGGAGATAGAGCGATACAAAGTAACATTGTTTATAAACATTGATCAGACAGGAGATAGAGAGATACAAAGTAACATTGTTTATAAACATTGATCAGACAGGAGATAGAGAGATACAAATAACATTGTTTATAAACATTGATCAGACGGGAGATGAAGAGATACAACGTAAAATTGTTTATAAACATTGATCAGACAGGAGATAGAGAGATACAAAGTAACATTGTTTATAAACATTCATCAGATGGGAGATAGAGAGATACAAAGTAACATTGTTTATAAACATTGATCAGACAGGAGATAGAGAGATACAACGTAAAATTGTTTATAAACATTGATCAGACGGGAGATAGAGAGATACAAAGTAACATTGTTTATAAACATTGATCAGACGGGAGATAGAGCAATACAAAGTAACATTGTTTATAAACATTGATCAGACAGGAGACTAAAGCCTCGTACACACGAGCCAATGGTTAGTCAACCATACATCCACTTTTTTCCCAAATTGGGCGACGGTGGTTTGGTCTAGTGTACTAACATGAAGCAAGTAATAGGCCAACAAAGCCGAACGCAGTAACGTGTTCCGAGCATATCATGAGGAAGTTCAGGTTAATGTGATTTGTGAATTAGGAACACCGGTTACACGACCAAACACTTCCTGGACTCCGAGCATGCGTGTTTGCACTTCCAACTTTTGGTTGGCCAACTTCTGTACACACAAACCAACAATCGGCCAATGCCTTGTTGGCCAACACAAGTTTTCTAGTCTCTTCGTCCAACTTCTGTTGGACAATGATTGGAAATCGGCTGTAGAATCGTGCGTACACACGATCGGATTTTCGGCCAACAGGCTGTTGGACGCCAGTTGTTGACCCATAATTGGACCGTGCGAATGCGCCTTATGAGCCAATTCACACAGGGACGATCCGAATTCAGGGGCGACTTGAACCCGCCCCGCACAGCATGACTTCAGTGCGGCTTGCAAATGACTTCTGTAATAGAAATCAATGCAAGTCGCTTGAAGTCGCCCCCAAAGTAGTACAGGAACCTTTTTCTAAGTAGGAATGACTTGAGTCGATCCTATTAGAACGCACTGCATGGAGCGTGACCTGTCAGGCAACTAGGTTGCCTAACAAGTCACCCCTGTGTGAACCGGCTCAGAGAGATACAAAGTAACATTATTTACAAACATTGTTCAGGCAGGGAATAGATAAATACAAAGTAACCTTGTTTACAAACATTGATCAGACAGGAGATAGATACAAAGTATTTTTTTATTAAGATTGATCATACAGAGATAGAGAGATACAAAGTAGCATTTGTATAACAATTGATCAAACAAGAGAACGAATGATACAAAATAACATTTATAAACATTATTCAGAGAAAAGATAGATTTACTAAAACTTGAAAGTGCAAGATTTGGTGCACTTCCACACAGAAATCAGCTTCATGGTTTTATTGTCAAAGCTTGATTGAACAAGCTGAGGTTAGAAGCTGATTGTCTAGCATGCACAGCTGCACCAGTTTTTGCACTCTCCAGCTTTAGTTAATCAACCCCAAAGTATCAGGCAGGAGATAGATAGATAGAGAGATACAAAGTAACATTGTTTATAAACATTGATCAGACAGGAGATAGAGAGATACAAAGTAACATTATTTATAAACATTGATCAGACAGGAGATAGAGAGATACAAAGTAACATTGTTTATAAACATTGATCAGACAGGAGATCGAGAGATACAAAGTAACATTGTTTATAAACATTGATCAGACAGGAGATCGAGAGATACAAGGTAACAGTGTTTATAAACATTGATCATACGGGAGATAGAGAGATACAAAGTAACATTATTTATAAACACTGATCAGACAGGAGATAGAGAGATACAAAGTAACATTGTTTATAAACATTGATCAGACAAGAGATAGAGAGATACAAAGTAACATTGTTTATAAACATTGATCAGACTGGAGAAAGAGAGATACAAAGATTCATTGTTTATAAACATTGATCAGACTGGAGATAGAGAGATACAAAGTAACATTGTTTATAACCATTGATCAGACTGGAGATAGAGAGATACAAAGATACATTGTTTATAACCATTGATCAGACTGGAGATAGAGAGATACAAAGATACATTGTTTATAAACATTGATCAGACTGGAGATAGAGAGCTACAAAGTAACATTGTTTATAAACATTGGTCAGACAGGAAATAGAAAGATACAAAGTAACATTGCTTATAAACATTGATCAGACAAGAAATAGAAAGATACCAAGTAACATTGTTTATAAACATTGATCAGAGAGGAGATAGAGAGATACAAAGTAACATTGTTTATAAACATTGATCAGACTGGAGATAGAGAGATACAAAGTAACATTGTTTATAAATATTATTCGGATGGGAGATGAGCTGATAAAAAGCAACATTGTTTATAAACATTGATCAGAGAGGATCAGCAGATAGAACAGGTGCGCTTCAACCCACATATAATGTCATTTAATTCAACCTGACAAGAAAAAAAATTGTATTTATTTATTTATCTTATAAAATGTGTTTCTTTGTAACCTCGTATTAACCCTTAGATTACCCTAATCAGTCTTAACTCTTCTCCTTGACTGTTATTTTCCCGATGACTTCCTTCATATTTCTATTTATTTTCCATGTTTCACATTTCAAAAAATTTTTAGTTTTTGCTTTTTCTATATGTCATTTTTTTTTCAGGGTTACATTAAAAAAACAAAACAAAAAAAAACTTTATTTCATTTGTAAGAAACCTTGCAATGCTTTATTCCAAACCCCTATTTTTACTGTCAATTTAAAGCTGACAAATTATAAAATAAAATGTACACTTTTTATCCAGGGTAACAAACCTTTTCTGCACAGGTGTGAGAACTTGTTAATATATCTAAATAAAAGCTGTGAAGTGATGGAAATATCCACAAGTAAATTAAATTTTGCGGTTAAATGGTTGAGTTTTTCTTCGCACAATCCAATAACGCGTCTCTTAATCTGATATGGGTGCATTTCCCCCACTCAAGGTGACACGTATCAGCCGCCTTTGGGGAGATTTAACCTCGGATACTGAAATATATGCTGTATATCCACATAAATAGCACAGCCGCAGGAGATTATTAAAGCCAGGTGGCTCTTCCTCACCTCTGGAAGGAAACACGTAGCCATCTTGAATTTATGTAGCCGAGTCCCGGGAGAGCACAAGGGTTTAACTAAAGAACTTTTAGCTTAAGACCTAAGTAAATTGTTTGAGTTTTGATGGAGTAGAAACATGTGTGGAGGGGCGAGGATCTCTGCACATAAATATTTTGGCATTTTACTTTTTTTTTTTTATTCTGTTGGAACATCTGGGCCCGGCGACTCCTGACAGAGCTTTCCGCACGTCACTGGTTGGTCTGGAGATCCAGAACCTATTACCAAGGGGAAATAACTGTATGGTTTCACTCAGTACACATTTTAACCACTTCAATACTGGGCACTTAAACCCCCTTGATTCCCGGACCAATTTTCAGCTTTCAGCGCTGTTGCAGTTTGAATGACAATTGCGCGGTCATGCGACACTGCACCCATATGAAATTTTTATCATTTTTTTTCACACAAATAGAGCTTTCTTTTGGTGGTATTTAATCACTCCTGGGTTTTTTATTTTTTGCGCTATAAATTAAAAAAAGACTGAAAAAAAAACCAATGCATTTTTCAGCATTTCTGTTATAAAATTTTGCAAATAAGTAATTTCTCTTCATAAATTTTGACCAAAAATGATACTGCTACATTACTTTGGTAAAAATAACCCAAATCGGAGTTTATTTGGTGTTGGCGGACAGACAGATGTGACGGGGACTGGGACAGATGTGACGGGGACATACAGATGTTTTGTGTATGGTGACAGATGTGATGGGGACATACAGATGTTTTGTGTATTGTGACAGATGTGACGGGGACAGACAGATGTGTTGTGTATGGTGACAGATGTGACGGGGACATACAGATGTTTTGTGTATGGTGACCGATGTGACGGGGACAGACAGATGTTTTGTGTATGGTGACAGATGTGACGGGGACATGCAGATGTTTTGTGTATGGTGACAGATGTGACGGGGACAGACAGATGTTTTGTGTATGGTGACAGATGTGACGGGGACAGACAGATGTTTTGTGTATGGTGACAGATGTGACGG
>BLSH010269210.1:811474-823188 GCA_018402905.1 Glandirana rugosa
CACAGGGCGGGAGGCTGACACAGACACCACAAGGACCCCCCAGAGACGGCAAAGCCACAAAATGGGAGGGAGCCTCAGCAGCAACGGCAGCGGTCCCCAGTTAGGGGAGAGTCATTAGATGACTGCCTAAAATGTATGGGGGGGGGAAGAATATATGTATGTATGAATAATTGTGGTTGTGCTGGCAATGCATTGTGCAAATAATAACAATTATTATTATAGCCATAAAAAAAAAAATCACCATAGGTAATTGTATTGAAATTAGCAGCCAGGTGTGTAATATGGGGTGCACACAGCCATGATGTGCCTAACCCCTAACACCTTACCAGATTATAATCGGATCAGATGTTAGAAAACAGCAGCTTCAGGACATACTAATTTGGAATTACATCATTATATGACTATTCCAAGATGTGGGTCATAGATAGACTAAGATCAGAGAATGGCTACAGCCATTGACTCCAGTGAAAAAGTGTATGCATGCCCATAACCCATCAACAAATGTTCAACATTGCAAGTTAAACTACAAAGGATAAAGGAGGGGGAGAAGCAGAGGCCTTACCGTGACACTGACGTGGCACAAATTCGACCTCCCACAGAAGAGACGGCGGCTAACACAATGTCCGCCGTCTCTCTGCTTAAATGGAGCCGAATGGCGCCAATTCCCCATGTGGTGCATGCCGCGCAGTGCAATGACGTCATGACGTCGACGCGTCAAATGACGCAATGCATACGCGCGGACAGTGAGCTCTGTACGGGGTTGGGCGGACCAATTAGGCTAACATCTCTCTGTCTCCAAAGGATCCAAGCAACGTCACTTAGAGCCAGAAGTACCTCCCCCCAAAATGAGGAGAATAGACATTCTTCTCCAAGGTCCCAGAACGGGTCCCCAGAGGCCTATCTGCACGGCACCACCCTGTGAATGCAACATGGGGGGGCGTCATGCAGAGGGACCCCACCAATGCAGGAGGGAGAGTAGGGGGCCCAGGGGAACCCCACGGTCCCCACTTCCCAAATGAACCCAGCCCCTGGCCTCAGGAGTAGATCAGGGGCCTGAGTGCGCCGGCCAGTGAATGCTGACCCCCATTTCCTGCAAGGGACAGAGAGAGGGCACGAGGGCCCCCAGATGGAGGGCCCAGGTCGTCCCACACTCCACCAAATGAATTGAAAAAAAAAAAGGGGGGGAACGGGACGAAAGGAAGGAGTAAGGGGGGACAAACCGCAGTTGGACGGAGGACCCCACAACGCGGCACGCCGCCCAAGTCTGTAGATGTGGGCCGAAAGCTGCAGAAAACGGACGGTGGCTCCTTTGATGTGGGCACGTGTTGCTCAACTCGTTGATGTGTGGTAAGTGACCCCTCATTGATGTTCTCTTCACTTGTAGCTTTGTGCATGGCAAATGTCAGTTTGTAACATTTATGATATTTTTCAGAGTACTTATTCTGGGCATTTATGTTCACCCCTGAAGAAGGGCAACTATCCCGAAACATGTTGGGCGCATGCTCAAGAAGATAACAGTTTGTGTAAAATTCATCTTGTTCTGTAACATCTTGTTCTGTACTTTGTCAAGTAATAAAACTGTTATGCTTTTATAGTAAACCATGGTTTGATTTTGTATTGCCTTTAAAGTCCCCTTTCTGTACTGGGGGAGTACATTTTTTCCTATTCGCTACTGGGGACTTTGGCAGACATTTTTTGATATGGGTGGTGGTCTTTAACTGTATATAAAGTGTACATAGTCACAAGAAAATGAAAGCATATACCGAAATATTATTAGTTTAAAAGGTAAGTAACCGATATTGGTGCATATTGTAGGTCCGACGCGTTTCATGTGTCAAAACAATCTTCAAGGGCTGTAGCACCAAAATCTAAAAAATATATATAAAAATATCAATCAAATTACAGTATATCTTGGTCAAAAAAGGGAGAATGGTATTGAACAATAGATAAAAAGAGGGTGGTTCCACTCATCCCTTAAGGGTACTTACGTAGTGGTAGAAAATCTTATATCTAAACATTGATCAGATGGGAGATAGTGAGATACAAAGTAGCATTGTTTATAAACATTGTACAGACAGGAGATACAGAGATACAAAGTAACATTGTTTATAAACATTGATCAGACAGGAGATAGAGAGATACAAAGTAACATTGTTTATAAACATTGCACAGATGGGAGATGGAGAGATACAAAGTAACATTGTTTATAAACATTGATCAGACAGGAGATAGAGAGATACAAAGTAACATTGTTTATAAACATTGCACAGATGGGAGATAGAGAGATACAAAGTAACATTGTTTATAAACATTGATCAGCAGGGAGATAGAGAGATACAAAGTAACATTGTTTATAAACATTAATCGGACAGGAGATAGAGAGATACAGAGTAACAATGTTTATAAACATTGATCAGACAGGAGATAGAGAGATACAAAGTAACATTGTTTATAAACATTGATCAGACAGGAGATAGAGACACAAAGTAACATTGTTTATAAACATTGATCAGACAGGAGATAGAGATACAAAGTAACATTGTTTATAAACATTGATCAGACAGGAGATAGAGAGATACAAAGTAACATTGTTTATAAACATTGATCACATGGGAGATAGAGAGATACAAAATAACATTGTTTATAAACATTGCACAGGCGAGAGATAGAGAGATACAAAGTAACATTGTTTATAAACATTGATCAGACAGGAGATAGAGAGATACAAAGTAACATTGTTTATAAACATTGATCAGACGGGAGATAGAGAGATACAAAGTAACATTGTTTATAAACATTGATCAGACAGGAGACAGAGAGATACAAAGTAACATTGTTTATAAACATTGATCAGACAGGAGATAGAGGGATACAAAGTAACATTGTTTATAAACATTGATCAGACAGGAGATAGAGAGATACAAAGTAACATTGTTTATAAACATTGATCAGACAGGAGATAGAGGGATGAGCTTCCATAGGATGTCAGTTAAAGTGACCAGTCAAGTACATTTAATCGGCGTGTGTTCCTATTTAACCCCTTATTAACTCTTTGTTTACTCTAATCAGCCTTAATTAACTCCTTCTTCCCATGTTCCCCATAACAATTCTTTTTCTGATTATTTTTAGGGATTAAACATGGGGAAATGTACAGCAATGTGCAAATGTATCTCAGAGATGTACTGATTTTTTTCCCCCAGACACACTTTAAGGATAAAAGCTGAAAATGTTCCATCTTTAGAACTTTATGTTTCAGATATTTTCTTTAAAACCGATCGTAAAATAAGTGCGTGATGTCGAGCTGAAGACAAACTGCCCATAATGGGAGATTCATAGTACAGAAAGGCGGCATTCCCCTTCTGTCTAATCTACTGTCATTCCCACCGTTTACCCTGTAAGTGCTATAATGGCGTAAGTGGCGGCAAGTGCCTCCGATATTTTCCGCCTTCCTCCGCAGACGATGCCCCGGGAAATGGCAGCTCTTTTAATTTCTTTTTCAGATTTTATGTCTCCATAAATGTTAAGTTTTTCTCTGTTTATCGCTTTTGCTGTTGGCACTGCGAGTCCGCGGACAGAGCTCTGCCAATAAAATTCATGGAAAACAGCGTGCCCTTTAGCTGGCTTGGAGGAAAGCTTAAGCAGCCCTGGAACCACAAAGCTCATCATGCCCTGCAGAACAGAGAGAGGGTAAGGTCAGCTGAGGAGCTGGCAGGACATGCTGGGACATGTAGTTCTATCGAAGTGGGTGGGTCCCAACGTTTATGACGGTAGCTGATTTATTTATTTCAGTCAGGAGGAGGATTATGCTCTTTGATATGCTGATGCTAACCACTAAAATAAAAAAACTGTACATATGAAAAAGAATCATGGAAATATGGCACAGGAGACATCAAGGGGTGCATTTATGAATAATTTGCATAGCTGTTTGTTCATCAAAACTGCATGTAAAAATTCCTTCTCTGTGAATGAGGTAAAATGAAATGTTCTCAGGCGATATTCTCTATAAGTGTTGCCATTATGGCCACTAGATGGCGCTGACAATCATAGGAAACAAGTGTGCTCCTCATTGCCATCTAGTGGCCAAATTTGAAAATGCCTTTTTTTAAAAAAAATAAATGTAGCGTGCCCCACAATGTAGCCGCTAGTAGAACTGGCATCCCCCCACCCTGCCTAGCCAGGCACACTGAATTTCCACAGACACACTTGAGTCGGTGAACAGTCCAGTACTCTGATTTTGTATTTTATTGAGGGATTTGAACTGGGATGGGGATAGGGGTATTATGGGATGCCCACTCGACTATAGAAAAACTCTTCAAGGACAACTTTTCCTATATACAGCTATACACAGTATCTATGTACACTCCTCTTCTTCCTCCAGTACTCACTTGCTTGCAAAAGAAACTGGCTCAGCTGGGACACCTTTAATCAATCTGGTAAAGCACTCAGCCTGATCAAAGCAAGAGCCCGTTATAGGCAGGGACACTGGGACCCTTTAGTTGTGTAGCAAAGCCCAGTGTCTAGCTTACGTCCCTGTGGCTACTGATCCCAGCACCACCTCTTCAGGCACCGCCAGCCCACTTGGCTTTCACTAGCCCTCCTGGCTAATTATCTTCAGTCCTCCCAGACTGTTCACTTACCAAACCACCCGGCTGACTTCTGGAGAACTCCTGGGCATGCTGACTCTCTCCCGCTGTCCTCCCACTTGCTGCCGTGCATCCAGGAGGGATATCCTCCATATAGGGTTCCTCTAGCACTCAAGCCCTAGGCCCAAGGTCACCCCCCAAAACTAGGGGGCATCCCCAAGGGCCACTGACAGTCTCCTCAGCACTCCTTTTCCTTCTTTCACCTGACTGCCCCTTACTGGCCTGATCCATGAGTATATATGAGGTACCATCCCCTTGCCAGCCCATTTACCGGAGATTGGCTGGGGTCCTCATCAATAATCCAGGCAGCTCCTCCTAAGCTCCACCCTCTACTTCTGGAAGCTTCTCCAAGGTTCCAGAGAGCAGATGGAGTTACCAGAGATGCTGCCTGGTGAGTCATCCAGCCTTTCTGAGTCACTCAGCCCTGACCCAGAATCAACCCAGGCTTGACTGCCAGCCAAGTAAAATTTACCTACTCGAACAACTATGTACACTAGCTAGAGGGTGCTACATAAGTATACCCCTAACATTTTAAAATTGTTAAAATGATGCCAGAAATTAATTTATAATAAGATGACAATAAATGACTCTAGAACACTATAAGGAGAAACACCTGCTTTACCCCCATGTTCCATAAACACCTTCCTATAAGATACTATTTCATTCTGCTTTAGGATTTTGAGCATATATGAAGATCTTCCAACTGTACCCGATGCTGTGGATATGTTCTGGACGTCAAGTATATTTGCCCACTATTTGGGTTGTGGAAAAAAGGCCCTGGGCTTGGAGTCAATGACCCCGGGAGCTATGTAAAGGGTCCCTGAAGGTTCCAGTTACACCTCTGCCTTGCACCCAGAAACTAGTGATAACCCTAAACCCCAGTGTAAGACTGAGATATTGGCTGTGAGCCAAGCTTTTTTTGTGTACTAGAAGCTATGGACTATTTATGTTGCTAATGCCGAAGAAAAGTGTTTTTATTTTCCTGATTTTGAATGAGCAATAAAAACGGTTTACTTATACAAGCGGCTGGCTGGTGTTTTAAGACTCTCCAGATTACATAATGTATCCCCAAGCATTGTACCCCAGCCTCGTGCTGCTTTTACTCTAATAGACTTTGCTTTGTCATAATCCCTATAATTCCTTACTTAACTAACTGTTGGCTGTGTACATGCTCATTGACAGTTAGAGACAAACAATATAATGCCTGACCAAAAAAGGGGGGTGTTGTGGTACCTGCATTGCTTATACTGTACTGTATGCGCAATCGTTGGAAAAGAGGTAGAGTTGGATTCCTTCTGTCCCCACTGACCACCTTTTAAGTCCTTCCTAAACCACCATCTCTATCCCTCTTATTTTTTGATATCCACTTACTCTTTCTGTAGGGGTTCCCCTAATGTTCTGTCCTTGGACCCCTTGGTTTCTCTATCTACACTTCCTCCTTTGGTCACTTGATAACCTCCCAAGGCTTACAATACCATCTCTATGCTGTTAACTCTAAAAAATGCCCCTTTCTAATCAATGAAACTGCCAAGCTACTCATTCACTCCCTTGTCATCCTTCGCCTTGACTATTGCAACTCCCTTCTCATAGGTCTACCTCTATACAGACTACAGTCTATCATGAATGCTGCAATACTCATCTATCCTACCGGCCCCTCAATGGCCACTCTGCCAACCCCTCCACTGGCTTTTAATTGTCTTAAAAATTATATTCAAGATGCTAGCAACAATATACAGTACAAAGACATTTGCATCTCTGCCCAAAGTTATATCACCAATCTTGTCTCAATATAAATATCAAATATAAATATTAAATACAATTATCACCCAAACCATCCTCTCTGCTCCTCCCAAGAACTTGTCTCCAGGACTTCTCAAGAGCCTCTCCCATCCTCTAGAACTCTCTACCTCAATCTGTCCAACTATCTCCTACTCTGTCCACCTTTAAGCGATCCCTGAAAACTCATCTCTTCAGGGAAACTTTTCCTGCTCATCACTGAGTTGATATTTTCATTCAATCACAAAACGAAGAACAATACTGTGTTTGTGTTTTATCTATTTGATATTTTAAAGCCTTTATCTGGGCTCTGTGCACTCTCCTAAGCTTTCTTACCAGTGGGCAGTCTTTGGAAATGCAGCGAGTGGTGTCATCAAGATGCCACTTTCTGCATCAATACACTGAGAGTGCAGGATGACATTGTGATGTTCCTTGGGGGTGGAGCCATGACACCCTGCATTCAAAGTATGTCCAGTGTCATTCAGCCCTGAAGACTGAGGACATTTTACGGTGAAAATGACTGCAGGGGAAAAGAGCTAGATTGAACATAAGTATTGCAACGCAAGCTGGTCCCGGTCCCAGGTCATTGTTCTCAGGATCAACTACCAAGAGGGTAGGTGGAACAGCAATGCTGCAGAGCAGAGACTGTTCCCAAGGCTGCAAACAAGAGAGTGGTCAGGTCAGGCAGGGATCTTGACTGGAAGCAGGCTAGAGAGTAGTCTGGTCCAGGCAGGAGTTGAAGCAGGTGGCAGGCAAGAAGGTAATCAGAACCAGGCAGGGGTCTTGGTGGGCAGCAAGCAAAAGAGTAGCCAGGTCAATCCAGCTTGGCAACAAGCAGGTAACTGGCAGGTAAGTATTATGGCATTTTAGCTCTCAGGCCCCTGGCAATAAGATACAGCACCAACCACTTCAAAAGCTGGTTCTTAAATACCCTTCTGGTCAGAAAAGGTGCCCAGTGTAATTCTTGGGAACTCTGGAGGTAGTGCAGGAACCCTGTAAATAATGGATGGCCCATCAGGGATCCTTTAAGTACTGGAGGTCCTGGGAATCCTGGCAGACCCCACAAAGATATTTTAAGTACTGGGGGTCCTTGGAATCCTGGAAGACCCAGCAGTGATCCTGTGAGTACTAGAGGTCCTTGGAACCCTGGAAGACCCAACAATGATCCTATGAGTACTGGAGGTCCTAGGAATCCTGGTAGACCCCGAAAGGATCCTGTCAGTACTGGAGGTCCTTAGAATCCTGGAAGACCCAGCAGTAATACTGTGAGTATTGTAGATCCTTGGACTCTTGGAAGATCTGGAAGGGATGTGGTGAGTACTGGAGGTCCTAGGAATTCCACAAGTCCCGGCAAGGTTCCTGTGAGTAATGGAGGTCATAGGAATCCTGGAAATCCTGGAAGACCCACAGAGATATTGTAGGTACTAGAGGTCCTTGGAATCTGGGAAGACCCAGCAGTGATCCTGTGAGTACTGGAAGTCCTAGGAATCTTGGTAGGCCCAGCAAGGATCATGTGAGTACTGGAGGTCTTTGGAATCCTGGAAGACACACAAGAATATTGTGAGAAGTCGAGGTCCTAGGAATCCTGGAAATCCTGGAAGAACATCAATATGATAATCAAACCAATCGAAAAAAAACCCCATTATCACCATCTACTTATACATCAACACCCCATATGCTAGTGAGGGGATCTTATCAGGCATTTAGTCTAGTTATAAACAATTGTTTACAGTAAATATTAATATCTTGACCCTAATCTTCTATCATGCAGGAGGTAAGCCAAAGCTTCAACAGGTCTGAGGATCTTGGGTCTACAAATCCTTCCCTGAGTAGCGGAGTGTTTCCTATGAGCTATACTATACCTTGTGCTTGATTGATGGCTACTGCCCCCTCCATGTAATCTTTGAGGATAATATTGAGACCTGTAGATGTTTTGACTTGCCTTCTGCATTATAAATGATTGGGTGAATATATTAGTATCTAAAGTGGACCACTTTTTTTTCTACTTTAGACTAAGCTCCCCTTGAGGTCCCCTGTAGCCCTCGCTAGGTTTTTTTGAGTTTGTGTGATTATCAGATTGAGGTTTAATTTACTCACCGCTGACCCCCACCTGAAGAAGTAGACCATTGGTCAAATGTAGCACCCTCTTAGGTAGGTGCTAGGATTAGGTAATTAAGTGGTTAATCTCCTCAAGCTGCTATTTCAAAGCTCAGTACACGCTTTACTTCTGCTAGGGCTTGACTCATAGTTCAGTGTCCTCAAATACTTGCTAGGGGGTTACTGGGGTTTCCTACCATTATCCATTAGCTCTCCAAGTACCTATTAAGCATCAGAAAAAAAGAATACCTCTAGACTGGTTAATGAGCCTGAAGAGTGATTGGTACATGGTGTGGATGCAAGGAAATGTTTGGGAACAGGATCCAGGCAATCTACCTAGCGCCTCCTTCGGGGCTACTGCTGCACTAACAAATGTGAAGAGCTACAGTATACTGTTATGCTTTTTCACCATCGTTATGTCTTCTCACCATTGTTACGTCTTCTCACCATTTTTACGTCTTCTCACAATTGGCATGTCTTCTCACCATCTCACCATCGTTACGTCTTCTCACAATTGGTAGGTCTTCTCATCATTGTTACGTCTTGTCACAATTGGCATGTCTTCTCACCATTGTTGCGTCTTCTCACCATTGTTGCATTTTCTCACCATTGTTACGTCTTCTCACCATTGTTACGTCTTCTCACCATTGTTGCGTTTTCTCACCAATTTTACGTCTTCTTACCATTGTTACGTCTTTTCACAATTGGTAGGTCTTCTCACCATTGTTACATCTTCTCACAATTGGTAGGTCTTCTTACCATTGTTATGTCTTCTCACAATTGGTAGGTCTTCTTACCATTGTTGCGTCTTCTCACCATTGTTACGTCTTCTCACCATTGTTGCGTCTTCTCACCATTATTACGTCTTCTCACCATTGTTGAGTCTTCTCACCATTGTTGCGTCTTCTCACCATTATTACGTCTTCTCACCATTGTTACGTCTTCTCACCATTGTTGCGTCTTCTCACCATTGTTGAGTCTTCTCACCATTGTTACGTCTTCTCACCATTGGTACGTCTTCTTACCTTGGTGCATCTTCTCACCATTGTTGCGTCTTCTCATCATTTTTACGTCTTCTCACCATTGGTACATCTTCTCACCTTTGTTACGTCTTCTTACCATTGTTGCATCTTCTCACCATTGTTATGTCTTCTCAGTTTATACTTTTACTTGACAAAAAATGGGCAGAGTAAGACTTTAATAGATGGCGAATACATTTTTTTTTTTGCAATTGCGTGCATCTGGATTGATCACAAGCTGTATGGCCACCGTTAGCACTTCTAATATAGAGAGCCACCTGGGAAGCAGCCATTCTGGTGGCCTATAGTATATAATTCCCCCTCTGCTTTATATCACGGAAGCAGCCTGTGCCCACAGCGCACCATGCCAGGACTCCTGTCACAGAGAAGTGATTTGAGTACGTCTCCAGACCCCTAATTCACAGCAAATGTTACCAGCCAGATGAGCGCTGGAACCATCAGTAATTTTTATCACTTGCCATCCCGCGGCATAATGAGGAGGCGCAGTGCTTGTTCTGTCTGTTCATTATGTATGGGGGAATAAAATGATACATTTATGGGACGGGAATCATTCTCATCCTGTAACGGATTGTATCGTCTTCCCGCAATGTTTATTGAAGCTTGTTTGCATATTAATCTGCAATATTAAAATGACAATCTAGTGATATAAATAAAATAAAAAAAGCTTCCAATAGATATACATCCGCTGTCAACCTGTAAAATCTGATTTTTTTTTTCGGTGTCTGTTTGCTTTAGTCTCAGTTCATGTGGGTGCATTAGGGAGGTCATGCCGGTGACCACTGTTTCTGAAAATGCCATTTGTTTAGTTATCATGCAGTCTGATTCAGTTGTCACAGATCCTGATTCAAATACTGCAGCAGCCTCCTCTGGAATTTGCTTGGATCTCAGTGTGTTCCACAGAAAGGCGCCATCTAGTGGTTGAAATTGATAACTGCCCTTGTATGTCCCACAGGCGTGTGCCTGCATCAGCTAGTGGTCTTTTGTCTTAGTGATTGCTGGGAATTTTGCAGTCTCACCTGAGAATTATATATACTGTAAGGCAGTGGTTCTCAACTCCGGTCCTCGGGACCCACTAACAGGCCAGGTTTGCAGGATAACTGAAATACATCACAGGTGATATAATTTGCTGCTCAGTGATTGCAGTATTCTAGTCTGCATCTCCCCAAGGTAATACTTAAAATCTGGCCTGTTGGTGGGTCCTGAGGACCGGATCTGAGAACCACTGCTGTAAGGCCTCATTCACATGCTCGTACCGATCTGTACACCCCTGGGTCATCCTCCTGATCTGTGCATCAGACCTGCACAGATGTAAACTCCAAATTGCATGAGGAGATCATGGACTTGAACAGCCTGCCTGCACGGGTCTGCCAAGAAAACCTGTGCATCCCACAAGGACTAAGGCAACCCCTAGGGTTTACAAATCAGAACAACTGTGTGACCGAGGCCTAGAGGCTCCAGCAAGATACCTGAGCAAGCCCCAGTTTAAGCTTGCGTATGGAGGTGTGGTAAAATTAGGCAGCTGAGCTGCATTTTTACCACTCACTGACCACCCCCCCCCCCCCTTAGGCACTCAAACAGAGTTGTATACTTGCCACAGCCGCAATTTTTGCCTCAAAGTGGGGCAATACCTATCCCCTCATTGCATTAAGTGAGCAGTACTGCCCCCTGAACGGGACCCACTTAAGTTAATAGCGTTGTGCTGCAACTGTTCTGCAGCACAGTGGTTCAGACTTCTAGGGGTTTAAATAGGTGGTGAGGGGGCGATATATTGCCACCCAGTCGCCTGTCAAATGACCTCTGAAAAGTAATTAATTGTCTCTGCACTGGAGGAGCTTACACTCTAATGTCCCCTACAGTCACACACTATTATTATTATACATTTATATAGCTCTGACATATACCGCAGTGCTGTACAGAGAACACTGAGCCAGTCACATCAGTCTCTGTACCAGAGGAGCTTACACTCTAATGTCCCCCCACAGTCACACACTATTATTATTATTATACATTTATATAGCTCTGACATATACCGCAGTGCTGTACAGAGAACACTGAGCCAGTCACATCAGTCTCTGTACCAGAGGAGCTTACACTCTAATGTCCCCCCACAGTCACACACTATTATTATTATTATACATTTATATAGCTCTGACATATA
>BLSH010269210.1:875872-893754 GCA_018402905.1 Glandirana rugosa
GTGTAGTCAGAGACATGGTCTCCTCGAATGTGAGATTACAGGGGGGTGTGGGGGACATTAGAGTGTAAGCTCCTCTGGTGCAGAGACTGATGTGATGGCTCAGTGTTCTCTGTACAGCACTGCAGTATATGTCAGAGCTATATAAATGTATAATAATAATAGTGTGTGACTGTGTGGGACATTAGAGTGTAAGCTCCTCTGGTACAGAGACTGATGTGAGTGGCTCAGTGTTCTCTGTACAGCACTGCAGTATATGTCAGAGCTATATAAATGTATAATAATAATAATAGTGTGTGACTGTGGGGGGACATTAGAGTGTAAGCTCCTCTGGTACAGAGACTGATGTGACTGGCTCAGTGTTCTCTGTACAGCGCTGCGGTATATGTCAGAGCTATAAATGGAGACTAGGAATGCTATTGGTGAGTACATAATTTCTGCATGCACTGTGATTTTTAGTACTGTGTAAAATGGACATATGAATATAAAAGCTCTCTGTATTTCGCGGCATCTGCAGTTGCTCTCCAAAGACCAATCTTCCGTTTATTGTAAGAAAACACCAGATTTCCTTCATTTTCATGGCTTCGGGCAGTCTGGGCTCCAGTCCGAGAACACACTTGTAGGATTTCATCGTCTCGGAGCGAGGAGGTGAGGAGAGGAAGATTGCCGGATCATGGAACAGGAATCATTATAGTCGGAGAACATTCTTACTGCCTCCTTATAGTTCTGATTACTGGGAGCCCCGGGGAATGTGCTGGACCTATCTGCTGTGATTATCTCCATAAGACACTAATTCTCTATGAGCTGGCAATAGATGGAAATCAGAAGGGGGGCTTTGTATAAGGATTTGATATATTATGGGGCTGATTTGGAATATTTGTCACCCTACACTCCAATTACCCAATGAACTTCACAGGCTATGGTAAACATAGTTCTTTAGTATTTGAGGCAAAGTACATAATAGTATAGCACTTCCTTAGTTCCTGAAGGTGGTTAGGGACCCATGGGTGGCTTGGTGGGCTAGCATTTTACCTCAGGGCTGCATCCTTGGCTAATGTGTGAAATGTAAAACAATGGACGCCAGTGCCTTTTATAGAGATTCTGGATTTTTTTTTTCATTATTTAAAAATAAAGGATTGAGAAGGAAGGCTGCAAATACCCACAGCTCCATAGAGAATTCAAACTCAGGGTCCCGGGTCATGGTCAAGCTAAGAAAGTGTTCCAAAATAACAGAAATGAATGTCTCTTGTAATTGTTCTATTACTCTTAAAGAGTATCTAAGGTCAAGGTGATGCTGAGTTGTCGGTATTCTATTTTGGGAGTTACTCTGAGGTTTTCACAGATTTCCAGCCATCGGTTAAATGATAATGTGAAGTGCTTATATGCTAATGTTAGGTTCTTTGCATAGCATGTTCACTCGCTGGACATTACTTTGCAGAAAGGTGTTATTAAAGCAATATTCTTGCAATGTGCTGCCATGGAGCCTGCAGACACACAGTTGTTCTCCTAACATAGTGCAGTAAGGTATTTCAGAGTATGGGTAATGGTCAAGCTGAGAAAGTGTTCCAAAATAACAGAAATGAATGTCTCTTCTAATTGGTATATGCATTATTTCTTAAAGTGGTTGTAAAATCAGAAGGTTTGTTATGAATATAGAATGCATTAAGATAAAAAAAGCCTTGTGTGTAGAAGCCCCCCCTCAGCCCCCCTAATACTTGCCTGAGCTCCATCTCTATCCAGCGATGTTGCAGGAGACACTCGGCTACCCGAGACTCTCCTTCCTCATTGGCTGAGACGGCAGCGCGGCACCATTGGCTTTCACTTCTGTCAATCGAATACAGTGAGCCAATGAGAAGAGAGAGGGGGCAGGGCCAGGCCAAAGCTCTGTGTCTGAATGCCCCCCTATAGCAAGCTGCTTGCCCTGGGGGCACTTAACAGGAGGGAGGGGCCAGGAGAGCTGAAGAGGCACCCAAGAAGAGGAGGATCCAGATTGCTCTGTGCAAAACCATTACACAGAGCAGGTAAGTATAATATGTTTGTTTGTTTTTTTTTAACAAAAAAATTAGACTTTACAATCATTTTAAGAGTTTCTAAGGTCAACATTTAAAATCATATATTCATTTGCATATTGCATTTAAATTATTTTTAGCCTACACCTATTAATCTGAATATTTTTTTTAAAGAGTCCCACTCATTCACTTATTAAATGCAGTGGCATAACTTTGCCCTATGCCACAAGGCCATATTTGTCCAGTGACATCTCTGGGTATACCCTTACCCTTTGTTTACATTTGTAGCACCCTCTTGCTAGTGTGCTAGGTGTAAATAGGTTAATTGTTAGTGTAGGTAAATTGGCTTGGCTGAGAGCTGGGCCTGGATAGAATCTGGGCCATGGTTGAGTGACTCAGGGAGGCTGGATTACTCATTCAGACAGCTCTCATCCTGTTTACTGGAACCTTGGAGAAGCTTCTAGATGTAGTGGGTGGAGTCTAGGAGGGGCTGTTTGGAATATTAATGAGGGCCAATCCCCAGTAAATGGCTGGCAGGGGGCAGGCCACTTCATAAATAGCCAGCCCATGAATCATGCGGGCAGAGGCAGTTGGCGGAAGATGGAGATGGAGTGCTGAGGAGGCTGTTGTGTGCCTGTAAGGGTCCTGTAAATACCCCCCCCCTTACTTATGTACTTACTTTGTCCTGTGCTATAACCTAATTTAGAGTGCTTCTTAACCACTTACCAACCGGGCCCCTTTTTTACATTTGTTGATTACTAGCTTTCTAGCTTGTTTGCTAGAAAATTACTTAGAACCCCCAAACATTATATATATATTTTTTCAATCACCCAAGAGAATAAAATGGCGATTGTTGCAATACTTTTTGTCACACGGTATTTGCGCAGCGATCTTTCAAGCGTGATTTTTTTGGAAAAATTTTACTTTTTTGAGTTAAAAAATAAGACAACACCTGACGGCCTAACAAAGGCGTATTACGAAAAGTTTTTCACACGGCTTCAACCACACATGTGTTCCTTCTTTAATGACCTGGCCACCGATGGGAACTTTCACCCCGACGCCCTGCGAGCCCACATAACGGTTCTCCCTAAGGAGGGCAAAGACCATACCCTTCCCCAGAGCTACCGCCCAATATCTCTGCTGAACACAGATCTAAAGATCTTTGGCAAGGTTATTGCGCGCAGACTCCAACACCTGCTCCTGGACATTGTCCATCCCGACCAAACGGGCTTTATTAGCACAAGGGAGGCACGTGACAACTCCAACAGGGCATTGCACCTGATCCACTGGGCCAGAACACGCGATCGAATGCCCCCATACCTGATCCTTTCCACAGACGCCGAGAAGGCCTTTGATCGCGTGGACTGGGATTTCCTCAGAGCGGTCCTGGGGAGGATGGGACTAGGCCCACACATGACGAAATGGGTAATGGGATTGTACTCTTCCCCGACTGCGCAAGTAAAAGTAAATGGGGGATTATCCCAGGCATTTCCCATCCGAAACGGCACGAGACAGGGCTGCCCCCTGTCCACTTTGTTGTTCGCCCTGACCCTAGAGCCGCTTCTCCGCAGAATACGGGCAAATCCGAACATTAAGGGGGTCAGAATGGGGAACTCAGAACACAAGCTGTCTGCATACGCAGATG
Source organism: Glandirana rugosa (assembly GCA_018402905.1). Taxonomy (NCBI): domain Eukaryota; kingdom Metazoa; phylum Chordata; class Amphibia; order Anura; family Ranidae; genus Glandirana; species Glandirana rugosa. The sequence continues at coordinate 879,524 of BLSH010269210.1, forward strand.
ACATATTGTTCCATGTGGTTGACCCCGTAGTCTCCTTACCGAATTTAATGAAAGAACTAACACTATACAGTCAGGTTTCCAACTTCCAAATCAACTACTCTAAATCAGAGATCATGCCAATTATTGCCCCTGCCAATTTAATAGCCTCTTTGCAAGGCAGCTTCCCATTCGCATGGGCCTCCTCCTCTCTAAAATACCTGGGTATACACTTAACGAATGACTTAACTAATATATACGCCTCAAATTATGTCCCTATGCTCAAACAAATAGACCAGGATTTGCGCTCATGGGATAAAGATACATTCTCCTGGGTGGGCCGCATGAACATCCTCAAAATGGTGACTCTACCACGACTGTTGTTTATGCTGCAGATGCTACCCATCCCCTTACCAAATCGCTTTTTCAGGGAACTTCGCAGTAAATTCATTAGCTTTGTGTGGAGAAACAAGAGGCCCAGGATAGCTATGGCGTTGCTGCAGAGATCAAAAAAGGCCGGGGGACTTGGTATACCTAACATATCTCAATACTATAAAGCTATAGCGTTGCAAAGGATTCTAAATTGGAAGTTCCATACAACAGCTAAGCTGTGGGTACAGATGGAAAAAGTTATGGCAGGAAGGAATCTTGCATATGCTCCCTGGGTGCCCGGAGAAGAAAGAGGCCTCTCTGACTGGTCGTCCCCTCTAACCACCCATGCTCTTAAACTGTGGGATAAACTGAATGTGAGCTTGTCACTAGCCCCACAGACCTCGCCACTGGCCCCAGTCTGCGGCTTTCCTTGGTTCCCCCCAGGGGAGCAACTAGCTGCTTTGGGGCCATGGGTGGTGGATGGCACGATCAGCCTGGCACGTTTCATGCAAGGGCCCTCAGTGCTACCGTTAGCAACTCTGAGGGAGCGATATGGGAGCTTTCCATTTGATTTCTGGAGACACCGTCAACTAACTAATTTCATTGCTTCAAGGCACCATAGATCACAGGTCAGGTCCACACTCACTGATTTTGAAAGCCTATGGGCGGAACAAGACCCACCGCCACATATGATTTCGGTACTGTATAGACTTCTGGAGGAAACTAGGGCACACGAGGAACCACACTTTATAAAGGAATGGGAGAGAGACCTACATTGCCAGTTCACTGAGGAGCAGATTAGGAACCTCTATCACCTGACACATACGAGCTCTGTGGAATCCAAAGCCCAAGAGAATAGCTACAAACTCCTAACCCGATGGTACAGAGTACCAGCGGTGTTGGCAAAGTATTACCCATCCACCTCAGGGCTCTGTTGGCGGGGATGCGGGATGGAGGGAACACTTCTACACATTTGGTGGGAGTGCCCTGCCCTGCAGCCCTTCTGGCAGATGGTACGGAAACATATATTGGACGGGCTGGGAATACAATTGCCCGATTCCCCTAAGCATTTCCCATTACACTTCCCGACGTCGTCTGTAGCTGCTTACAGAAGGAGCGCTCTCCCTCACCTTCTCAACGCCGCCAAGCGCCTTATGCCAATATACTGGAAGAGCAATCATATCCCGACAGAGTCGGAGTGGATTGGGAAGGTGGGAGAGATCATGGCGGCAGAGGAATGGGTGGCCACATGCAGAGGCACCCTGGCCCGCTTCAATAAGGTGTGGGCCACCTGGCGGGACCATGTGTCCGACCCGACTTTGGTGACCTCCAGTCTCGACCTGGCCCTACTAGCTCTAGCTGACCCCCAATTTGCAATGAAAGCGGGAACACATATAGGCACGAGGACAGGACAGTAATATGGATCCGACAGGGGGAATACCTTAGACCCCGCGTGGCAGAAAGTGTGGAGTATATTTGCTAACCATATAGGAAACCAAATGAGAACCTGATCTAGTTTACCCTTGATGTATTGCTTAGCCCGAATATCCTGAAAACAGGCGTGGGCTGGGCCTCGGAGGCGGCCGGCGGGGGCCGCGGCCCCTGGGGGGATCACCCGACCCGAAGGGACCGAACGTCCGGGGTGGGGTGCTGTTCCCTCCTGGGGGGCGGTTGCCGGGGGTCGGTCCAGGGGCTCAGACTCCATGATAATAGGTGCCCAAATGTATTGAGATGGGCTACCCCCACAAGACCCTTTCCCCTCCCCCCCCCTATTTCCTCTGTTATTTCTTGTGAATTCATGTTGACAATTTATATTGACATTCATCTGCTCTTTATTGATGCACTATGAATATATGTGTTGAAATCTCCTAAAATAAAGATTACATAAAAAAAAAAAATAAGACGACAGTAAAGTTAGCCCAATTTTTTTGTATATTGTGAAAGAGGATATCACGCCGAGTAAATAGATACCATACATGACACGGTTGAAAATTTCGCGCACTCGCGGAATGGCGACAAAGTCCGGTACTTAAAAATTTCCATAGGCGATGCTTTAAAATTTTTTATCGGTTACCAGGTTAGAGGTGCAGAGGAGAAGCTAGAATTATTGCTCACACTCCGGTGATCGCGATGATACCTCACATGTGTGGTTTGAACACCGTTTTCATATGCGGGCGCGACTTACGTATGCGTTTTCTTTGCTGCGCGAGCTCGCGGGGACGGTGGCGCTTTCAATTTTTTATTTATTTTTTTAATTTTATTTATCTTTTTATTTTTAACACTGTTCCTTTAAAAAAAAATCACTTTTATTGCTATCACAAGGAATGTAAACATCCCTTGTGATAGTAATATATGGTGCCGGGTACTCTTTATGGAGGGCTGGAGGGTCTAAAAGACCCCCATCCCTCCTTTGCACCTCACAGTATCCAGATCGCCAAAAACGGCGATTCTGAATACTGTCATTTTTTTTTTAAATTGGCGCCGTTAGCCGCCGAGTAAACCGGAAGTGATGTCGCTTCCGGAATTTGATGAAGGAGACGCGATCGGAGCCGATTACGACTTCGATCAGGTCTCCTTCCAGCCGGCGGAGGCGCCGGATCGTCGCTCCGGTCTCCCGGTGGGACGGGAGGCCAGAGAAGAGTGGCGGAAGGCGGCGGGAGGGGGGGGGGATGTCCCCTCCTGCCCCCCTGGGATAACGACCGAGCGGCGCCGGATCGGTCATTACCCCTGGATAGCTGATGTCCCGGTACAGCCGGTCGAAGCCGACCGCCGCCTATTTACGGCGCTGGGGCTGAAGTGGATGATATACATTGGCTTTTTAGCTGACAAGTTTTAATATGTGGCAACATTGTTATTATTATTATTATAGGAAAGATGATAAAGAACGTGAGAAAGATAACTTTAGGTTTTGGGCGCAAGGCCTAGAAGATGTTTACCAGAATATAATCATAAATACTGATAAATATGTCTTTGGAACTAACTAAGATTGTACAATAATACACACATATATACTTTATCAAGATGTGTAGTAATTACTAACAGGGGTTATCAAGAGTGACCAACATGTGTATAGACAATTCTATGAAAGTGGGTTTGTCTTTAATGATGACAAGCAATGGGTGGACATTTCCTTTATTGGTTTCTATTGGTGTAAAGTTGTAAATATCGCTTGGTCATATCTTGATAATATATTGTATTTAAGATACTGAACCAGGAATTAAAGAACGAGTGATGTATTATTCTGTGTCCATGTGTTGACTTTTGGTCTGCATTGCTCCCACAGAATTCTGTGTGTCTGGGGCGAGAAAGAGAAGGTGTTGGCACAGGTTAGTATAGGAGTAAAATATAGGGAATAATTCTTAATGATAGAAAGATATTATTAACTTGTTGTATAGTTAGGTTGAGTAACCTTTCAGTGCCCTTGAGGGCACCCCCTAGTCTAAAGAGGGGGAGGGTGCTACAGGGACCATCTGCTCTTCAAGTATAGGTGATTGACTATGGATTTACATTAGCATGTAGAAAAAAACTCTATGTTGGACTTTAGAGGCATATTTGGGACAGAATAATATATAAAAAAATAATTTTATTACAAAAATAATACATGAAAACATTAACAACCAATAGGTCAATAAATCCAATCTACGGTTACCTAAATTTCACAATGAATCCAAAATGTAGCTCAGTGCTTTTATAGCTAGTATACAAGCCAGTCTTCATGAATCAACGCGTTTCACAATTCCACTTCCTCAGGACACATGAGGAAACTAACAATAACCACTACACAAATAAAGAGATACAGATTAATTACCAGCTTAATATTACATGAGTATAAATAAGTGTACACATGTTATAACAAACAACATCTAATTATATATTATTCTCACCTTGTATGTCTGAGCGAGCCCATGCATAGAGGTACTCCCTGGGCGGGCACTGAGGTTTAGATTCTTAATATTAGACATGTGCAGCTCCTTTCGTTCCAATTCCAAATTTGAACAAAATTTTCGTTATTCTGAAACTGGGATACATCTAAATTTCCGAATTACAATAGTAACGAATTTAAACAAATTTGAAATAACTAAACGCAATTTCGGATGAAATTGTAATTCGATTTGAATTCAAATTGCTTTCTAATTCGAGAAGAATAGAGTAAAGCAGAACAAAATACGATAGAAAATAAAAGAACAGACTAAAATAGAATAGAATATAAAGGGATAGAAGAGAAAAGAATAGAATAGAACAGAAATAATTTAACCATCTCCTGACATTTGAATAGAATAGAAAACAATAGAATAGAATAAAAATAGAAGAAAACAATAGAATAAAGTAGAATAGAAAGAATATAGCCATCTTCTGAAATTCTAATTTGAAATAGAATGTGTGAATCCAAATACAATAGAAAATAATAGACTAGAAAATAAAAGAATAGAATAGAAAGCAGCAACAGCCAAAAAAAGGAGCTTGCATGGCTGACTGACAACCCCTAAGCCATTGACATGCAATTAGCAGCAGCGTTGTCAGCCAGCCATGCAAACTCCTTCAGCTGGCTGCCTTTCAGGACTATCAGATGGTCAGCCCAGTGGCCAACTGAAGGGACTCCAATGCTGCTGTTAATTGCAAGGCAGCAGCTTACGGGGTCTGTGTATAAGAAACTGGCAGAGCCCCAACGAAAATCTCAGTACTTTGTAATTTGATATAAAGGGATAGAAGAGAAAAGAATAGAATAGAACAGAAATAATTTAACCATCTTCTGAAATTTGAATAGAATAGAAAACAATAGAATAGAATAAAAATAGAAAAAACAATAGAATAAAGTAGAATAGAAAGAATATAGCCATCTTCTGAAATTCTAATTTGAAATAGAATGCGTGAATCCAAATACAATAGAAAATAATAGAATATGATATAAAATAATAGACTAGAAAATAAAATAATAGAATAGAAAGCAGCAACAGCCAACAAAAGGAGTTTGCATGGCTGACTGACAACCCCTAAGCCACTGACTTGCAATTAGCAGCAGCGTTGTCAGCCAGCCATGCAAAGTCCTTCAGCTGGCTGCCTTTCAGGACTATCAGATGGTCAGCCCAGTGGCCAACTGAAGGGACTTCAATGCTGCTGCTAATTGCAAGACAGCAGTTTACGGGGTCTGTGTATAAGAAACGGGCAGAGCCCCAACGAAAATCTCAGTACTTTGTAATTTGATTATTTTCTATGATTGTAAGTGCCATCTACTGGCCATAATGTGGTATTCATCCAGACTGCGGTATTCTAGAACAAATACCTAAATATGGCCACTAGATGGCGCCTGCGATCATAAGATGCAGTATAATAATATTACACAAAATATGTCGGATTTTTTTGTTTGTTGCAATTCTACAGCAAATTTTTTTACACGGACCCCTAAGTGCTCTCAGCCTGTTACTGACGGGATCTTCAGGTGAGAAGCTTTGCATCAAATTCGCGAAAAAATGGTTGGCTCGCGAAAACTGTACACTGGGAGCATGGGCGTCCGCAGAACTTTTTCCAGGGAGGGGCATAATTTCAAGGTCATCCATGCTCTGCCCCTTTTTAGACAATGTCATAATTACATTATCACGGTCAGAGACTGCAGACGTAGTACAGGAGATGGTCAGAGACTGCAGACATGATCCAGGAGATGGTCAGAGACTGCAGACATGATACAGGAGATGGTCAGAGACTGCAGACATGATCCAGGAGATGGTCAGAGACTGCAGACGTGATACAGGAGATGGTCAGAAACTGCAGACATGGTACAGGAGACAGTCAGAGACTGCAGACATGGTACAGGAGACGGTCAGAGACTGCAGACATAGTACAGGATACGGTCAGAGACTGCGGACATGGAACAGGAGACAGTCAGAGACTGCGGACATGGAACAGGAGACAGTCAGAGACTGCGGACATAGTATAGGAGATGGTCAGAGACTGCAGACATAGTACAGGATATGGTCAGAGACTGCATACATAGCACAGGAGACAGTCAGAGACTGCAGACATAGCACAGGAGACAGTCAGAGACTGCAGACATAGCACAGGAGACAGTCAGAGACTGCGGACATGGTACAGAAAAGGTCAGAAACTGCATGCATGGCTCAAGAGGATAAGGACCTAGTGGGGAACCCCTGATCTGATCCCTGATTCCAGGGGTGGGCAATTGCCCCCCCTTGCCCCTACCTGCGGACGCCCGTGACTGGGAGGATTGAGCATACAGAAAGACGGATTAATTCCCACGTCATGCATCCGATGAGTTTGTCTCGGGTTGCTCTGCATCGGAATTCGCCTTTAGAACAAACGTTTCCCATTAGGCGTACAGTCGGGTTCCAGCGCGCTCTTTGTATCACATGTGTATCAGGCACGTCGTTAATGTATTTCCCCATTCATGTCAGCTGCACCTCCCTTGTTATTACAAGCTGTGCCTGGCTCCCCGGCTCCTCCGGGACACGCCTGGCTTTTGTCAGCCGTACCGGCTCTGCTTCGCCTCTTCCCTTTCATGTTTGCCGTTTACCTTTCTGTTATCATTTTTTTTATACTATTGTACTCGCGGCATCGCCCGTGTCTCAGTTTGTGAAATAGTTTTTTCTTTTATGTCGTTCTTTTCCTCTCCTGCGTAGATTTACATGTGGGCTGCAGACCCTGGAAAACTGCCCCTCTAGAAGTATCCTCTAATAATGTAACCCTGGATTGCCAAGGGCAGCATAACGAGGTGCCACACATCCTTAAGATGCCAAGAGCTTTCATCGGTGGATAAAATAGCTGCGTGGGAGGGGGGCCTAAAGCTGAACTCCGGCCTCCCCTTCAGCAGTGGTATATATTTTTTTGGGGGCAAATAGTGCACAGAGAACCCCCCGGGGGTCAGTCGGTTGGTCACCTACAACACTTACCCCGGGCAGAGCTTCCCTCTGGGCGACGGGCGGCTGGCTTCCTCTGCGTCTGCTCCTCAGCATCACAGCAGTGTCCTCGCCATGCGTCTCCTCCCTCCTCCTCCTTTGGCCTCTCCTTTCGGCCAGTTGCTGGCTCACTCGCTGATCAATCTGCAATTACCCCATCCCGATTTCCCCTGCTGCTTGGCTGCAGAAAAAGGGACCGGGGAATCTGTGTCCTCAGTCCCTTTCTCATAAGTGAGATACCAACCTTTGCCCTACTGACATCGCCCACTGCTTTACCGACAATGTCCATTGCTGTTCTGATATATTTTATTTATTTCAGATACACATACTAGGGCCGATTTAGACAGGATCTAATTTACCTACCAGCATGTCTTTGGAGGGTGGGAGGAAACCGGAGAACCCGGAGGAATCCCACACAGGCACAGGGAGAACATGCAAACTCCAGGCAGGTAGTGTCGTGGTTGGGATTTGAACCAGCGACCCTTTTGCTGCTAGGCGAAAGTGCTACCCACTACACCACTGTGCTGCCCTATTATGATAATTATACTGTATATACAGTATCTCACAAAAGTGAGTACCCCCCTCACATTTTTGTAAATATTTTATTCTATCTTTTCATGCGACAACACTGAAGAAATGACACTTTGTTACAATGTAAAGTAGTGAGCGAACAGCTTGTATAACAGTGTAAATTGGCTGTCCCCTCAAAATACCTCAACACACAGCCATTAATGTCTAAACCACTGACAAAAGTGAGTACACCCCTAAGTGAAAATGTCCAAATTGGGACCAATTAGCCATTTTCCCTCCCCGGTGTCACGTGACTCGTTAGTGTTACAAGGTCTCAGGTGTGAATGGGGAGCAGGTGTGTTAAATTTGGTGTTATCACTCTCACTCTCTCATACTGGTCACTGGAAGTTCAACATGGCACCTCATGGCAAAGAACTTTCTGAGGATCTTAAAAAAAATAATTGTTGCTCTATATAAAGATGGGCTAGGCTATAAGAAGATTGCCAAGATCCTGAAACTGAGCTGCAGCACGGTGGCCAAGGCACTGAGCACGTGCACTCAACTTCTTTGGTCGACCATGGTGAGGCGCTGTTCTGAGTGGAACCTGTCCTGTTAAACGTTCCGTGCATCTCTGTGCAGGCAGTCCTATTGGGATGCAGCAACTGCATGAATAGAGCCATTTTTACCAATTTTACATCCATGTAGGTCTGCATGCATGTCCCTGAGCTTACACTGTCTGCGTTTGGGGTCATGTAACCACACAGATGTCAGATTAGGAACATCAGCTATGCCTGTGCAGCTGTTGCGTCCCAGTTGACATAAATGGAACTATCTGTGCATCCCTGTGCGGGTAAACATGGCCCTCCATGGGCGTATACTTTAGTATGCCACATGTGAACGATGCTTTAGTAGCAATTTAGCAGAAATTTTGTAAGTTACTTTGTGTTTATGTGCACTATTAATGATTTTAATGTATTTTTTGTGAAAATAGCGATGTGATGAACATTTGCGCAATTATTGCAGGGCCCAAAAAATCTGTAGCACCTTCTTTTTATTCTACTGGCCACGTGCTTTCAGAAAATGTATGATTTGGGGGTCTTTTACAGATTCTGAAAGCTGTAAGTGAAAAAGGAAAACCCCCAGATTTTTAAAGAGATTTTTGCTTACATCCGATTTTCACTATTTCTCAAAAAGGTGCAATTTAAAATTTACAAATATTTGTTGTTTATTAACTCAATACAGGTTAAGCTTTTATATTTAGCAGGAATTTTGTAAAATTTGCTATGTTTATATCTGCTAAACATGAATTTAGAGATTTTTTTGTGAATATATTTTTTGATAAACATTTGCTAAAATATTGTGGGGTCTTAAAAATCAGTAGCACCTTCTTTTTACTCTACTGATCCTAGGCTTTGAGAAAATATATGGTTTGAGGGGTCCTTATCTGCTAAAAATGAAGTGAGAGAATTTTTTGCGAATATATTTTTTGATAAACATTTGCGAAAATATTGTGGGGGTCTTAAAAATCAGTAGCACCTTCTTTTTACTCTACTGATCCTATGCTTTGAGAATATATGGTTTGAGGGGTCTTTAACAAACACTGAAGCTGAAATTTCATTGCTTTTGATAACGTCGCATTCTGGTGACGAAACGCGTCAAGATACCCTTCCGCGCACGCCCCGCAGAGCCCGCAGAGTGGAGCACATACTGGAGAGTACGCAGCTTTCACTAGCTAAAATAAGGGCCAAAATTAAGACTCTGCAGGGACGTGTTACCGGTCATATAGCCCCATTCAAGGGGCCATTTATAACAATCTTCAAGTATTTTTATACTTTTTCAATGTTTACTCGTATGAAATACAATTGTGGTAAACGTTATCACCCTATGAAGAGTTTTTTCCCCTATACACTGGTACAATTTCTATTGATGGAGCCGGCATCTGGAGACCATCACTTTTAAAGGAGCCAGCGGAGGCTACGTTAGTGGGAGAGGTCCCCCCTAAAGAGACCTACAAGCCTTCCAGACCCATTTTACCATAAGGTAACTGGGTCCAACAATTTTGGTGAGTGAGATATGCCTACTGAATGGATTCACTAAAGTCACTAACCAAATGAGCACAGAAGCACGAAGCACTTTATATAATTATAAGAGACTTTATATTTAAGTTTGCATTATGTTCACTTTTTGGCAAATTTAACACTTTGCATGCTATTTGTATAGCCTTCTAGCACTAGTAGCATTTGATATGAATTTGATATTTTTGTCCTAGTGGAACTTTGTTGTTAATTTGATATTAACCTCCCTGGCGGGGTTCCCGAGTGTGGCTCAGGGTGGATTTTCAGTACCAAGAACGGTAACCCCGAGCCACACTCGGGATTGCATAGCTGGATCCAGGCAGCGCTACTCACCTTGTCCCCTGGATCCAGCGATGTCCCCCGCCGTGTCTGCGGGCTGTGTCCGCCGCCAGATGACTCTGTGTGCCGGGCTCCATTCCCTGCGAGCGTCGCATTCCACGGGGACGGAGACCGGTGGGAAATTCAAAAAATGAAACACACAGCACATACAGTACACTGTAATCTTATAGATTACATTACTGTATGCAAACATTTCACATCCCCTTTGTCCCTAGTGGTTTGCCCAGTGCCCTGCATGCACTTTTATATAATAAATGTCATTCTTTCTGCCTGGAAACATGAGAATGTCCATAGCAACCAAAAAGTGTCCCTTCGCGTCAAAAGCGGTTTTTGATCAGCTAGAAAACACCGATAGTAAATAAGAATCATTTGCAGAATTGAGTGATACTGATTTTTGGGGAAATTTATCATCAGAAACTGAAAGTGACGACAGCGACAATTCTGCAACTGAGCAAATTTTTGCGTTTTTGGTTTGATTACATTATTGAATACATTTTATTACTATTATATTATTATTTTTGATAATTATATTTAGTTATTTATTATATTATAATTTATGATTTCATTTTTCAAACTTTTTCATACCCGGGATGTCTACTAGACTCTTGTTTGGACAGAATTAAGTGAGTTATTCCTAAGAATTACAGGCGTACAATATAAAACGCCAAATTTTCATGCAAAATAATCGTACCGCTCTCAGCACCAAAAATCTGAAATAATCATCCCGCCAGGGAGGTTAATTTGATATAAATTTGGTATATTTTTGCATTATTTTTGCATTGTTTGCACATTATTAGTTTTAGGCCAACACTCTTCTATTACAAACTCTGAAAGCTGTTAGGGCAAAAAGGCGTAATTTTAAAAATTTCAAATATTTGTTATTTATTAACTCAATACAGGTTAAGCTTTTATATTTAGTAGGAATTTAGCAGGAAGTTTGTAAAATGTGCTGTGTTTATATCTGCTAAAAAAATTTTTTTGTGAATATATTGTTTGATAAACATCTGCGTAAATATCGTGGGGCCCATATATATGGTTTGAGGGGCCTTTAACAAACTCTGAAAGCTGTAAGGCAACAATGAAAACCTTCCGATTTTTAGAGAAATGTGGTTATTTACTTTTTGCGCACATTCAGTTTTCACCATTTTTCAAAAAGGCGTAATTGAATACGACTATAAGCGGTGACAGCGGGGCTCTGTCCCACGAATTGCTGCTTATAGTCGTTGCTTTAGTGCACGGCGGCTAGGGGGCGGCGCGCGCTCATGCCCGCCGCACGCTCCCTGAGCGAGGCCACGGGTCGGGTGGACTCAATGTCCACCGGGGACTCGCAATGCCCTGTCACAGAGCCAGAACGGGGAACTGCCAATGTAAATGCGGCAGTTTCCCTTTTTGACAGGCGGCGTGTCAGAGATCTACTGATCCCTGTACTCGGGATCAGTTAGATCTCTGGTGCCCCTGCCAGCCCAGCCCCTTAACAGTTGGAACACTCCTAGGGAACACAGTTAACCCCTTCCCTGCCCCCTGCAGGTTAACCCCTTCACTGCCAATGACATTTATACAGCATTTAGGGTATATTAAAATTTCTGATCGCTGTATAAATGTCATTGGTCCCAAAAAAGTGTAAAAAATGTCCGACATGTACGCTGCAATATTGCAGCCCCAATAAAAATTGCAGATTGCCACCATTACTAGTAAAAAAAAATTGTATAAACGCTAGAAATTAATTCTCATGGTTTGTAAACGTGGAAACTTTTGCGCAAACCAATCAATAAACGGCAATTGCGATTTTTTTTTTTACCACAAATATGAGGAAAAATATAAATCAGCCAAAACTGATCAATACATTTTTTTAATATTTTTTTTTGGATTTGTATTCTAGCAAAAAGTAAGAAATATTGTTTTTTTTTTTTTGCAAAATTGTCGCTCTTTTTTTGTTTATAGCGGTTATTAGAAATGATGCAGAGGTGATCAAATACCACCAAAAGAAAGCTCTATTTGTGGGAAAGAAAGGATGCAAATTTTGTTTGGGTACAGCGCTGCACGTCCGCGCAAATGTCAGTTAAAGCATCGCAGTGCCGAACTGCAAAAAGTGCTCTGGTCCTAACATGGGAAATCCTTCCGGGGCTGAAGTGGTTAAAAATTACAAATATTTGTTATTTATTAACTCAATACAGGTTAAGTTTTTATATTTAGTAGGAATTTTGTAAAATGTACTGTGTTTTTACCTGCCCCTGATTTTAGTGTATTTTTAACGAAAATATTAATTTGATAAACATTTGCACAAATATCATTGTGCCCTAAAAATCAGTAGCACCTTATTTGTATTTTATTGATCATGTGTTTTCAGAAAATATATGGTTTGGGGGGTCTTTAACAAACTTTGAAAGCTGTAAGGGAAAAATAAAAAAGTGATGGAAAATAAAGAGTGTAAAATTGGAGCACAGGTCCTGGCAGTGAAAGGGTTAAAGAAGGACTTCAATAAAATAATCAGGGGCTGCTTAGCAACAAGTAACTGTTGAGACAATGAACACTTTAATGGAATTCATCCTCTCACTGACCATCACTGCCTTGGGATGGGGGTGGTCTTCCTCCCATTGACCACCAGTGTTTTGTGAGGGGGCGTTCTTCTACTCACTGACCATCAGGGTCTTGAGAGGGGGGCTCCTCCCTCCCATTGACCATCAGTACCTTAGGAGTGGAGATTCTTCCCCCTGTTGTTCATCTGTGCTTTGCTAGGAGAGAATTTTTTTCCACTGTCCATAAGCGCCTTGAGAAGAGAGATTCTTTTTATCACTGACTATCAGTGCCTTGGGAGGGGGCTCTTCCCTCCCAATGGCCTTCGGTGCCTTGGGAGGGGAGACTCTATCTCCTGCTTTCCATCAGTGCCTTGCGATGAGGGATTCTTCCTATGACTAACCATCAATGCCTTAGGAGGGGGAATTGTTCCTCCCACTAACCATCAGTGCCTTAGGAGGGGGAATTGTTCCTCCCACTAACCATCAGTGTCTTGGAAGGGAGGTTTCTTCTTCCCGCAGACCATCCATGCCTTGGAAGGGACCTTTCTTCCTCCCGCTGACCATCCATGCCTTGGAAGGGAGGTTTCTTCCTCCCGCTGACCATCCATGCCTTGGAAGGGCGGTTTCTTCCTCCCGCTGACCATCCATGCCTTGAAAGGGAGGTTTCTTCCTCCCGCAGACCATCCATGCCTTGGAAGGGAGGTTTCTTCCTCCCGCTGACCATCCATGCCTTGGAAGGGAGGATTCTTCTTCCCGCAGACCATCCATGCCTTGGAAGGGAGGTTTCTTCTTCCTGCAGACCATCCATGCCTTGGAAGGGAGGTTTCTTCTTCCTGCAGACCATCCATGCCTTGGAAGGGAGGTTTCTTCTTCCCGCAGACCATCCATGCCTTGGAAGGGAGGTTTCTTCCTCCCGCTGACCATACATGCCTTGGAAGGGAGGTTTCTTCCTCCCGCTGACCATCCATGCCTTGGAAGGGAGGTTTCTTCTTTCCGCTTACTGTCCGTGCTTTGGAAGAGAGGTATCTTCCTCCCGCAGACCATCCATATCCTTGGAAGGGAGGTGTCATGACTAGTGTTGAGCGAACCCGGACTGTAACGTTCGGGTCCGTACCGAACTTTAGGGTGTCCGTGGCACGGACCCGGACCCGGACATTTCAAAAATCGTTCGGGTTCGGTCCGGGGTTCTGCTATTTTACTCCACGTGTTGAGAAGCTGCAGGGCAGCCAATCAACAAGCGTTTCACTGGTTTGCCCTTAGAAGCCATCACAGCCATGCCTACTAATGGCATGGCTGTGATTGGCCGGTGCATCATGTGACCCAGCCTCTTTATAAGCTGGAGTCACAGTGCTGCAGTCACATGCTCCTTGGGTTAGTATAGGGAAAGGAAGCTGACGGCGTGAGGGACAGATTTTAGCCATTTTAAGACCTGATCCTGCATCCTGAGATAGATTACTTTACTACTGCTGTCTGTGCTGTTGCTCTGAGGACAGATAGCAGAAATTAGAGATTTCACATACCGCTGCTTTGAGTTG
>BLSH010269210.1:917155-934602 GCA_018402905.1 Glandirana rugosa
TCTCTGACGCTCGGTCCGGAAGAGTAGGTTGTAGTCACGGACTGGAGTATTTACACGAAGACCTTCTTACCAGTTTGTAAGGGTATCTGTGAGGATTTGGAACACCTGTCGGAAGGGTCTTCTCCACTTCGACAATATCGACGTTTCCCACCAGGATGAGATATAACTTGGGATACCCGACGGTAATTTCAAGTACACGCACATTTCAGTCCGCGGGGTTATGAAAACTGTTATATTACATATATATATGTCACGGAACGCTTTCATAAGCCGGGGGAACTTGAAACGCTGGAAAACGGTGTAAAGTCCGAAGTTGATTCTTCACAAAAAATTACAGTTTTATATCTTTATCTTTGAAGCCTGAAATGTGGCAAAAGGTCGCAAAGTTCAAGGGGGCCGAATACTTTCGCAAGGCACTGTATATATATACATTATATTGTCAAAAGTATTGGGGCGCCTGACTTTACACGCACATGAACTTTAATGGCAGCCCATAGGGTTCAATATAGAGTAGGACCACCCTTTGCAGCTATAACAGCTTCACCTCTTCTGGGAAGGCTGTCCACAAGGTTTAGGAGTGTCTATGGGAATGTTTGACCATTCTTCCAGAAGCACATTTATGAGGTCAGGCACTGATGTTGGATGAGAAGGCCTGGCTCGCAGTCTCTGCTCTAATTGATCCCCAAGGTGTTCTATCGGGTTGAGGTCAGGACTCCAGTCAAGCTCCTCCACCCCAAACTCGCTCATCCATGTCTTTATGGACCTTGCTTTGTGCAGTGGTGCGCAGTCATGTTGGAACAGGAAGGAGCCATCCCCAAACTGTTCCCGCAAAGGACAATTTTCCAAAATGTCTTGGTATCCTAAGCCCAACCCCTGAAAAACAACCCCACACCATAATCCCCCCTCCACCAAATGATTTGGGCCAGTGCACAAAGCAAGGTCTATAAAGACATGGATGAGCGAGTTTGGGGTGGTAGAACTTGATTGGCCTGCACAGAGCCCTGACTTCAACATCATAGAACACCTTTGGAATGATGCGAGCCAGGCCTTCTCGTCCCCATAAGTGGCTGACCTCACAAATGCTCTTCTGGAAGAATGGTCAAACATTCCCATAGACACTCCTAAGGACAGCCTTCCCAGTAGAGTTGAAGCTGTTATAGCTGCAAAGGGAGGGCCATATAGAAACCTGCGGACTAAGACTGGGATGCCATTAAAGTTCATGTGCGTGTAAAGGCAGGTGTCCCAATATTTTTGGTAATACAGTGTATATTGCACATTCACATCAGTCCCTGCCCTCAAGGAACCTACAATCTAAGGAAGTTAACAGATAGTCCAAAAGCGCTTATCCCCTTGTGTGGTAAAATTCATGAAAAGGCAGCAAAATTCTTCTCCAATATTTTCCTGCTGCTGTCCCGCCTCTGGACGTAATGCATACAGGGGGCGGGGCCACGTACATGACATCATCTCACGGTCATCTTGCAATTGGGTATCGGCCTGTCATTGTGTTCTAATTGGAAAGTTTGGATATTGCATGCGTTTTTCCCCTGATATTTTGTATGCGCAATTTCATTAGCAGTAACCTTACTTTATAAATCAGAGAACAGTAGATGTCATCTCCTTTTTATTTCTCATAATTTGGTTGGAGGAGTTTATCGGAGGAGAATTTTGCTGTAACGTCATGAGTTTTACCCCAGAAGGGGATAAGTGCTTTTGGCCTATCTGTTAACTTGGGGGTCATTATCTATAGGTGAGCGGCTGGTGAACTCAGCGGTGGAGACGCGTGTGACGCTTCCTGTTTGCAAATTAGTTATTTATCATTTTTTGGCGCAGAAATGTTTTTAGTCACAGAATGATTTTAAAAAATTGGACCTAAATTATGGACATTTTGCATTTATTTTTTGATAATATTTTTGCGCTGCGCTGTTATTGTGTTACTTTGGGGGTGTTGTGCAATCACCTTTTAGTGTTTAGCTTGCGATTATTTTTTCTAGTTTTCAGTAGCAATTTTTATTATAATATCACTTTTATTTTTGCTTTGAGCTGATTGATTCACATATTTGTTTTTCAATGTTTTATTACTCTTGGTTACACCAGCACCGTGACCAATCAGGAGACAGGCGTGTGCTTAATAGGCCCTGCATTTAGTGCCATAGCTCAGCCCCTGCTGTTTGTCACCTTTCCCCTTCATGCATGTCTCCAGCAACCCCAGTAACTCCTGTGTCTCCAGCAACCCCAGTAACTCCTGTGTCTCCAGCAACCCCAGTAACTCCTGTGTCTCCAGCAACCCCAGTAACTCCTGTGTCTCCAGCAAACCCAGTAACTCCTGTGTCTCCAGCAACCCCAGTAACTCCTGTGTCTCCAGCAACCCAGTAACTCCTGTGTCTCCAGCAAACCCAGTAACTCCTGTGTCTCCACCAACCCCAGTAACTCCTGTGTCTCCAGCAAACCCAGTAACTCCTGTGTCTCCACCAACCCCAGTAACTCCTGTGTCTCCACCAACCCCAGTAACTCCTGTGTCTCCAGCAGCCCAGTAACTCCTGTGTCTCCAGCAAACCCAGTAACTCCTGGGTTTCCTGCAACCCCAGTAACTCCTGTGTCTCCACCAACCCCAGTAACTCCTGTGTCTCCAGCAACCCAGTAACTCCTGTGTCTCCAGCAAACCCAGTAACTCCTGTGTCTCCACCAACCCCAGTAACTCCTGTGTCTCCAGCAACCCCAGTAACTCCTGTGTCTCCAGCAAACCCAGTAACTCCTGTGTCTCCAGCAACCCCAGTAACACCTGTGTCTCCAGCAAATCCAGTAACTCCTGTGTCTCCAGCAACCCCAGTAACTCCTGTGTCTCCACCAACCCCAGTAACTCCTGTGTCTCCACCAACCCCAGTAACTCCTGTGTCTCCAGCAACCCAAGTAACTCCTGTGTCTCCACCAACCCCAGTAACTCCTGTGTCTCCAGCAACCCCAGTAACTCCTGTGTCTCCAGCAAACCCAGTAACTCCTGTGTCTCCAGCAACCCCAGTAACTCCCGTGTCTCCAGCAAACCCAGTAACTCCTGTGTCTCCAGTAAACCCAGTAACTCTTGTGTCTCCAGCAAACCCAGTAACTCCTGTGTCTCCAGCAACCCCAGTAACTCCTGTGTCTCCAGCAAACCCAGTAACTCCTGTGTCTCCAGCAAACCCAGTAACTCCTGTGTCTCCAGCAAACCCAGTAACTCCTGTGTCTCCAGCAACCCCAGTAACTCCTGTGTCTCCAGCAACCCCAGTAACTCCTGTGTCTCCAGCAAACCCAGTAACTCCTGTGTCTCCAGAAACCCCAGTAACTCCCGTGTCTCCAGTGACCCCATGGTTCCAGAGTCTCCATCAACCTACCCCTGTGACTTCTGTGCCTTTATTGACTCCGGTGTCTCCAGTGACCTCTGTGACTCTTGTGCCTCCAGTGACCACTGTGACTCCTGTATTTTCATCAATGCCTGTGATTTCTGTGCCTCCAGCAACTCCTGTGACTTCTGTGATCCTTGTGACTCCTGTGCCTTCAGCACCTCCTGTGACTCCTTTGCCTCCTACAACCTCTGGGCCTCCAAGGACCCCTGTGACTCCAGTGACCCCTATTACTTCTGTGTTTCCATCAATCCCTGTGATATCTGTGCCCTCAGTTGTTGAATTATTGGTGGAAATTGGCACTGCTCTATATTATGAATTAAAGAAGGTATACTGATAAAGACTTATGATTCAAATAGATAAATGCTAGTAGAAATTCAGAGATGTATCAGAGTAGGAGAACATGAAGCAAGTTGCAGTCAGAGGTTCTAATAGGTGCTATGGATGAAAAATAAACATCCAATAATAACTGAATGAATTAGGAATGATAAATTGTAAACAGTACCCAGGTGATATATTAGTAAAAAGATTACATTCAAATTAAAATTAAAATTAAAAATAAAAAAATAAAAATGATGATTGATAAATCATAAATACCCAAATATTCTACTAGGTGCTTGAAGGTATAAGTGCGGGCTAAAATCACAAAAAAATGTATAAACTATATATATAAATGGTACCCATGTGTAAAAATATGGTTCGATTCCACAAAATGATTATCAATAAAAAAATCTAAATCCAATGTAAATATATATTAAAATGAAAATAATAAAAAGTGCTCAGTGCAAAATGCATTGATATTTCACATTGCATCACAACCAAAATTCAAATGTGATATGAAAGTGCAAAGTGCTTAAGTGATTATCCATGCCATAAAACCATAAAAGTCTCTGTGCGATTTCTGTTTACTCAGTGTCCTTAATATACTGCCCAACATACTCTGATACATCTCCGAATTTCTACTAGCATTTATCTATTTGAATCATAAGTCTTAATCAGTATACCTTCTTTAATTCATAATATAGAGCAGCGCCAATTTCCACCAATAATTCAACAATTTATTTGTAAAACAGCACCTGTGTGAAGTTTTTCTGGTGGAGGCAGCAGCTCTAAGAGTAATAGAGTCACCTGAACCATTAGCGCGGAACACTCTTATATTTAATCTGTGCCCTCAGTGACCCCTGTGCCTCCTGTACCTCCAGTGACCTCTGTAACTCCTGGTGCCTGCAGTGATCCCTATGACTCCCGTATTTTGATCAATTCCCGTGATTTCTGTGCTCTTAGTAACCCCCATGACTCCTGTGCCTCCAGCAACCCGTCTTACTCCTATGCATTCTGTGACCACTGCAACTCCTGTAACCACTGTGCCTCCAGTGATCTGTATGACCCTTGTGGACCTGTGACTCATGTGCCTTTAGTGAACTTGTGACTCCTGCGCCTCCAGTGATTCCTGTAACTTCTGTGTCTCCAGTGATCCCTGTGACTCCTGTGCCTCTAGTGATTCCTGTAACTTCTGTGTCTCCAGTGATACCTGTGACTCCTGTGCCTCTAGTGATCCCTGTAACTTCTGTGTCTCCAGTGATCCCTGTGCCTTCAGTGATTCTTGTAACTTCTGTGTCTCCAGTGACCCCTGTGACTCCCGTGTCTCTAGTGATCCCTGTGACTCCTGTGCCGCCAGTGATTCCTGTAACTTCTGTGTCTCCAGTGACCCCTGTGACTCCTGTGCCTCCAGTGATCCCTGTGACTCCTGTGCCTCCAGTGATCCCTGTGACTCCTGTGCCTCCAGTGATCCCTGTGACTCCCGTGTCTCCAGTGATCCCTGTGACTCCTGTGCCTCCAGTGATCCCTGTGACTCCTGTTCCTCCAGTGATCCCTGTGACTCCTGTGCCTCCAGTGATCCCTGTGACTCCTGTGCCTCCAGTGATTCCTGTAACTTCTGTGTCTCCAGTGATCCCTGTGACTCCAATGCCTTCAGTGATCCCTGTGACTCCTGTGTCTCCAGTGATCCCTGTAACTTCTGTGTCTCCAGTGATCCCTGTGACTCCTGTGCCTCCAGTGATTCCTGTAACTTTTGTATCTCCAGTGACCCCTGTGACTCCCGTGTCTCCAGTGATCCCTGTGACTCCTGTGCCTCCAGTGATCCCTGTGACTCCTGTGTCTCCATTGATTCCTGTAACTTCTGTAACTCCTGTGCCTCTAGTGATTCCTGTACCTTCTGTGTCTCCAGTGACCCCTGTGATTCCTGTTCCTCCAGGGCCCCCATATCTTCTGTACCTCTAGTGACCCCTGTGAGCATGTGAACCTGTGACTCCTGTGTCTCCAGTGACCTCTGTGACTGCTGTGCCTCCAGTGTCCCCTGTAACTTCTGTGTCTCTAGTGATTCCTGTGACTTGTGTGCCTCCAGTGACCCCTGTGACTTCTGTGCTTCCAGTGATCCCTGTAACTTTTGCGTCTCCAGTGACTCCTGTGCCTCCAATGATTCGTTTAACTTCTGTTTCTCCAGTGATCCCTGTGACTCCTGTGCCTCCAGTGATTCCTGTAACTTTTGTGTCTCCAGTGACCCCTGTGATTCCTGTGCCTCCAGGGCCCCCATATCTTCTGTGCCTCCAGTGACCCCTGTGATCCTGTGACTCCTGTGCCTCCAGTGACCCCTGTGAACCTGTGACTCCTGTGTCTCCGGTGACCTCTGTGATTCCTGTGCCTCCAGTGACCCCTGTGACTCTTTTGCCTTCAGTGACCCCTGTGATTCCTGTGCCTCCAGGGATTCCTGTAACTTCTGTGTCTCCAGTGATCCCTGTGACTCCAATGCCTTCAGTGATCCCCGTGACTCCTGTGTCTCCAGTGATCCCTGTAACTTCTGTGTCTCCAGTGATCCCTGTGACTCCTGTGCCTCCAGTGACTCCTGTAACTTTTGTGCCTCCAGTGACCCCTGTGACTCCTGTGCCTCCAGTGACTCCTGTAACTTTTGTGCCTCCAGTGATCCCTGTGATTCCTGTAACTTCTGCAACTCCTGTGCCTCCAGTGATTCCCGTACCTTCTGTGTCTCCAGTGACCCCTGTGATTCCTGTGCTTCCAGGGCCCCCATGTCTTCTGTGCCTCTAGTGACCCCTGTGTCTCCAGTGACCTCTGTGACAGCTGTGCCTCCAGTGACCACTGTAACTCCTGTGCCTCCAGTGTCCCCTGTAACTTCTGTGTCTCTAGTAATTCCTGTGACTCGCGTGCCTCCAGTGACCTCTGTGACTCCTATGTCTCCAGTGATCCCTGTGACTTCTGTGCTTCCAGTGATCCCTGTAACTTCTGCGTCTCCAGTGATTCCTGTGACTCCTGTGCCTCCAGTGATTTCTGTAAGTTTTGTGTCTCCGGTGACCTCTGTGATTCCTGTGCCTCCAGTGACCCCTGTGATCCTGTGACTCCTGTGACCCCTGTGAACCTGTGACTCCTGTGCCTCCAGTGTTCCCTGTAACTTCTGTGTCTCCAGTGACCCCTGTGACTCTTTCGCCTTCAGTGACCCCTGTGATTCCTGTGCCTCCAGCTCTCCTGTAACTTTTGTGTCTCCAGTGACTCCTGTGATTCCTGTGCCTCCAGCGCTCCTTTAATTTCTGTGTCTCCAGTGACCCCTGTAACTCTTTTGACTTCAGTGACCCCGGTGATTTCTGTGACTCCAGCACTCCTGTAACTTCTGTGTCTCCAGTGACCCCTGTGACTCCTGTGCCTCCAGGGACTCTGCAACCTTACTACCCTCCAGTAACCCCAGTGTTCCTGTACCTTCATTGGCTCTGTGACCTGTGTGCACCCCTATGTCTCCAATGTCCCCAGTGTTCCTGTGCCTCCAGTGGCCCCTGTTCACTCCACTCCAGTATCATCACTCAGTAACCCCAGATCTTCTTACATCCCCTGTGACCCCAGAGTGCCCTGTGACTCCCCAGCATCCTGTCACTCAGGGATCCCTGTCCATCCTGTGTAATTCTGTGCACCGTATTTGTAAGTCACACACGATGCTATGTAATGCTAACCTATAATTTCATTACATGAAGAGATGAATGCAAAGCCTCTAAAATGGAGATGTTTCAGATGAAATCCCCCGGCTCTCCCTCTAATGATGATACTTGTAGCTGACATCACTGTAATCCTGCCGCTACTATGAGGGCCGAAAAAAAAATCTCCCTTCTATGTCATTGAGATGTCACTTATAAACGCCGCTTATCTTTATTGCCCATAACCGATTCGCTTAGCGAGCGTACGGGGGGATTATTGTGCGGGAAATTGTTAAATTGCTACCTTCAGTCTCTCCCGTCAAGAAGGGGACCATTTGCAACATGCTTACAGCACTTTATTTGAATCTCAATGTAAATGAAAAATGGAGTCTCAGAGCTGGAATTATACGCCAAGAAAGGAGCGTCAGCAGGCGAGAGACGGGCAATGTGAAGAACCGACATGGCAGTCTTACAGCTCTCCAGAAAAGTGCAAAGATTAAAGGAGAGCTCCATGTTTATCCCCATCTTCAATAATCCCCTCCAAAGAACCCCCCCCACCCGACAATCATTTCATCTGCTCTTCTCTCTAGAGGCAGGGAGCCATCTTTATTCATTCATCATCCAGGGTCACCTCCTGAACTGAGATGCTGGTTTATAGATGACACACAGGGGCGTAAGGACAGGGGTTGCAGAGGTTGCAATTACAACCGGGCTCCATGCTCAAGGGGGCCCGAGTGCCTCCCTTGTTCAATAGGAGGGATGGCAGAGGTGGCATTTAGATGAACCAATCTCCTTCATTTTTCTCCTAATGCAGGAGATGGGTTCCTCTATATGCTGCCCCTGCCGCCCCTCCTATCCAGTTTACTTGTCTTCTGCTGTTCCCAGGGTCCCTGTGTGCTTCCCTGGTCCCCCCCACAGAGCTTCTGTCTTCCCCCTCCTCTCTCCTGCCAGCTGCTATAGAAGATGTGGCATGATGGAGAGATGGGAACGGGTCGGTAAATTTGTCATTTACCGGCTCCTTCCTTTTCTGAATGGACAGAGTCAGTGATTGGTACCAATTGGTTCATTCATAACTGAAGCATAGTAAACTGTTTTTTACTATACTTCTGTTTCTGAATGAATGGGAGGCTCGGTGCACAACTATTCCTGTCCATTCATTCTGTGCAGCTGAGGCTACACAGATGGAGATTGAGGGCTGAGGTTTGTTTAGACCCCCTGATATCTCAGCAAAGCCCCCCAACAGAGCTCCTAAAAAAAAAAATGTAAAAAATAGTAAAAATAAAATTGTAAAAGAAATAAAATGAAATGGTAAAAAATAAATAAAATAAAAATAAAAATTAAAAACTACTGACACCAGTGAGGGAACTATCAGGATTGCAAAGGTTGCAATTGGGACCGGGCCCTGGCATTTCACCAACATAGGGAGGGCGGAAGATGGCAGAAAGGGGGCAGACTCTAACAGGTTTTCTTACAAGATTTCCCTGTATTTGGCTCCATCCATCTTCCCATCAACTCTGACCAGCTTCCCTGTCCCTGCTGAAGAAAAGCATCCCGACAACATGATGCTGACACCACCATGTTTCACAGTGGGGATGGTGTGTTCAGGGTGATGTGCAGTTTTGCTTTTAGGCCAAAAAGTTCAATTTTGGTCTCATCTGACCAGAGCACCTTCTTCCACGTTTGCTGTGTCCCCCACATGGCTTCTCACAAACTGCAAACGGGACTTCTTATGACTTTCATTCACCAATGGCTTTCTTCTTGCCACTCTTCCATAAAGGGCAGATTTGTGAAGAGCACGACTAATAGTTGTCCTGTGGGCAGATTCTCCCTCCTGAGCTGTGGATCTCTGCAGCTCCTCCAGAGTTACCATGGACCTCTTGGCTGCTTCTCTGATGAATGCTCTCCTTGCCCGGCCGGTCAGTTTAGGTGGACGGCCATGTCTTGGTAGGTTTGCAGTTGTGCCATACTCTTTCCATTATCGGATGATGGATTGAACAGAGCTCTGTGAGATGTTCAAAACTTGGGATATTTTTTATAACTTAACCCTGCTTTAAACTTCTCCACAACTTTATCCCTGACCTGTCTGCTGTGTTCCTTGGCCTTCATGATGCTGTTTGTTCACTAAGGTTCTCTAACAAACCTCTGAGGGCTTCACAGAAACAGCTGTATTTATACTGAGATTAAATTGCACACAGGTGGGCTCTATTTACTAATTAGGCGACTTTTGAAGACAATTGGTTGCACTAGATTTTAGTTAGGGGTATCAGAGTAAAGGGGGCTGAATACAAATGCCCCCACACTTTTCACAGATTTATTTGTAAAAAATGTTGAAAACCATTTATCATTTTCCTTCCACTTCACAATTATGAGCCACTTTGTGTCGGTCTATCACATAAAATCCCAATAAAATACATTTACGTTTTTTGGTTGTAAGATGACAAAATGTGGAGAATGTCAAGGGGTATGAATACTTTTTTTAAGGCACTGTATAGAAAAAAATGAATGTAACCTAAAAATAAAGTCCTTATTAAAAATAAAAACCCCAAAAACATGTCACTCATTGAAAGTCCATCATCAATCATAATGCCTGCCACCTGACAACTTCCTGAAAAAAAACCCCAATGACCCAGCACACACGATGACCAATCCCCAACGGTGACATCATTGACCAATCATCACCAGTAGCCATATTTGGGCATTAATGTCACAATGCTATACCCCTGTCCCTTTACCCAAAAGGAGCATGGATCTCCCAAATGGTCCAAAGGGCCAAGTTCCTTCGGACTTTGGGGGGGGGGGGGGGCAGTCTGTGGCCAGCAGGAGTGGAGTTTTTTGCTGGCATCAGTGTATATATTATCACATTTGGTAATGGGGGAGGAATAGTGCCCCATTGTTGGTATCATTAGGAAGAATAGTTCCATAATGTTGGTGTCAGTGGAGGAAATGGTGCCCCATTGTTGATGTCAGTTGGCAGAATAGTGTCTAATATTAACCACTTCAGCCCCGGGAGGATTTACCCCCTTCCTGACCAGAGCACTTTTTGCGATTCGGCACTGCATCGCTTTAACTGACAATTGTGCGGTCGTGCGATGTTGTACCCAAATGAAATTGGGGTAATTTTTTTCCCACAAATAGAGCTTTCTATTGGTGGTATTTGATCCCCTCTGCGGTTTTTATTTTTTGCGCTATAAACAAAAAAAGAGCGACAATTTTGAAAAAAAAAAAAACAATATTTTTTACTTTTTGCTATAATACATATCCAAAAAAAATATATATAAAAAAAATAATTTATAAGTTTAGGCCGATATATATTCTTCTACATATTTTTGGTAAAAAAAAATCGCAATCGGCGTATATTGATTGGTTTGCACAAAAGTCATCGCGTCTACAAACTATGAGAATTGATTTCTGCCATTTTTACCAGTTTAATTTTTTTTACTAGTAATGGCGGCGATCTGCGATTTTTATCAGGACTGCGATATTGCGGCGGACAGATCGGACATTTTTGACACTTTTTTGGGACCAATGACATTTATACAGCGATCAGATCTAAAAATAGCCACTGATTGCTGTATAAATGTCACTGGCAGTGAAGGGGTTAACCTGCAGAGGGCAATCAAGGGGGTAACTGTGTTCCCTAGGAGTGTTCTAACTGTGAGGGGGTTGGGCTATCAGGGGCATAAGAGATCTCACTGATCCCAATTACAGGGATCAGTAGATCTGTCATGCCCCCCCCCACACACATGCTCCGTGGGCATGCCCACGGGTCGGGCGGGCTCGATGTCTGCTGGTGACCCGCAATCGCATAATAGAGAGGCAGAAAGGGGAACCGCCAATGTAAATACGGCGGTTCCCCTTTCTGCCTCTCTATTATGCGATCGCGGGTCACTGGCAGACATTGAGCCCGTCTGACCCGTGGGCATGCCCACGCAGCATGTGGCGGCGGGGAGTGCGCAAAGGGGAGGACGTCCATGGACGCCCTCCCGGCAATTCAGGTCTGCGCTGTAGTCATCTTTTGGCTGTAGCGCGGATCTGTAGTGGTTAATGGGAGGTATATGCCCCAAAGAGCCCGATAAGGGCAAGCAAAGGTCCACAGTTTGGAGACCACTGGTCTAAACCATTGGCTCATCCTTATCACGGTTGAGAAAAGCTGTAGTGTCTGCATCCCTATAGAAGTGATTATCCCTCACCTCGCCACAACTGAAATTCTTATTGCTGAGGATGCCAAAATCTGATGTGTATCTTACTGCAGACTTCCAGAAAAACCATTGAGCCAATCACACCAGCAGTAAATTACATTTTTGGAGGCGTTCTGTACACCAACGGTAATTGTTTCATTTTATATATTATATTCTTTGTTTTGTATTATGTGAGGGGGTTAGCTCGGCAGCGGGTGTGTGTGACCCCCTGGAAGTGTTCACTACACAAAATCAAGGGTGGAGCAACTCCCTAAGCAGGTTGGGAGTTTTTGTAGAGGTCTTAATGAGCCCAGCTCAACTCAGCTGGGCTCATTACCTCTACCCCTGCAAGACCCTCAGCACTTCCCCCTAGTGGTACAAATCGGTATACAGCCTAAATCTGAGACATATATACCTGCCATTGTGGATGCAACCAGGCGATTTTACCTGCCTGCTGTCACAATTATTATTTTTAATATTTTTATGACATTCTTTATATTATATTCTGATAAGCAGATTATTTATTATACTATTAAGCCTCGTACACCGGACGTCCAAAATCGTATGTCGGCTGTTGTGTCTCGCGTACTGACATGCACTAAGCGATCGTACGACCAAGCCGAACTTGGTGACATGTTACGAACGTATAAAGAGGAAGTTCAGGTGAATGTGATTTGTGAATTAGGAACGTAGGTTTCCCGGAACTGACACTTCCGGGCGTTCCTGACCTCTGAGCATAGTGCAACTTGTTGGACCAACTTCTCTGTACACACGGTACAACAGTCGTACGACCGCTTGTTGTACAACCAAAGTTTTCTAGTTTGCTCATCCAACTTCTCCTGTACGACCGTCGTACGTTGGCTGTTCTAATCACGCGTATTAACGGTCGGATGATCGTACAACATGCGGTCGTATGACCGTTTTCATACGACCGTCGCACCGTGTGTACGAGGCTTTAGAGTCATGCATAGGTGTGCACCCCAAATCTCAAACACATATGTATATATATATATATACTGACAGTGTCAGTAGAGCAGTGGACGGTATCGGTAGGGCAGAGATTGGTGTCAGTAGTTTTTATTGCTATTATTTTATCTTTTACAATTTTATTTTTTTAATTATTTAGTTCGGTTTTTTTTTTTGGATCCCCATTAGGGGACTTTAGTGAAATATCAAGGGTCTAAGAGGGGGAATCTGTGCCACACAGGGTGATTAGGGTGTGCCCAGGCACACCTGGCACACACCTATGGAGTCATGGGCTTTTCACATCAAATTTCTCCCATAGCATTTACAGCTTTGGCAGCAAAAATAACACAAGATCCGCTCTTATATTTTATCAAAATTGTTGTTGGAACGCTTCAAGCATTTGCACAGCCACCACAAATAATCCCTTTATAGAAAGGCAGCCGTAGTGTTTGCTGCGAGGTTTCATTCTGCTATTCATTTCTATGAGGAGCCATTCTGCCATTGTTTTTATAGGACTCTCATATTCCAAGGCTGGTTTACAAACATAGGCGCTTTTCTCATATATAGTCTTTTTAGTTGATGTATTGTTATTTTCTATGACAGTTTTTTATTTATCTATTGTGAATCCTTTCATCTCATGTGATAAGAATTTGTGAAGAATTATTCTTATGTGCAAGGCTGTATTACAAACCTAGCAGCTTAATTCTTTGTTCTTATGGGTACTATTGTATTTTTTTGTTATACAGTGCATTGTAATTTTTACCTGCAGTTCATTTTTTTATGTGCAGTGTATTATTCTATTTTATGTAATACTATTTTCCCTCTGTTTTTATTATATCATTTCATAACTAATTGATATACCTTTATTAACATTTGGTTCCACTTTTATGTACTGTATACGTGTGATATCCATTCAGTCGCATGGTTCAGCTCTTGGACACCACGTGTGATGAGGGTTGCCACCTTTTCTTCAAGGCAAACCCGAAAACATTAGCATAGTATAATCTATACATATATTTTGCTATTAACCGCTTGCCGACCGCTGATCGGCATTTGACGGCGACAAGGTGGCTCTATTGCGGGGATCGCCGTCATACGACGGCGGCTGCGAGATCGAGCCCAGTGAGCGCGCGCGCCGCTGGAGGCGCGCCCACGCGCTCACTGTGTCCGGGGAGGGCCAGGGAGCGGGTGCAGCGGATTTGATCTCCGCCGGCCACCCGCGATGCCCCCCTCGGAGTGAAAGAACGGAGGTCCGTGTAAGTAAACACGGACCTCCGTTCTGTGAGGGGGGAAGGGCTGTGATCACAGCCTTCCTCTATATGGAAGCTGTGATCACTTCCCTTCTCCTGTTAGGGCAGCCCCCATACAGTTAGAACACGCCCAGGGAACACAGTTAACCCTTAGCGCGCCCCCTGCAGGTTAACCCCTTCACTGCCAATGACATTTACACAGTAATCGGTGCATTTTTATAGCACTGATCGCTGTATAAATGCCAATGGTCCCAAAAAAGTGTCAAAATGTTCCGACATGTCCGCTGAAATATCGCAGTACCGCTAAAAATCGCAGATCACCGCCATTACTAGTAAAAAAAAAAATAAAAATAAAAACCCCAGAAATGTATTCTCATCATCCGTAAACACGACCACTTTTGCGCAAGCCAATCAATAAACGCCAATTGCGATTTTTTTTATCACAAATATGAGGAAGAATATAAATCGGCCAAAACCGATGAAAAAAAAATGTTTTTTTATATTTTTTTTTTGGATTTGTATTTTAGCAAAAAGTAAGAAATTTGCGTTTTTTTGCAAAATTTTCGCTCTTCTTTTGTTTATAGCGGCGATCAGAAATGACGCAGAGGTGATCAAATACCACCAAAAGAAAGCTCTATTTGTGGGAAAAAAAGGACGCAAATTTTGTTTGGGTACAACGTCGCATGACCGCGCAATTTTCAGTTAAAGCGACGCAGTGCCGAATCGCAAAAAGGGCTCTTGTCCTAAAGGGGGAAATCCTTCCGGGGCTGAAGTGGTTAAATAACATTTCTAATCAAATGAAGCTAATAACAAGAGTTTCCATTGACACCAGAGTCCACAGAGTTCCCCTTTTAGATTTGAATCCACAGAATTCCCCTTTTACATCTTAATCCACAGTTCCCTTACACTGTAAGGGGGGCTCTACAGACTCTTATGTAAGGGAGAACTCTGGGGACTCTAACATAAGGGATGCTCTGGGAACTCTGATTTAATGGGGGACACTGAGAACTCTGATGTATGGAGAGTAGTCTGATGTAAGGGGGGACACTGTGACCTCTGGTGTAAAGGGGAACTCTGATGTAAGGGGTGCTCTGAGAACCCTGATTTACCTTAGTGTATTCACTCAGAGGCAGGAGAGAGATGGGGGGAGACTTCAGTCACAGACAGAGATGGATGGTGCGCTCGCTCACCCCTTGGCACCTCCTCATCCAGATGTATCTGAGGCTGCGGGACTTCAATTTTCCGGCCCCACTTTCCTTTTCTGCGGCACAGCGTTGGGGATTGCAGTGTGGGCAGACACAGAGGGGTAGGGGCGGGAGGAAGAGGAGCAGATTGAGCCCTCTCTCCTCTCCTGTCTGTGTGTTTGGGGGGGGGGGATTGTTAGTGCTGGGTTTGGGCAATGTGAAAGAGAGTGTAACAGACACTCTCAGCTTAGACAACTGCAGCCAGCAACCCTGCTGAGAAGCCACAGTCCAGGATGAATAATGTGTCCGGGATTTTAGGCAGTCTGAAACCCGGACGCATGATTCCAAACCCAAACTGTCTGGGTCAGGTGGCAACCCTATGTGTGATACCAGGGCTGGGACAAGAGGTGGGTAGGAGGGCAAGCTGCCCCAGGTGCAGTGGTGGGCTGAGGACAGCCCCTCACCGTACCCATGCTTTAGATCAGTGGCTGGCAAACAGCGTGTGCGGTTACTGCTGTAAACCTGAAGAAGTTTTGGATTTCCGCACAGGTTCCTGTGTCCAAATCCAATGGACTTACACTGTAGGTGCTGGCTTGGGGAAAGGAGCTTGTCCCTGGCTTCTGGTTCTGTTCCTGGTCTGCTCCACTGCCAAGTACGCCTGGTGCCACCCAAGCACACCTGCCTTACAGTGCATCCTCTCATCAGACCTCAGTAACTGGCTAACCGTGCTTCTTTGGGCACTGCATTCCCTGTACCACTTTCAGGGGTGTGCTGCATTCAGCCGCAAGGAGAGCCCTCTCAGCACCTCGGCCTCCCAACTAATAGGTGACACCTCTCCTTTTGCTCAGGTATGCAAAAAGTGATAACACATGTGCATAGCCTTTTTTGTAGTGTGGTATTCTAGGGGGATTGTGACAGAATGTCCAGCACTCAGCTTGGGTGCTGCCATCAGTATACAGCTTTCTCCAGTCTGGACCCAGGAACCAGGTATTATAGCAGCATATTGCACCCAAGATCTAGACGACACTAGCTTAGGTGCAGACTGGCACTCAAACTGACTTTATTGTAAATTCACAAAGAATATATACCATGCAAGATCAGGTAAGAGCTTGATCACATCATCCCAGGCAATTAGCACATCTAAGGAACAGCCAACAGACAGTGTGCTAATCCACATATAGCAACTAATAGCTGACAGCGCTCTAATTAACATGAACTAATTGACAACTAGCCACCTAGACGAGCCTAGGTGACTCAAGTCAGTGCCCACTAGAGTTGATTGAACCTCTGAAAGTTCGGGTTCTGCTGGTTCGGCCGAACTTCGGGACAAAGTCTGGGTTCGGGTCCGGAGTGGACTCGAACTTTGAAATCAATGGGGACCTGAACTTTTAGGCACAAAAATGGCTGTAACAAAGTCCTGGCAAGTCCTAGTGGGCTGCAAAAGGAAGGAAAATGGGGGTAAGAGTAGGGCAAGTGCCCTACAAAGAAATGGGGATAGGGAAATAACTTATAATAATTTTTAACCTAAAATCACATAAAAAAATCAAAAATGGAGGTGGATGTGGAGTTGGAGGTTGAGAAGGCGGTGAAAGTGGCGGTGGAGGAGGAGGAGGAGCCAACACTGTTTTTTTTATTTTTGGAATTTTTTTTTAAACCAGCAATGTAGATGCACTTTTTAATTGTATGCAAGAAACAATAATCTGTTCCTTTAAGCAACAGTAGGAACCTCTCCCTATAGAACTAGGAAATGATTTTAGATTCTAAAATCATCTCCAAGTTGTACAGGGAAAGCCTCCAGCTGTTGCTTTAAGGGAAAGATTAGTGTTCTAAAATCATCTTCAATTTGTGTGGGAAAAGCCTATATCAGCCGCAGGTACCCATATTAGTGTTCTAAAATCATCTTCAAATTGTGTGGGAAAAGCCTATATCAGCCGCAGGGGCCCATATTAGTGTTCTAAAATCATCTTCAAATTGTGTGGGAAAAGCCTATATCAGCCGCAGGGACCCATATTAGTGTTCTAAAATCATCTTCAAATTGTGTGGGAAAAGCCTATATCAGCCGCGGGGAGCCATATTAGTGTTCTAAAATCTTCTTCAAATTGTGTGGGAAAAGCCTATATCAGCCGCGTGGAGCCATATTAGTGTTCTAAAATCATCTTCAAATTGTGTGGGAAAAGCCTATATCAGCCGCGGGAGCCATATTAGTGTTCTAAAATCATCTTCAAATTGTGTGGGAAAAGCCTATATCATCCGCGGGGAGCCATATTAGTGTTCTAAAATCATCTTCAAATTGTGTGGGAAAAGCCTATATCAGCCGCGGAGAGCCATATTAGTGTTCTAAAATCATCTTCAAATTGTGTGGGAAAAGCCTATATCAGCCGCAGGGAGCCATATTAGTGTTCTAAAATCATCTTCAAATTGTGTGGGAAAAGCCTATATCAGCCGCAGGGAGCCATATTAGTGTTCTAAAATCTTCTTCAAATTGTGTGGGAAAAGCCTATATCAGCCGCGTGGAGCCATA
>BLSH010269210.1:934967-956862 GCA_018402905.1 Glandirana rugosa
CATTTGGGACACTGTCTGGGTAGGTCCTGTCCCCGAAAACCTCCCCTGACGTCCCATTGGAGAACGGATGACTGATACCCGGGACCGTAAACTCCCTCGATGTTCGTAAAACCTTCTGCAGGACAATATATTACGTTCTCCTGAAATAATGTTAATCTCAACTCGCTTGGGCTTGACATTTCAAACCCAGGCATGGCTTGAAAACCCACAGGCCCTGGGCCTGGGCTTGGGCCTGAAAAGTTTTTTTCAGACCCAAGCCCAGGTCCCAAGACCATAAAATAATGTGCACAACTTTTCGACGGTTCCCGTTGGTTAGTTGTTCACAAAGTGACCAAAGCCATGCCATTAGTAGGCATGGCTGTGATGGCTTCTAGGGAAAACCAGTGAAACACTTGTTGATTGGTTGCCCTTGGCAGCTTTTCAACACGTGTAATAAAATACCAGAACCCTGGACCCGAACCCAGACTTTTTTTGAAAAGTCCGGGTTCGGGTCCGGGTCCCGGACACCCAAAAGTTCGGTACGGACCCAAACTTTACAGTTCGGGTTCGCTCAACTCTAATTGTAATAAAGTCCTCTTGCATTATATAACAGGACGTCTTCCAAAATGCTTGTAGCTCCCTCAAATGCCAGGGCCCATAGTCAGTAGGCAAGAGGTTACCCTGCAGTCCCCTCCAAAAGCCCCTGTCCTGGATGGGTCTGTCACAGGGTTTACTCGGGTTTAGTTCTTACCAGTGAGTTTAGTCCATTTAGGAAGTCGTCTTTTAGGGATTACTGGCTCACTTTTATTTAAAAAATAAATAAATAAAAGTTCCACAAAAACTACACTGTTGCTCTCGCCAGGGCATCCACCTTCACATCAGAGCACAAAAGAAAAATGAGCTTAAGTCTCCTGGCTTCTTTTTTCAGCACTACTGCTCAGGCCCCAAGCCTAGACCTTTGGCTGGTCCCTCTGATTGTTAGACAGCACCACCGTGCTCATCTAGAACTCTGTACCTCTCGTGGGTCCCTGCTGCTCTGGCCAGGGCCGGGACAAGGGTGTGGGCATGATGGGTGGCTGCCCTGGGTGCGGTGGTATCATGTGAGGTGCGGTGGGGGGCACTGCATGGAGAGTTCACAAGCTTCCAAAAGTAATATGAGCAACATCACTACTCCTGTCAACTTAGCACTGGAAGCAACAGCAGAAGAAAGCTGGGAGAAGGTGCAGGCTGTGCTTTCTCTCCACTCCATCTCCCCTTCTACCACTGCAGTGCTCCTGCTTTGGGACTGTCAGATTGGTACTGTGTAGGGTATGGTTATCTGCCCCCCCCATCTCCTCTCAGCAAAAAATGTGGGTAGGGGGCAGGTAAGAAAGCTCTGAAAAGCCCCTAATCTTACTGTAAGTGGTGTCCCAGATGCCTCCCATATCTCGGCATAATTTATCCATCTGCCATGTTGAATATGAGGTCTGTGGGTTTGGGGGGGGGCTGCACTGGGGACATGGGGGAGGGGTTGGGGCAGAGTAAAAAGTAAAAAAATGTGTGCTAAGGATAAGAGTATGCTAGAATGGGAGAAGGAGAAGATGATTAGTGCTATGTGTGGAGGGAGGGGATATGTGCTAGGAAGGGGGCTTGGGTGGAGGGGAGGATTTGTTCTAGGAGAGGGAATTGGGGGGGGGGGGGTTATGTGCTAGGAAAGAGAACTGGGGGGGGGGTTATGTGCTAGGAAAGAGAACTGGGGGAGGGGATATGTGCTAGGAGAGGGGGGGGGGGAGATTTGTGTAGGGGGGATGATTTGGAAAGGTTCTAGGAAGGGTGACTTGGGGGGATTTGTGCCAGGAGTGGGGTTTTGGGAGGGTGGTAGAGTATTTGAGCTGGGAGTGGGGATGAGGGGGCCAACAATTTATGCTGGGAGGGGATATTTCAGCAGGGGGGGATATTAACAGGGAAAAGGGGAAATTTTTGTCTGGGGAGAATTTTGGCTTGCAAATGGAATATGTGCTTAGGGGGTTAGCGTGCAGATTAGTGCTTGATTTTATGGGGGGATTGCTTAGACATAAAGTTCATACATCTTGGGCGAGGCGCAGTTTGGCATCTTTGCCCTTAGCGCCAGATGGCCTTGTCCTGGCACTTGCTCTGGCCCCCTCCCTAGCCCCAGGACAAGGACCTCCTGATATATAGGGAGTATAATGTGGAAGCCCTAGAATACTTGTTGTCCCACAACTACTTTTCATTTGATGGGAAGTTCTACCTCCCAAAGTGTGGGGCCGCAATGAGCGCTAAATTTTCGCCCTCACAGGCCAACCTATACATGGGTTGGTGGGAGCGGTCCTGCATTTTTGACAGGGAAGAACACCTTTAGGTCGTCATTCAGGATTTATCCCAGGTACATTGATGACCTATTGTTATTCATGGAAGATGGGACAAACAAATTAACCTCCTTCTTGCAGTACTTAAAGCGGAGTTCGATCCAAAAATGGAACTTCCGCTTTAAGTGTTGGTGACCCCCTGACATGCCACAATTAGCATGTCATTTTTTTGGGGGGGGGGCAGGGTCCCAGGTCTCACTACCTCTCCTGGCGCCACGGAG
The DNA here is from genome assembly GCA_018402905.1 of Glandirana rugosa. Classification (NCBI taxonomy): domain Eukaryota; kingdom Metazoa; phylum Chordata; class Amphibia; order Anura; family Ranidae; genus Glandirana; species Glandirana rugosa. Next base: position 937,534 of record BLSH010269210.1, read on the forward strand.
TCGGAAGGAATTTCACCTTTCCCCCCTCCCTCCCGGCGATCTTCACATCACAGGTCCCAGATGGTGCACCAGCCATTCACAGTGCGCGCCAGGCTTTGAAGCCAAAGCTGGGTGCCCACACTTGTGATGCCGGCACCGCACGGATGTGGGGGAAAAGAGAGAAGAGCCTGGCGGCCGCATCGCTGGAGCATGGGACAGGTGAGTGTCTGATTATTAAATGTCAGCAGCTACACTTTTTGAGCTGCTGACTTTTAATAGGGTGGAAGTCCACTTTAAATGACAATAATAAGAATCTTGCATTTACTAGGGAGGCAAACGATGTAACCATTCATTTTTTTGGATGTGTGCCTAACTCTGGCTTATAGTTCAGTCCACATTATACAGGAAGCCACTGTCAGGCAACTCCCTTTTACTGGCCAAATTGGGACACCCTAGGCATACCATCAATGGTATACCGGTGGGTCAGTTTTTACAGGTAAGGAGGATCTGCAGTGATGATCTGCAGTTTGAATGGGAAGCAGCTTCCCTATACCAACGATCCCTAGAGAGGGGATACCCACGTTGGATGTTAAATTGGGCAATAATCAGGGGTATAACTACAGGGGTTGCAATTGCAACCGGGCCCCGTGCTCCAGGGGGCCCGTGTGCCTCCCTTGTACACCTGAATAGGAGGGATGGCAGGGGCGGCATTTAGAGGAACCATTCTCCTCCATTTTCCTCCTAATACAGGAGATTGGTTCCTCTGTATGCTGTCCCCGCCGTCCCTCCTATCCAGTTTACTTGTCTTCTGCTGTTCCCAGGGTCCCTGTGTGCTTCCCTGGTCCCCCCCACAGAGCTGCTGTCTTCCCCCTCCTCTCTCCTGCCAGTTGCTGTAGAAGATGAGTCATGATGGAGAGATGGGAACGGGTTGGTAAATTTGTCATTTACCGGCTCCTTCCTTTTCTGAATGGACAGTCAGTGATTGGTACTAATTGGTTCATTCATGACTGAAGCATAGTAAACTGTTGTTACTATACTTCCATTTCTGAATGAATGGGAGGCTCGGTGCACAACTATTCCTGTCCAGTCATTCTGTGCAGCTGAGGCTACACAGATGGAGATTGAGGGCTGAGGTTTGTTTAGACCCCCCTGATATCTCATCAAAGACCCCCAACAGAGCTCCTAAAATAAATTGTAAAAAATTATAAAAAATAAAATTGTAAAAGAAATAAAATGAAATGGTAAAAAAATAATAAAATTAAAATAAAAATTAAAAACGACTGACACCAGTGAGGGAAGGATGCAATTGTGACCGGGTCCTGGCATTTCACCACCATGGGGAGGCCTGAAGATGGCAGAAAGGGGGCCCCGCTGCAAAACTTGTGAAAGGGCTCCACTGTGGTCCTGTAGTAAAGGGACCCGCGATGGGCGTAAAGGGCCCCAGGATCAGTGGGAAGAGGGAAGGGCCCTGGCCAGGGGTTCCCTTCATAATTTCTTCCACCGGGGCCCTGAAGGTTCTAGTTACGCCTCTGTTTTTATTCTAATATCCAATTTGTGGGCAGGACAATCAGACGTCTCCGCAACTGTTTCTATGAGCATGTGTACAGTGCGGAAGAGAATCAATCGACAAATGTGGCTAAACACTTTAACGCATGCCACGGTGGAAACACATCAGCTATGCATGGGCAGGTGACCGAAAGAGTCAGGGCTCCTAAAAGAGGGGGTGATGTCTTTCGCCTTCTTTGCCCAGAGAGAGGTGTTCTGGATATTCCATTACTAGACTGGCATCCCGCACGGGTTGAATTTCGAGTGGGATGTGAGCCATTTTTATACATCTCTCTCCGGCGATGAAGAGGGTCAGATCACCCTTCCCTGCACCTGTGGAGGTAGGCATGTGATGAGCTTTATGGTTTGCTAACCTTCATTCATCTGGAGCTACTCTTCCCCCATGGATGCAGGTCGGTGTTCCCATATGTGCTCCCTGATGTTTGTTTGCATTGGGGGTGAATGTGGGAGTAGCTAATATACGTTGTATAGAGGTGTGAATTCATCATGCTTATGCTGAGGTCGGTCAATGAATGTCGGCTCAATAAGCCACCTTTTGTACAGTACGGAGATAATGACCCATACATGGACCATCTCTCATGCTTTGTCAAATTCAGGACTGGCCCAAGACATTGTGCTGCCTGGGTCCAAGAATGAAATGCTGCCCCCTACCCCAAAAAAAAATCACGCCCACCAAAAGGCCCCCACATCCATTATTTTATTTCATGATAATTGAAACTAAAATTACATTTATTAGGAAGTCAGATTTGCATGCAACAGCACCTTGTTTATAGGCAAAATTATGTGACATACCATTATGTTCAATTCCAAGGGGTGCGCTAGGGCAGTATAGGGGCGGGCTAGGGTAGCATATAGACAGGCTAGGGTAGTACAGGGACAGGCTAGGGTAGTATAGGGGCAGGCTAAGGTAGTATATGGACAGGCTAGGGTAGTATATAGACAGGCTAGGGTAGTACAGGGACAGGCTCGGGTAGTATATGGACAGGCTAGGGTAGTATATGGACAGGCTCGGGTAGTATATGGACAGGCTAGGGTAGTACAGGGACAGGCTAGGGTAGTATAGGGGCAGGCTAAGGGAGTATAGGGACAGGCTAAGGTAGTATATGGACAGGCTAGGGTAGTATAGGGACAGGCTAGGGTAGTATATGGACAGGCTCGGGTAGTATATGGACAGGCTAGGGTAGTACAGGGACAGGCTCGGGTAGTATATGGACAGGCTAGGGTGGTATATGGACAGGCTCAGGTAGTATATGGACAGGCTAGGGTAGTACAGGGACAGGCTAGGGTAGTATAGGGGCAGGCTAGGGTAGTATATGGACAGGCTAGGGTAATATATGGACAGGCTAGGGTAGTATATGGACAGGCTAGGGTAGTATAGGGACAGGCTAGGGTAGCATATGGACAGGCTAGGGTAGTATAGGGGCGGGCTAGGGTAGTATATGGACAGGCTAGGGTAGTATAGGGACAGGCTAGGGTAGTATATGGACAGGCTAGGGTAGTATATGGACAGGCTAGGGTAGTATAGGGACAGGCTAGGTTAGTATATGGACAGGCTAGCGTAGTATATGGACAGGCTAGGGCAGTATAGGGGCGGGCTAGGGCAGTATATGGACAGGCTAGGGTAGTATATGGACAGGCTAGGGTAGTATATGGACAGGCTAGGGCAGTATAGGGGTGGGCTAGGGCAGTATGGGGGCAGGCTAGGGCAGTATACAGGCAGGCGGAGCGGCTCGGGAGGCATTTGTCATGACACAAAATTGCTGGAAATAAAAAAATCTTGGTCCTCAATTAGCTGGGTAAATATAAGAGAAGGAAAGGTGGCCGTGGTTCAATTTGCTGCCCCTCTGAAAGTGCTGCCTGGGTCCAATAGACCCACTGGAACCCATGGTAGGGCCGGCCCTGGTCAAATTGTCCGCCCGCACCATCTGCTCTGGATTCTTTATTATAAGTGTTAGTGCTCTGTCACATGTTTGCTGAGCACTCTTCGTGGTTTTTAGAAGTTCTCCATTCACACCCTGGTGGTTTATACTCTCATACCTCCTAACATTTTTAGATGGGAATGAGGGACACCTACTAGCAAATTTATGCAGGCATGGGACACGCCCCCTCTGCCACGCTTTTAAAATTTACAAATGCAGCAATTTAGAATTTGGATGAAAAGTTTAGCACTTGGAAACACTTTTTGAAAGATAAAAAGTAAATTTTATGTACAACTCTATAGATCAGATCAAAATGAGCAGGAATGAGAGACAGAGGGACTTTGTTCCAAATCAGGGACAGTTGGGAGCTATGTACTTTAGTCTTCTTTGGTTTTTGGTTCTGGTTCCATTTTTCCTTTCTTATTCTAACAATTTATTTTAACCACTTAACCGTGGACTGACGGCGGCAAAGTGGCTCGTTATCACAAACCGCCATCACCTGATGGCAGCAGCGATAACCAGTATTGTGAGCGCACGCGCGCCGCCTAGAGGCGCGCTTGCAAGCTCACTTTGTTCCGGGGGGCCAGGGAGCGGGTAGGGCGGACTCAATTTCCGCGGCCACCCGCGATCCCCCCTCCCCCACAGTGAGAGAACATAGGTCGGTGTAAGTAAACACAGATCTCCGTTCTGACAGAGGGGGAAGGGCTGTGATCACAGGCTCCCTGTATATGGAAGCCGTGATCACTCCCCTCCCCCTGCCAGCCCAGCCCCCATACAGTTAGAACACACTGAGGGAACACAGTTAACCCTTAGAGCACCCTCTCCAGGTTAACCCCTTCACTGCCAATGGCATTTACACAGTAATCAGTGCATTTTCATAGCTCTGATCGCTGTATAAATGCCAATGGTCCCAAAAAAGTGTCAAAATGATCCAACATGTCCGCCGCAATATCGCAGTACCACTAAAAATCGCAAATTGCCGCCATTACTAGTAAAAAAATAAATATATAAATAAATACCCCGTAAATGAATTCTCATCATTCGTAAACGCAGCAACTTTTGCGCAAACCAATCAATAAACGCCGATTGCCATTTTTTTTTACCAAAAATATGAGGAAGAATATAAATCAGCTAAAACCGATGAAAAAAAAATGTTTTTATATTTTTTTTGGATTTGTATTTTAGCAAAAAGTAAGAAAATATTTTTTTTTGCAAAATTATCGCTCTTTTTTTATGTATAGCGGCTATCAAAAATGACGCAGAGGGGATCAAATACCACCAAAAGAAAGCTCTATTTGTGGGAAAAGGACGCAAATTTTGTTTTGGTACAACGTCGCACAAACGCGTAATTGTCAGTTAAAGTGACGCAGTGCCAAATCGCAAAAAGTGCTCTGGTCCTGAAGTGGGAAATCCTTCCAGGGCTGAAGTGGTTAAACAATGTCTGTATGCCTGGTTTCTGTCGGATGTTTTCTCTGTGTGTCTCCTACGCTCATATGTTGGGTGGGTGTGGGGATACGCACGTACAACCGATACATTCAATTTGATTTGGTAATAGCGAGCATTTGCAATGGTATGGGAAGGATTTTAATATATTTTATTATATATTATGTGTATTTTTCCCTTTTTGTGTGGTGATTACATAGATTTATGTGTCCATATGTGAATGTATGCTTTTTCTGTTTGTGAATCATGGTAACAGGGAGTTGGTAATTGATGCCCCGGGACACCTGTTGCAGGTGAAGGCGGGGCTATAAAATGAACATTATACCCACTTACCTGTGCAATGAATAAGCGCACTTGAAGTGTGCGAAACGCGTCGATCTATCAAGCATTTGTTGTCCTGTGAAGCTATTGGGATGTTCTAATAAAGGATTGTGGATTGCAGATTGTGGTGTGTGGCCATTACTTCTATACCTCCTGTCTCTTTGATGGACACCTGCACACTCTCCGGTAAGACTTGGACACAAGATTAGAGGCCTTGTCCCTCCCAAGACTCTTTCAAGCCTCCCATCTCCAGAGCCCCATCTGGGGATTATAAAACCCAGATGAAACTGAAAAAACAATTCTTACATAGAACATCCATTTTAGAGCCCCTCAATCTGTATTCTTGAGAACCGTGTGATCCCTTTACCTCTTCTTTTCATAGTGGCAGGGCCCAGCACTATCCTAGTAAATACTAGGGCCAATTACAACAGGAGCCAATTGACCAACCAGCATGTCTTTGAAGTGTGGTAGGAAGATAAATGTATACACTTAACTCCTATGGAATATGTGGAGAATATGCCCAGATCCTTAAATACAAGCCATTGAAAACAAACCCTCTAGTGGGACTTTATTGGGCATAAACTCAGGGCCGGCCCTACCATGGGTCCCAGTGGGTCCATTGGACCCAAACAGCACTTTAAGAGGGACCGAAATCTTTTTTTGTCGTGTTTTGTGTGTCATGATGACAACTGCCCCCCTGGGCCGCTCCGACTGCCCCTATACTGCCCTAGCCTGTCCATATACTACACTAGCCTGTCTATATACTACTCTAGCCTGTCTATATACTACCCTAGCGTGCCCATTTACTACCCTACCCTGTCTATATACTATGCTGGCGTGCCCATTTACTACCCCTGGGCCCTGTCTATATACTACCCAATAGCCTGTCTATATACTACCCTAGCCTGTCCATATACTACCCTAGCCTGTCCATATACTACCCTAGCCTATCTATATACTACCCTAGCTGTCTATATACTACACTAGCCTGCCCCTATCCTACCCTAGCCTGTCTATATACTACCCTAGCCTGTCCATATACTACCCTAGCCTGTCTATATACTACCCGATAGCCTGTCTATATACTACCCTAGCCTTTCCATATACTGCCCCAGCCTGTCCATATACTACCCTAGCCTGTCCATATAATACCCTAGCCTGTCTATATACTACCCTATAGCCTGTCTATATACTACCCTAGCCTGTCCATATACTACCCTAGCCTGTCCATATACTACTCTAGCCTGTGCCTGTCCATATACTACCCTAGCCTCTCTATATACTACCCTAGTTAAATTTAATTTTAGTTTTAATTATCATAATATAAAATAATGGATGTGGAGGCCTTTTGGTGGGCATCTTTTTTTTTTTCTGGGGGGGGGGCAGCATTTCATTTTTGGACCAAGGCAGTATGAGTGCTGCCAGCATTGCTGCAGAGGTTGAAGGGGTGGGGGGTCAGCCTTACACGGTTATACAAGCTGTACTCTCACTACTTTACATTGCAGCAAAGTGTCATTTCTTCAGTGTTGTCACATGAAAAAATAGAATAAAATATTTACAAAAACGTGAAGGGTGTACTCACTTTTGTGAGATACTGTAAGTTCCTTCAAGGTATACATGCTAACCACTAAGTCAGTGAGTGTTCCCATTTTTATGACCATGTTTTATTTATCTTGTAATCTGGACCCTGAGGAAGGAGAATTTTACGGTCCTCGAAACGTGTTGACCAGAAGTTCCATTCTTATTCACTATTGAACAATTCAAATAATCTTTGACCCTCACCTTTTGGTTTTGGTTCTCCTTTCTATACTTCTGTAGTTGCGGTACCGTTTCCTGTATGCGTTTTGGCGAGTCAAACCTCACACAGCCATTTAAACCTCCTCTAAGCGGTAGCGTGTATGTGAACAGGAGCCATAGATCGCAATTAAGAGCTGATAAAATGCAAAGTGCTTTTTGTCAAGAAGATTTTATTATAATCTGATTCCCTCCGCTTTCACGTCACTTATAGCTTTGTTTTATCGCTTTGTGTCATTGTTTTTATTTTGCCTTTATCACTGTTAACACAATTTGTATTCTTTCTCGATCTTTTGCCATAATTCCCGATTTAGCCCTAATTACATCGGAGCCGGCTGCTTCGTAGCGACATAATGATTTTGTGATAGCGGCTTGTCAATACCAACGCTCCGCGCCATCTTTTATAAATTGCTTAATGGCATTCTGGAATATTGCATACCAGAGAAGGCCATAAAGCAGTAATGGCTTTATTTTGTCATCGCGATTTGTCACTGGAAAGCGGAGGAGGATTGTTTAATGTGTGATGTCACCACAAATAAATAAAAAGGGTGAATAATGTTTTTTTTTTTTCTTTAAGTTCCCTTCTCCTTTTTTTCGGTTCTTCTTTCTTTAAATCGGGAGAGAATTTTGAGTGTAATGTATTCAGCCCCCCCACTGGGTTTTCTGAAATACGGTGCCGACAGAGACCATCCTGATTAAGTTGCATTTAAAAAGGATTTTTCATCTTCTATTGGCATTTCCAAGACCTAAATGTAGAGAAATCTGCCGCTTTGACCACAGAAAGTCTGTTCGATTCTTCATTTTGTAATGAAAGTGAAATTCCTAAAGAGCTTAAAGGGAACGGGCTACAATAGTCTCTTATCTATCTATATATATATATATATATATATAATATATATTTATATATATATATATATATATATATATATATATATATATATATATATATATATATATATATATAGATAATCTATATATATTGTGTGGGAGATTAGCTGGTGGGGATCACTATTCAGAAGAAATCATTCAGCATGGAGTTCAGTTTCGTGAAAATCTGGAGGCTTGCCAGGTTTTATTATTACAGGTTTGCAAGCTCAAAACACATAAAAGAACAGAAAACAAAATCTCGCCCTCCTGTGCTAAACAAAACACTCAGGTTCCTTTCTATACAGTGTGGGGCTGTCCCAGACATCCACACAAGATAACCACAATGCAAACCTTGTTCTTTGAGTCAAAATTAGCACACCAAGCTCACGCAGCTTTCTCCCTCTGAGATCAAGGATAGAGCTGTCTGCTCTCTTCCTGGTCATTAAATGCAGATGGAGAGGGGTTTGAGTGGACCAGAAAGTCTGGGTCAAAACCAGCTCTGCCACGGTGGCCAGCAAAAGCCAGGTTAGACTCTCGCTTGTCGCCTCAAAACGATCACATGCGAGGCGACAACTATCGCCCGTCCATTGTGGCACCTCGCATGATGTCACATATCCCCCCTCTGCCCAAGCCCCTCGGGCAGAGCAACTGTCCCGACAATGCAGCGGGCCCGGAAAACACCATCTGTGTTATTCTGGAGCCTTCCAGCCCAGTATTCCACTGAGAACCTAAATGGCTGTAGGGCCAGGAACCACCTATTCACCCGGCTATTTTTCTCCCGGTTGTTACACATCCACTTAAGGGGGCATGGTTGGTGACTAGCCTGAATGACCTTCGTATTTTATGGCCTCTAAAGCCCACTTGATGGTCAGGCACTCCTTCTCCAGAATGGCATAATTCCTTTCTAGAGTTGATCGAACCTCTGGAAGTTCGGGTTCTGCTGGTTCGGCCGAACTTCGGGACAAAGTCCGGGTTTGGGTCCGGACTTGACCCGAACCCCATTGAAATCAATGGGGACCCGAACTTTTAGGCACAAAAATGGCTGTAACAAAGTCCTGGCAAGTCCTGGCAAGGGTCCCTGAAGGTTCCAGTTACACCTCTGCCTTGCACCCAGAAACTAGTGAGAACCCTAAACCCCTGTGTAAGACTGAGATATTGGCTGTGAGCCAAGCTTTTTTTGTGTACTAGAAGCTATGGACAATTTATGTTGCTATTGCTGAAGAAAAGTGGTTTTATTTTCCTGATTTTGAATGAGCAATAAAAACGGTTTACTTATACAAGCGGCTGGCTGGTGTTTTAAGACTCTCCCGATTACATAATGTATCCCCAAGCATTGTACCCCAGCCTCGTGCTGCTTTTACTCTAATAGACTTTGCTTTGTCATAATCCCTATAATTCCTTACTTTACTAACTGTTGGCTGTGTACATGCTCATTGACAGTTAAAGACAAACAATATAATGCCTGACCAAAAAAGGGGGGTGTTGTGGTACTTGCATTGCTTATACTATACTGTATGCGCAATCGTTGGAAAAGAGGTAGAGTTGGATTCCTTCTGTCCCCACTGACCACATTTTAAGTCCTTCCTAAACCACCATCTCTATCCCTCTTATTTTTTGATATCCACTTACACTTTCTGTAGGGATTCCCCTAATGTTCTGTCCTTGGACCCCTTGGTTTCTCTATCTACACTTCCTGCTTTGGTCACTTGATAACCTCCCAAGGCTTACAATACCATCTCTATGCTTTTAACTCTAAAAAATGCCCCTTTCTAATCAATGATACCACCAAGCTACTCATTCACTCCCTTGTAGAGTTGAGCGAACCTCTGGAAGTTCGGGTTCTGCTGGTCCGGCCGAACTTCGGGACAAAGTCCGGGTTCGGGTCCGGACCAAACCCGAACGTTCGCACGGACCCCGAACCCCATTGAAATCAATGGGGACCCGAACTTTTAGGCACAAAAATGGCTGTAACAAAGTCCTGGAAAGCCCTAGAGGGCTGCAAAAGGAAGTAAAATGGGGGTAAGAGTAGGGCAAGTGCCCTACAAAGAAATGGGGATAGGAAAATAACTTAAAATAATTTTTAAACTAAAATCACATAAAAATATCAAAAATGGAGGTAGATGTGGAGTTGGAGGTTGAGGAGGCGGTGAAAGTGGCAGTGGAGGAGGAGGAGCCAACACTGTTTTTTTATTTTTGTGCAAGAAATCATCTCCAAGTTGTACAGGGAAAGTTTCCAGCTGTTGCTTTAAGGGAAAGATTATTGTTCTAAAATCATGTCCAAGCTCCATTCACTAAGTGTTATGTAGCCGCATAAAGCCATATTATTGTTATAAAATAATTTCCAAGCTCCATTCACTAAGTGTTATGTAGCCACATATAGCCATATTAGTGTTATAAAATCATGTCCAAGCTCCATTCACTAAGTGTTATGTAGCCACATATAGCCATATTAGTGTTATAAAATCATTGATTTGATTGGTCACTCTGGACATGAACGGGGTACCCTGATCCGTCAAGATTTCTTTAGGGGTACCCACCCGACTAAACACCTGGACCAGTTCCTTGGCGATAGTCTTAGGCGAGGTATTCCGCAAGGGTATGACCTCAGGATAGCGGGCCGCATAGTCTAGGTTCACCAGGATGTCCTGGTGCCCCCGTGCAGATTTTATATGCCAATTCGCTCAAATGGCACTTCAATTATGGGAAGTGGGAAAAGGGGGCTACGAAAATGGGGTGACGGGGTCGTCATTTGACACTCAGGGCATGATTCACAGTATTCTTTGAGGTCTGCATACAACCCAGGCCAGAAGAATCTCTGGGTTATTCTCTGCCTGGTTTTCTCCATACCCAAATGTCCCCCCATTACATGCCCATGGGCCAGGTCTAGCACCATCCTGCGGAAGGGTTTGGGAACCACTAGCTGTTCCACTTCATCCTCCCCGTGTTTCACCCCCTGATACAACAATTTATTTTTAAGAGCCATGTAGGGAAAAGACACCCCCCAATTAGGGTCCACAGGTTCCCCATCCATCACCTTCACGTTTTCTCTGGCTCTGAGGAGAGTGACATCCCCTAGTTGTTCTGTATAGAAGTTCTCACTCCGGACCTCTAAGTCAGGTACTACATTCGGTTCACTCTCACCATCAGGGTCAGAGACATTTTCTGGGTCATTAGCCCCCAGCTGGGAGCTATCTTCCAGCTCCTCGGGCTCCTCAGCCAGTACAGGAAAGGGAAGAGGGTCTCCTTTTACCTCTGTCCTGCCACCAGTCTCCCCTTTCATTTGGCAAAACGGGTCTGGCGAGAGGACATGTGCTTCTGCAGCAGGGGGAGCTCAATCCTCCAGACTCTCTGTGCCTTCCCATAACCTTCAAAAATGGGAAAATCCCCTGCCCACTAGGGCGTCATAAAGTACTGAAGGTACCACCCCCACTGAATGAGTCACACTACCACAAGGGGTGTCAATGACAACTAACGCCGCCTGGTAGTCACGAGTGTCTCCAAGAATGCAAATGACTCCGACAGTGCTAGGGTGTAACCTTGCAGGGTTTATACAATTGCTTTTTATCAATGTTATCACACTACCCGAGTCGAGCAGTGCAGTGACTGGTCTCCCATCAACAAAAATCACACACATTTGCTTCTCCATGCGACTTGAACATGATGCTGTATATGCGACCTGTGCAAAAAGAGAAAGACGTCTATTCACATACAGTCAGGCCCATAAATATTTTGGCTATAGCGCTGATCTGAAGGGATTAAAATCTGGAGGCTTGCCAGGTTTATTATTACAGGTTTGCAAGCTTAAAGCGGAGTTCCACCCAAAAGTGGAACTTCCGCTTTAAGGGGAGGTGACCCCCTGACATGCCATAATTGGCATGTCATTTTTTTTTTGGGGGGGGGGCGTGGATCCTGTTTTCACAGGGTCCGCGGTCCACTCCCTTCACTGGCGCCGAGGAGCCGGAAGGAAGTTCACTTTCCCTCCCTCCCACTCTGCGTTCTTCTGGGACAAGTCACAGGTCCCAGAAGATGTGCCGAGCCATTCTCAAGCCGCAGCGCGACTCGCACATGCGCAGTGAGCGCCTGGCTTTGAAGCCAAAGCCGGGTGCCCACACCTGTGATGCTGGCGCCACCAAGGGGAGGGGAGATGAACGAGCCCTCGGGCAGCTGCATCGCTGGAGTGAGGGACAGGTGAGTGGCCGATTGTTAAAAGTCAGCAGCTACACTTTTGGTAGCTGCTGACTTTTAATAGGGTGGAACTCCGCTTTAAAACACATAAAAGAACATAAAAAAAAACCTCGCCGTCCGGCGCTAAACTAAACAATCAAGTTGCTCTCTATACAGTGTCCCCGACACCCACTAAACATAAGCACAGTGCAAACCTTGTTCTTTGAGTCCAATTTAGCACACAGAGCTCACTCAGCTTTCTCCCTCTGAGATCCAGGATAGAGCTCTCCTCTGCTCTCTTCCTGTTCATTAAATGCAGGTGGAGAGGGGTTTGAGTGGACCAGAAAGTCCGGGCCGGAACCAGCTCTGCCACAGAGGCTGGCAAAACCCGGGTCGGACTCTCGCTAGTCACCTCAAAACGATTGCATGCGAGGCGACACATATCGCCCGTCCATTGTTGCGCCTCGCATAACGTCACAATATATACACATTATATTGTCAAAAGTATTGGAACACCTGCCTTTACACGCACATGAATTTTAATGACATCCCAGTCTTAGTCCGTAGGGTTCAATATTGAGTTGGCCCACCCTTTACAGCTATAACAGCTTCAACTCTTCTGGGAAGGCTGTCCACAAGGTTTAGGAGTGTCTATGGGAATGTTTGACCATTCTTCCAGAAGCGCATTTGTGAGGTCAGGCACTGATGTTGGATGAGAAGGCCTGGCTTGCAGTCTCCAAAGGTGTTCTATCGGGTTGAGGTCAGGACCCTGTGCAAGCCAGTCAAGTTCCTCCACCCCAAACTCACTCATCCATGTCTTTATGGACCTTGCTTTGTGCAGTGGTGCACAGTCATGTTGGAACAGGAAGGGGTCATCCCCAAACTCTTCCCACAAAGTTGGGAGCATGAAATTGTCCAAAATGTCTTGGTATGCTGATGCCTTAAGAGCTCCCTTCACTGGAACTAAGGGGCCAAGCCCAACCCCCGAAAAACAACCCCACACCATAATCCCCCCTCCACCAAATGATTTGGAGCAGTGCACAAAGCAAGGTCCATAAAGACATGGATGATAGAGTTTGGGTTTGAGGAACTTGACTGACCCACAGAGTCCTGACCTCAACCCGAAAGAACACCTTTGGGATGAATTAGAGCAGAGACTGCGAGCCAGGCCTTCTCATCCAACATCAGTGCCTGACCTCATAACTGTGCTTCTGGAAGAATGGTCAAACATTCCCATAGACATTCCTAAACCTTGTGGACAGCCTTCCCAGAAGAGTTGAAGCTGTTATAGCTGCAAAGGGTGGGCCATCTCAATATTGAACCCTATTGACTAAGACTGGGATGCCATTAAAGTTCATGTTTGTGTATAGCAGTGGTTCTCAACTCCGGTCCTCAGGACCCACCAACAGGCCAGATTTTCAGTATTACCTTGGAGAGATGCAGACTAGAATACTGCAATCACTGAGCAGCAAATGATATCACCTGTGATGTATTTCAGTTATCCTGCAAACCTGGCCTGTTAGTGGGTCCTGAGGACCGGAGTTGAGAACCACTGGTGTATAGGCAGGTGTCCCAATACTTTTGACAATATAATATATATACATATGCAGTATATTGTAAAGCTGGATCACAGGTTTCACAAAAAAGAAACAATTATTTCAATTAATAACTAATTTAACCCCTAGATGCCAACAGCACACATATAGTATATGCGATCGATTGGCTGGTGGACTTTAACGACAAGCAGCCGCATGTTAAAACTACTTACCGTGCTGAGCGCGCTCTTATAGTGCAGTGGATTCACCTTTAGTAAATAAACTGTTGCTGTGCTAATGACATTGGCTGGGAAGGGGTTAACATCTTGGGTAATCATGGGGTTAATCATGTGCCCTAACTTTGTATAATGTGTGCTGATTGTTAATAAAGATCTCTTTGTTTCTTATCCTTGCTTTGCAGGGATAAGAAACAGAGAGATTGTTCCCTCTGTACAGAGCTGTGTTGATTGCCAACACAGGGCTTTGGGATGTGATTGGACAGAGACAATCAGCAGGTCTTGGCCATAAATCATTGGGACCCGCTGACAGACTCTTGCAGTCAACCCTATCAACCCCAGTGTATGGTATCAGCAATGATCGCTGTATTAGTGTCAGATTGTCCGCCGCACTATTGCAGTCCCATTATAAGTTACTGATCCCCTCCATTAGTAGTATAAAAAAACAAAACTTCCAGTATATACACCATAGATTTTGATGCTATAACTGTCACACAAACCAATCAATATATACTTACTGGGATTTTTTTCCAAAGACACGTAGGAGAATACATTTTGGCCAAAATTTATGAAGAAATTCTATTTTTAATTTTTTTTTTACTGGATATGTTTTATAACAAAGTAAAAAAAAATGTTTTTTATTCATTTATAGCGCAAAAAATAAAAAATGCAGTGGTGATCAAATACCACCAAAAGAAAGCTCTGTTTGTGTGAAAAAAAGTTATACAGTGCCTTGAAAAAGTATTCATACCCCTTGAAATTTTCCACATGTTGGCATGTTACAACCAAAAACGTAAATGTATTTTATTGGGATTTTATGTGATAGAACAATACAAAATGGCACATAATTGTGAAGTGGAAGGAAAATGATAAATTATTTTCAAAATGTTTTACAAATAAATCTGTGAAAAGTGAGGGGGCATTTGTATGGCGCCCCCCTGAGTCAATACTTTGTAGAACCGCCTTTCCCTGCAATTACAGCTGCAAGTCTTTTTGGGGAAGTCTCTACCAGCTTTGCCCATCTAGAGAGGACATTTCTGCCCATTCTTCTTTGCAAAATACCCCAAGCTCTGTCAGATTGGATGGAGAGCGTCTGTGAGCAGCGATTTTCAAGTCTTGCCACAGATTCTCAGTTGGATTTAGGTCTGGACTGTGACTGGGCCATTCTAACACATGAATATGCTTTGATCTAAATCATTCCATTGTAGCTCTGGCTGTATGTTTAGGGTCGTTGTCCTGCTGGAAGGTGAACCTCCGCCCCAGTCTCAAGTCTTTTGCAGACTCTAACAGGTTTTCTTCTAAGATTGCCCTGTATTTGGCTCCATCCATCTTCCCATCAACTCTGATCAGCTTCCCTGTCCCTGCAGAAAAAAAGCATCCCCACAACATGATGCTACCACCACCATGTTTCACAGTGGGGATGGAGTGTTCAGGGTGATGTGCAGTGTTAGTTTTCTGCCACACCCAGTGTTTTGCTTTTAGGCCAAAAAGTTCAATTTTGGTCTCACCTGACCAGAGCACCTTTTTCCACATGTTTGCTGTGTCCCCCACATGGTTTCTCGTAATCTGCAACCGGGACTTCTTATGGCTTTCTTTCATCAATGGTTTCTTCTTGCCACTCTTCCATAAAGGTCAGATTTGTGGAGTGCACGACTAATAGTTGTCCTGTGGACAGATTCTCCCACCTGAGCTGTGGATCTCTGCAGCTCCTCCAGAGTTACCATGGGCCTCTTGGCTGCTTCTCTGATGAATGCTCTCCTTGCTCGGCCGGTCAGTTTAGGTGGACGGCCATGTCTTGGTAGGTTGGCAGTTGTGCCATACTCTTTCCATTTTCAGATGTTGGATTGAATAGAGCTCCGTGAGATGTTCAAAGCTTGGGATATTTTTTTATAACCTAACCCTGCTATAAACTTCTCCACAACTTTATCCCTGACCTGTCTGGTGTGTTCCTTGGCCTTCATGATGCTGTTTGTTCACTAAGGTTCTCTAACAAACCTCTGAGGGCTTTACAGAACAGCTGTATTTATACTGAGATTAAATTACACTCAGGTGGACTCTATTTACTAATTAGGTGACTTCTGAAGGCAATTAGTTCCCCTAGATTTTAGTTAGGGGTATCAACGTAAAGGGGGCTGAATACAAATGCCCCCCACACTTTTCACATATTTATTTGTAAAACATTTTGAAAACCATTTATCATTTTCCTTCCACTTCACAATTATGAGTCACTTTGTGTCGGTCTATCACATAAAATCCCAATAAAACACATTTACCTTTTTGGTTGTAACATGCCAACATGTGGAAAATTTCAAGGGGTATGAATACTTTTTCAAGGCACTGTAAATGTCATTTGGGTACAGCATTGCATGATCGCACAATTATCAGTTAAAGAAGCGCAATGCGGAATAGCAAAAAATGGCCTGGTCATAAAGGGGGTAAAACTTTCCAGAGCGCAAGTGGTTAAACATGCCACTTGGTGGGAACAGGCAATTCAAATGCCTTCTTACAAATGCGCCAACAGGCGTATGGCCCTTGGCCTGTACACATGTCTGTGGACCATTTCCTGTGCATGCGCAGATCTTTAGGCAGGAAGACAAATTTGGTTTTGGTTGGCTGTTGCCATCTGGGCTTTCCAGAGTGTAAGCTCTAATGCAGGGCCGGCCATACCATGGGCCCCACTGGGTCCATTGGACCCAGTTGACACTTAGAGAAGTGCGGCAAATTGACTCCTGATCCCTGCTTTCTGAGTGCAACGCACTGCTGATCTCTACATTCTGGGCACAACACACTCCTGATCCCTGTGTTCTGAGTGCAACGCACTCCTGAACCCTGCATTCTGAGTGCAATGCACTGCTGATCTCTACATTCTGGGCACAACACACTCCTGATCCCTGTGTTCTGAGTGCAACACACTCCTGAACCCTGCATTCTGAGTGCAACGCACTCCTGATCCCTACGTTCTGAGCACAACACACTCCTGATCCCTGCGTTCTGAGTGCAATGCACTCCTGATCCCTACGTTCTGAGTGCAATGCACTCCTTATCTCTGTATTCTGAGTGCAACGCACTCCTGATCTCTACATTCTGAGTGCAAAGCACTCCTGATCCCTGCATTCTGAGTGCAACACACTCCTGATCCCTGTGTTCTGGGCGCAACACACTCCTAATCTCTACATTCTGAGTGCAATGCACTCCTGATCCCTGCATTCTGAGTGCAACGCACTCCTGATCCCTGTGTTCTGGGTGCAACACACTCCTTATCTCTACATTCTCAGTGCAACGCACTCCTGATCCCTGCATTCTGAGTGCAACGCACTCCTGATCCCTGCATTCTGAGTGCAATGCACTCCTGATCTCTACATTCTGAGTGCAACGCACTCCTGATCCCTGCATTCTGAGTGCAACACACTCCTGATCCCTGTGTTCTGGGCGCAACACACTCCTGATCTCTACATTCTGAGTGCAACGCACTCCTGATCCCTGCATTCTGATTGCAACACACTCCTGATCCCTGTGTTCTGGGCGCAACACACTCCTGATCTCTACATTCTGAGTGCAATGCACTCCTGACCCCTGTGTTCTGAGTGCAACACACTCCTGATCTCTACATTCTGAGTGCAACGCACTCCAGATCCCTGCATTCTGAGTGCAATGCACTCCTGATCTCTATATTCTGAGTGCAACGCACTCCAGATCCCTGAATTCTGAGCACAACGCACTCCTGATCCCTGCATTCTGTGCACAACGCACTCCTAATTTCTGCATTCTGTGCACAGTATTTAAGATTAAATTTTAATTTTAATTATCATGATATAAATACTGGATGTGGGGGCCTTTTGATGGGTGTAATTTTTTTTTGGGGGGGGGGCAGCATTTCATTCTTGGACCCAGGCAGCACAATGTCTTGGGCCAGCCTTGTTCTAATGCATCACAGCATCACATCAGCATCATCAGAAGCTCTGGTGAAGACCTGGCACACTACAGACTGTACCCCTGCACAGTGGTATACCTAGCATAGTTACCACTCGGAGTGGATTAAACTTTATTAACCCCCTTCCCCCAGCACCTCTATATATGAAAATAATTTTCAGTAGTAATCTTAACAGCTATGAAATTAAATTAATAATAATAATAGTCAGAAAAAATGAAGATTTTGTTTGTCAGACTGTTTTATAGATAATTATGTTGGTTTAAAAAATAAATAAAATAAAATAGAAGGTTTGCTAGCAGTGCCACAGTGAAGAAAAGGGAAATTATCAACATGCTGAATAAAATAAAATACAAGGAATCAATAGCGGTGCATGCGGCGTGCCGTGGCAAAACATGGGGATAATAACGGCGCGCTAAGTAAAATAAAATTCAGGGATTTAATAGTAGAGCAGGTAGAGCGCGGTGGCACACTGTCAGGATAATAGCGGTGTGCTTTGATAGTGACAAACCCACAGGGGACTAAATTATAGTAATAAGATTCTCCAAACCTTCTTCACAATACCTAGACAAAAAATGCCCATCCTGACAATACATGGGTTCTAGGCTGTTGTATTCATTACACAGTCAACTGTTACAGTATACAGGCAGCAAATAGGAAATCATTACAATATTTAGGTAAAAATCGCAAATATATTACAATATATAAGGGCAACAAATGGACAATTGTAGCTATATGTGGGCAATAGGGTTGCCACCTCATCCCTTTAATCCAGGACGCATATGGATTACACAGGTTGTTCTGAGGCTAATTGAATGCAGATGAGGCACCAAGTGAGTTTAATTACCACCTTAATCAGCCACAGAACAACCTGTGTAATTCATATGTGTCCTGGATTAAAGGGATGATGTGGCAACCCTAGTGGGCAACGAACTGGTAATTGTAATAATGTGTGAACAACATACCAGCAATCATGACAATATAGGAGTGATTCTGACAATATGTGAATAGGAAACAGGCTATTGTGACACTATAGACTCAAAAATTCATAGAAACATAAAAGAGTGACGGCAGGAAACAAAAAAAGACAGAGTGGTCCATTGAGACTGCTCCAATTTTTTACATTAAAGCGGTTGTATACTCTCCTAAAAAAAAAAAAAAAAACCTGTAAGGCAAAGGCATAATGAGCTAGTATGCACCGCATACTAGCTCATTATGAAATACTTACCTCAGAACGAAGATCCGACTGGGTGGCTCGGTCCCTGCAGAGGGAGCTGACATCTTCCCTCAGATGTTGCTTCCGGGTCCGTGGCTCCAGCGCTGTGAGTGGCCGGAGCCGTAAAATGTCGCTCCCGCTCGCAGGAGCTTTTTTCTCCGGCAGACTTTCCGGCAAGGTCCAACACTGTGCGCCGGGCCTTCGCCGGGACATCACAGCGCATGCACCGTGACATCAGCACATTTCTTAAACCGTACAGGTTTAGGAGATATTAATTTTACCTACAGGTAAGCCTTATTATAGGCTTACCTGTAGGTAAAAATGACAGAAAGGGGTATACAACCACTTTAAAAAAAATAAA
>BLSH010269210.1:960070-971729 GCA_018402905.1 Glandirana rugosa
CATTACGCTATAACCCCCCCTGTACAGCCTTGTAAAACTGTGAAAAAACCCTGGTTACTGTAAATAAGTCGTTAGTCTTTAAATTTACAGGTGACTAATGACATATTCTGAATAAATGTCATTGGTCCCAAAAAAGTGTCAAAATGTTCCGACATGTCCCCCCCAATATCGCATTACCGCTAAAAATCGCAGATCGCCGCCATTACTAGTAAAAAGTTTAAAAAAAATAAAAACCCCAGAAATGAATTCTCACCATCCGTAAACGCGGCCACTTTTGCGCAAACCAATCAATAAACGCAGATTGCGATTTTTTTTTCCCGCAAATATGAGGAATTATATAAATCGGCCAAAAACGGTGAAAAAAAATGTTTTTTTATATTTTTTTTGGGGATTTGAATTTTAGCAAAAAGTAAGAAATTTGTTTTTTTTTTGCAAAATGGTCGCTCTTCTTTTGTTTATAGCGGTGATCAGAAATGACGCAGAGGCGATCAAATACCACCAAAAGAAAGCTCTATTTGTGGGAAAAAAAGGACGCAAATTTTGTTTGGGTACAACGTCGCACGACCGCGCAATTGTCAGTTAAAGCGACGCAGCGCCGAATCGCAAAAAGTGCTCTGGTCCTAAAGTGGGAAATTCTTCCGGGGCTGAAGTGGTTAAAAAAAAAATGCATTTGAAAAACCGCTGCACAAAAACCACAGCACATAAAAAACTGCAATAAGCGCCATTTTCTTCTCTAAGGTCTCTGCTAAAAAATATACAATGTTTGGGGGTTCTGAGCAATTTTCTAGCAAAAAATACAGAATTTTACTTGCAAACAACAAATGTCAGAAAAAGGTCTTTATATGTAAAAAAAAAAAAAAAACAAAAACAAAAAAAAACCGATAACTTCCCCACCCTTTGAGTGAACAGAGGTTCACATGACTTGGTGAAAAATGTCCTCCTTTAGTAGATCACTCTCTGCTACCCAATAAAAATTGAATGTAATAAGAAACCAAATAGTCTGAGTCAGTGGAGGAAGGCAGACAGGAGTCTAGAAGTCGCCTTGCTTTACAAACCTCTTCCATTACAATCTAGACGGATGACCAAAGACACAAGTATCTGTGGAGTGCAGTGACAAGGTCATCAGTCACCAGCCTGGGGACGTCATCCATGGGCACTTCATAATTCTGACATATGGTGTGTGTCCCCGATGGAGTGACTCCTACACTCATAGACCAGGTGCCATTAATAAAATACAACAGCTACATCATGTGCAGCCGCCCTCTTCCTATATCATAGATGCCAATGTATGAGAGTAAATTCTAAGAACATTTGCGGCGGCCTCATGTATCAGATGTATGGGATGAGGCTGCGAATCGTCCCCTTACAACTCTAGTACATGCTGAAGAACCTTTATATATAGACTCTGCTAAACGTACACATTAAGTGAACTCTGGACTCACTTTTATCTCAGTCCATTCTGTAGTCCTTGTTGGAACAGAAAGGGGCCATCCCCAAACTGTTCCCACAAAGTTGGGAGCATGAAATTGTCCAAAATGTCTTGGTATTCTGACGCCTTAAGAGTTCCCTTCACTGGAACTAAGGGGCCAAGCGCCACCCCTGAAGAACAACCCCACACCATAATCCCCCCTCCACCAAATGATTTGGACCAGTGCACAAAGCAAGGTCCATAAAGACATGGATGAGCGAGTTTGGAGTGGAGGAACTTGACGGGCCTGGTGCAGGGCCATCTTTAAGGCAGGGCAAAAGGGGCAGCTGCCCTGGGCCCTGTCATTGTTATGGGGCCCAAAGCAACTGCCTCATACTTGCCAACTATCCTGGTTTAAATTTCCTTGTCCCTTGAAGCTTTAGACCTGTGCTGTGTCCTGATATCTAAGTGCTGCTACTAAAGCTGCCCAACTCTGCCCTATTGTTGTGTACAGATGACTCACCTGCAGACCCTATGTTTACATGTAAATAACCGGCATTGATATGTAAATAGCGGCAGCATTCATATGTAAATAGTGGCGGCCAGCTGCACTGATATGTATACAAAGGTGGCATTCATTTGTATATCATGCCCCTGGGAGGTCATATTTACCATCACCTATACTGGATGCTGCCCACTGTGGAGACAAAGGCATGCTTGAAAGTCCACAGTGCATGTCAGCAGATGCATGAGGGTGTCATTAATAATTGATGGCACTGCTGTGTATCTGCTAAAGGGCAGCGCATTTCTGTGGTGTCAGGAAAGCGACTTTGCGCTCCCCAGTCCATGGTGTGCAGGCAGTGAGGAGATGATGTGCTGTAACCTCTAGCAACCAATCTGGGCAGTAATGATGTGCAGTAACCTCTAGCAACCAAACAAGCAGAAAGCATGTGCTGTAACCTCTAATCAGTGAGCCGTAATGTGTGCTGTAACATCTAGCAACCAGACAGTAAATGGTAATGATAACCTCTGGCCACCAATCAAAATCACTGCTGATCTAGTTCAGTAAACTGATTTTGAGTCTAGTTGCTATTTATTGTATGTCTCAGAGCAGGTGGAGAGTGAAATTGCATGGAGGGGAGGGCCCAAGAAAATATTTGCCCAGGGTCCAATCAATAATAAAGACGGCCTTGGCCTGCTGCTTTGACCACAGAAAGTCTGTTTGATTCTTCATTTTGTAATGAAAGAGAAATTCCTAAAGAACTTAAAGGGGCTACAAACACGCTGACGTCACCGCACATTCTGTTTACCCGTGGATTGGGAGTGTATAGCCGGCCGGCTTATTTTAAATGCGTACTCAATTGGGATTGATGTAAGTGTAGAACTTTTATCGCAATAAATTTTGTTAAGTGTTATCACACTATTGTGAGCCTTTTATTCTATGTGGATGCCTACATAGAATACGGAGTGGAGATAGGAGATCCGGTATCTGGGAGGTGTCTTTGCAAGGAGGTGTAATCTACCCCGAAAGGGACCCAGGCTGGGTGAGAAGCCAGAGGAGCTTTTTACCGCTTACTTTTGGTAAGCAGCCCATTTATCTGGTGGTGGACTGAGCACTTTTCTGATTTTTGAGCACTGGGTGAATTTGATAAATCCTTGAACAGACACAACTGCCAAGTCACAATATATGGAGGACGTTGTATATAGTGTGATTGGTCCTTAATTGGACACGAGGACTTTTTGAGATTGTATTTATTTATATATTAATTTATATGCACATATTTCATTTATGGTGTTTTCACAATATTAGCGCAGCCCCCTTTTCCAACAAAAGTGAGTACACCCCTAAGTGAAAATGTCCATATGGGCCCAAAGTCTCAATATTTTGTGTGGCCACCATTATTTTCCAGCACTGCCTTAACCCTCTTGGGCATGGAGTTCACCAGAGCTTCACAGGTTACCACTGGAGTCCTCTTCCTCTCCTCCATGACGGCATCATGGAGCTGGTGGATGTTAGGGACCTTGCGCTCCTCCACCTTCCATTTGAGGAGCCCCACAGATGCTCAATAGGGTTTAGGTCTGGAGACATGCTTGGGCAGTTCATCACCTTTACCCTCAGCTTCTTTAGCAAGGCAGTGGTCGTCTTGGAGGTGTGTTTGGGGTCGTTATCATGTTGGAATACTGCCCTGTGGCCCAGTCTCCGAAGGGAGGGGAATCATGCTCTGCTTCAGTATGTCACAGTACAGGTCCTACCGTAAAGGTGGCAGCTGCTGTCTTTACCTTAATAGGGTGATGAGGTAGGCCGCATGTGTAGGTAGCGCTTGCTGGGGTAGTGTTTATCAGTTAAGCAGATATAACCATAAGGTGAATGGTAAACATCATACTACACTCTGTACATACCATAATAAGTGCTATATACGTTGTGCAAAAAAATTGTGCAACTCATGCAAACTAATAAATTAGATGGAACCTTAATTGATGACAAACTAATGTTAAAAACTGATAGTGAAAAATTATCGGTGAAAAATCAATAAATCAATAATAATCAGTTCAAACATTCAATATTGTAAACCTCATTAGTTGCTGAATAGTCTTAAGTGCAACTGCAAACAATAAGCTGGACTGTGATAAGTGCCAATGGGTCAGTCCATGTCCGCTATTAACCACTGCAGCCGCGGAAGGATTTCCCACTTTAGAAACAGATCGCTTTTTGCGATTTGGCACTACGCCGCTTTGATTCAATGCAATTCAATTGCGCTGTCGTGCGACGTTGTACCCAAACAAAATATATGTCCTTTTTTCCCCACAAATAGAGCTTTCTTTTGGTGGTATTTGATCCCCTCTGTGTAATTTCTGATCACCGCTATAAAGAAAAAAGGAGCGAAAATTTAGAAAAAAAACGATTTTTTTGCTAAAATACAAATCCAAAAAAAGAAATAAATAAATAAAAAAACATTTTTCGGTTTTGGCCGATTTTATATTCTCCCTCATATTTTTGGTAAAAAAAAATCGCAACTGGTGTTTATTGATTGGTTTGCACAAAAGTTGCCGCGTTTACAAACCATGAGAATTCTGGGGGTTTTTATTTTATTTTTTTCATATTTTATCAGTAGTGACAGCGATCTGCAATTTTTAGCGGTACTGCGATATTGCGGCGGACATGTCGGACCATTTTGACACTTTTTTGGGACCAATGGCATTTATACAACGATCAGTGCTATAAAAATGCACTGTTTACTGTGTAAATGCCATTGGCAGTGAATGTCTTAACCTGGAAGGGACGCTCTAAGGGTTAACTGTGTTCCCTCAGTGTGTTCTAACTGTATGGGGGCTGGGCTGGCAGGGGGAGGGGAGTGATCACGGCTCCCATATACAGGAAGCCTGTGATCACATCCCTTCCCCCTCTGTCAAAACGGAGATCCGTGTTTACTTACACGGACCTCCGTTCTCTCACTGCGGGGGGGGCCATTGCAGGTAGCTGGTGGAGATCGAGTCCGCCCTGCCCGCTCCCTGGCTCCCCTACCCGCCCTACCCTCTCCTGGAACACAGTGAGCACACCTCCAGCGGCGCGCGCACGCTCACAATACTCATTCTCGAGGGCCGCCGTCAGATGGCGGCGGTTTGCGATAACGTACCACTTTGCGGCCGTCAATCCACGCCGGGCGGTTGGCAAGTGGTTAATAGCTGTGTCAACTTTCCTTCCTGCAAAATAAAGTGCCTTGTGCTTATCTTCTTAGGTGCCAAAGTGTCCAACATCACCACCACATCCACCACGTGTCATAGGAAGAAAGATCCCTACTCACCAGATGCAATTGACCCTCTAGTCTTATGGCTAAGAGAAGCCAGCGAGCGCTTAGGATGGTCCCTCAGACCCTTGCTCTATGGAGATCTGGCCGGGAGCCCTGAAGTCCTTGAAGGATGTCCACGATGGTATTAGGGGTATATATGAAAAATTGAATGGAAGGACGAGCCTCTCATAGCGTAAATTCCCTATATTGTGATCCGTGGCTTTCAGATGAGCACTAGATAATACTACCGAGCATGTATGTAACCTGTACCAATACAGCTCAATAAAGCCTGGAGTTTCTAAAGTGGTTCATCCTTCCATTCTATTTTTCATACTGTATATACCCTTAATACCATCGTGGACATCCATTGAAGAATTGAGGGCTCCCGGCCGGATCTCCATAGAGCAAGGGTCTGAGGGCGACACTGATGGGCACTGATTGGAAGCACTGATAGGTGACATTGATGAGAAAGCACTGATTGGCAGCACTGATAGATGACATTGATGAGAAGGCACTGATTGGCAGCACTGATAGGTGACATTGATGAGGAGGCACTGATTGGCAGCACTGATAGGTGACATTGATGAGAAGGCACTGATTGGCAGCACTGATAGATGACATTGATGAGAAGGCACTGATTGGCAGCACTGATAGGTGACATTGATGAGGAGGCACTGATAAGCACTGATTGGCAGCACTGATAGGTGACATTGATGAGGAGGCACTGATGGGCACTGATTGGCAGCACTGATGGGCACTAATAGGGGGCAACTTCTTGCTGTAACCCAAAAAAGCGACTTGTCTGATTGTCACTTCCTGGTCAGCCCATCAGTGTCACCTGCTAAGGCAATTGTATAATGTGCTAGTATGCATCGCATACTAGCACATTATGAAATACTTACCTTAGAATGCAGCTCTCCAGTGGTGCGCTGTCACCGCTGAGAGGGCTGACATCTTCCCCCCCAGTCTATCTTCTGGTTCCAGGCTCCAGTGGTGGGAGGAGCCGCGATGACGTCACTCCCTCAGTTGTCTATGGAACAATGGACACAGCTGGGTAAAGATCAGTAATACAGCATTGAGTATAGAGCAGTAAAAGCAAAACATAACATTTTACTTTTGAATGTGGTCATTTACTCTCATAGGCGTGTTTACTCGTCTACAAGCATGTTTACGTGAGTATAAATGAGTATATTACAACACTGGCAATGAAGAATTATACTTGTCTATATGCTCATGCACCTTTACTCGCCCATACTCAACATTCTGTCTACAAGTTCGTGGGTAAACATCAGTAAATTATTACGCCCGTGTGCAACTGGCCTAAAAACAAAACAAACCCCCCTCCACAAATAATTAACAAAGAAAATGAATAAAAAAGAAAATTAAATATTAATCGGCAGGAAAAAATAGTTAAGGGGAGAAGGAAAAGAAGGAGTTAATAAGAATACGCTATCGTTTATTTTACTTTTTCAAAAACAAAAACAACTTTTTTAATTATCAGATTGCTTAAGTCCTGGTTCACAGTGCAGGAA
This sequence comes from Glandirana rugosa, assembly GCA_018402905.1. Lineage (NCBI taxonomy): Eukaryota > Metazoa > Chordata > Amphibia > Anura > Ranidae > Glandirana > Glandirana rugosa. Next base: position 966,799 of record BLSH010269210.1, read on the forward strand.
CCTTTTTCATAATGATATCAACGGTTCCCTTGCCGAAAATAGGCTGCAACTTGTCATGCGATTTAGAACAGTTGCACTGCTGTGGACCAGGACTAACATCAAATGCAAAGCAAAGTTCATGATCTGCACATGAACAAAACAGAGTAGATACAAAAGTAAAAATGTTACTTTGTTTCTCTCTGTCTCCTGTCTGATCAATGTTTATAAACAATGTTACTTTGTATCTCTCTATCTCCTGTCTGATCAATGTTTATAAACAATGTTACTTTGTATCTCTCTATCTCCTGTCTGATCAATGTTTATAAACAATGTGACTTTGTATCTCTCTATCTCCTGTCTGATCAATGTTTATAAACAATGTTACTTTGCATCTCTCTATCTCCTGTCTGATTAATGTTTATAAACAATGTAACTTTGTATCTCTCTATCTCCTGTCTGATTAATGTTTATAAACAATGTTACTTTGTATCTCTCTATCTCCTGTCTGATCAATGTTTATAAACAATGTTACTTTGTATCTCTCTATATCCTGTCTGATCAATGTTTATAAACAATGTTACTTTATATATCTCTATCTCCTGTCTGATCAATGTTTATAAACAATGATACTTTGTATTTCTCTATCTCCTGTCTGATCAATGTTTATAAACAATGTTACTTTGTATCCCTCTATCTCCTGTCTGATCAATGTTTATAAACAATGTTACTTTGTATCTCTCTATCTCCTGTCTGACCAATGTTTATAAACAATGATACTTTGTATTTCTCTATCTCCTGTCTGGTCAATGTTTATAAACAATGTTACTTTGTATCTCTCAATCTCCCATCTGATCAATGTTTATAAACAATGTTACTTTGTATCTCTATCTCCCATCTGATCAATGGTTATAAACAATGTTACTTCGTATCCCTCTATCTCCTGTCCTGTCAAAATTGTTTTGTTCTATGTTGCACAGGGATGGAGGTTTGTCATAAGTAGAGGCAGTAATCACGCCACCCCTTTTTTCTTACAAGTTCTACTGTTAAGTATTCTGGGACAGTCAAGCTGAGAAGGTGTTTCAGAATACCAGAAATGAATGTCTCTTGTAATGAGTGATGAGCTGCTAAAGCACAATCTTCAGTAAATGAGGTAAAATAAATGATAATGTTTGTGATGGTCCTACATGACAACCGTCCATTTGGAATTTCAGAGCCAAGAGGTCAGCATTTACTTTGTCTCAGAGGACCTCCGTGCTCAGAATTCTCTCAGATTTTTATCTTTACTTTTATTTGGTAACTTTTCAGCTCTAAATAAACCTTAATAACCTTTTACCATGAGCAGAGGATGTTGCTTTCCCTATGAGTAGCTTCTCTTTGTACCTCCTGCCTAGATGTGCTTTCCCACCGCGTCTGCCGGATTCGTGAAGGCAGCTCTTCGTTAATGTTCTCTCTCTGTGTCTCAGCACTCAAAAACATTGGATTTCTCTAACATTCTCTAATTTAATGCCAATACAAAACTTTTTCTGAAGTAATTACTAAATTCAGCTGCAAAGCAATGCCTGATGTTCGTGTCGAGCTTTATATATCAGACATTGGATTTCTCAGTTGGAAGCGGTAACGATTCGCACATCTCCCCATCTCTCGTTTCATTGGGTGGTGAGGGGCGGACATCTAATTTCATCCACTGCACTCAATTCTTGTATATATATATATACTGTGAACTATCTCAGGGGTTATTGAACAATTGCTTTTCTCAGAATCATTCATTTCCATCCTGAATGTATCTTTCAGCCAACCGTCAATTCCCAAATGTTCAATAACTTACAAACCATTCCAATTCCCAAGTTACTGCCTTGATGCTGATTAATGTAGTTATTTTGCAGCTGGATAACTGGATATATGGAATATCAAGCCTTCCATCTGGTTGACTTTATTGGCTGATAAATGAGTTGTCGATATTATATTCAATTTAATTGAGGCATAGAGAAAAAAAGCAGTGATACCTAAATTGAAGGCTTCCCAAAATATGTTTCTGTAGGGGTGTCTGTTGGAATTGCATCCATTTGTGAGTACTGATCTTGGAAGAGAAGACCTGGTTCATAATCGGCATTCCAAACCATCCACTTGAGTGCCACTTGAGTTCCTCCACACCAAACTGGTCCAATTATGTCTTTATAGAGCAAAGGTGTTCAGTAGGGTTGAGGTTAGGGCTTTGTGCTGGCCTTCCACCCTAATGAGTAGAGTTGAGCGGACACCTGGATGTTCGAGTTTCGCGGGTTCGGCCGAACCTCGCGAAACCGTTCGGGTTCGGTTCCGAACTTGACCCCGGACACCGAACCCCATTGAAGTCAATGGTGACCCGAACTTTTGGGCACAAAAATGGCTGTAAAAAAGTAATGGAAAGGGCTAGAGGGCTGCAAAAGGAAGCAAAATGGGGGTAAGAGTAGGACAAGTGCCCTGCAAACAAATGTGGATAGGGAAATAACTTAAAATCACCTAAAAAAAATAAAAATGGGAGGAGGTGGATGTGGAGTAGGAGCCTAGAGGTTGACTAGGCCGTGACCGTGGCAGTGTAGGCGGAAGTGGCAGTGGTAGAGGAGGAAGAGGAGGAGGAGGTAGCAACACTGTTTTTTGTTTGTTTGGTTTTTTTTTAGAATTGGGGTAGCCCCCAAAATATTGAGACATATTAAAAAAAAAAAAAACAAGGATACCAATGGCTGTGTGAGTCCGGTCTAATTGTCTGTTCTGCACAAGGTACAGACACGTCTTGTGGGATCCATGCCTGGGTCATTTTAATAAAGGTTTGCTTGTCCACATTGGCTGTGGACAGGCGGCTGCGCTTGTCTATTATAACGCCCCCTGCCGTACTAAACACACTTTCAGACAATACACTGGCTGCAGGGCAGGCCAGCACTTCCAAGGCATAAAGGGCAAGCTCAGGCCAATTTGGAGACCCAGAAGTTGAATGGGGCAGACCCATCAGGCAGTACGTGTAGGCGTGTGCACACATACTGTTCCACCATGTTGCTGAAATGCTGCCTCCTGCTAAGACGTTGCCTATCAGCTGGTGGTGCTGTTTGTGGTGGTGTGCTGCTGACAAAGATTTCCACATTTTGGCCATGCTAACCCTGCCTTCTGAGGTGCTGGCGGTGCCACAGCTGCGTAGGTGACCTCTTCCTCCTCCTCCTCCTGTGTGCCAGGCTGCCCAGAGGCAAAGACAAGCTGTCCTCTGTGGGAGGTGTATCATCTGTGTCCTCTTTATCCCCCCAGCCATGCTTCAATGATGCCCACGAGCTGCGTTGGGTGCCACCCTGCTGTGAACACGGTTCCTCCTCCTCCTCATCATCCTCGTCCTCCTCATCCTCCAGAACTGTCCCCTGGCTTGAACATTTTTGACCTGGCCTATGCTGGTGCAGGAACCCACCCTACGAGCCACTTGTTGTGAATGACTGGCCTGATAACCGTGGAAATGACCCCTCTTCCTCCTCCTCCTCCTGTGCCACATCCTCTTCCATCATCGCCCGAAGTGTTTTTTCAAGGAGACATAGAAGTGGGATAGTAACACTGAGAACAGCGTCATCGGCACTGGCCATGTGGGTGGAGTACTCGAAACACCGCAATATGGTACACAGGTCTCGCATGGAGGCCCACTCGTTGGTGGTGAAGTGTTGCTCTTCCGCAGAGTGTCAGACCCGTGCATGCTGCAGCTGAAACTCCACTATTGCCTGCTGCTGCTCGCACAGTCTCTCCAGCATGTGCAAGGTTGAGTTCCACCTTGTGGGCACGTTGCATAGGAGGCGGTGAGCGGGAAGGCCGAAGTTCTGCTGCAGTGCAGACAGGAGAGCAGCAGCAGGGTGAGAAGGCCGAAAGCACAGACGGCCCACACTTTCTGCAGCAGCTCTGACATATCCGGGTAGTTTTTTAGAAATTTCTGCACCAGCAAATTCAGCACATGCGCCAGGCAAGGGATGTGCGTCAAACCGGATAGGCCCAGAGCTGCTACGAGATTTCGGCCATTGTCGCACACCACCAGGCCGGGCTTGAGGCTCAGTGGCAACAACCACTCATAGGTTTGTTGTTCAATGCCCGTCCACAGCTGCTGCGCAGTGTGGGGTTTATCCCCCAAACATATCAGTTTTAAAACAGCCTGCTGTCATTTCCCCCTGGATGTGCTGAAGTTGGTGGTGAAGGTGTTACGCTGACCGGATGAGGAGGTGGTAGAGGAGGAGGAGGAGGAAGTGCAGTAGGAGGAGGCAACAGGAGGCAAAGTGAAATGCCCTGCAATCCTCGGTGTCGGAAGGACATGCGCCAAACGGCTAGCCGCCTCAGGCCCACCCGCCACTACATTTGCCCAGTGTGCAGTAAGCGAGATATAGCGTCCCTGCCCGTGCTTACTGGTCCATGTATCAGTGGTTATGTGGATCTTGCTACAGATGGCATTGCGCAGTGCACACCTGATCTTGTCCCCGACTTGTTTGCGCAGGGAAGGGATGGCTTCTTCTGGAAAAGTAGTGGTGGCTGGGAACCATGTACTGTGGGACAGCCACCGCCATAAGGTTTTTAAAACTGTCTGTGTCCACCAGACGGAATGACAGCATTTCAAAGGCCAGGAATTTTGAAATGCTGGCATTCAGGGCCAGGGATCTTGAGTGGGTAGGGGGATACTTCCTCTTTCTCTCCAGTGTTTGGGAGATGGAGAGCTGTAAGCTTCCATGGGACCGTGTGGAAATGCTTGGGGACGGTGGCGGACATGGTGGCGTTGCTGTCACATCATCTGTTTGCTGGGTGGCAGGTGCCACTGGCACTGTAGAGGTGGAGGAAGAGGCCGAGGCAGCAGCAGAAGAGGAAGCAGGAGGAGGCCAAGACCTTTCTTGGATTTTGAGGTACTTGTTCCACTGCAGCAAGTGCTTTGCATTTAGATGCCTGATCATGGGGGTTGTGCTCAGGTTTAG
>BLSH010269210.1:976175-986300 GCA_018402905.1 Glandirana rugosa
GACATGTGTACCTAAACCTAAATAATTTTATAACGTTTCCTCACGCCAGCAGGCCTTAAAGGAAAGCAAGTAAACTAGTTCGTAGAACTTGGACGTGGGAGACCCTGACACTATGACGACCTTCTCAGTCCACAAGACCTCGACAAGTAGAAGAAGAGTATTTAATAGGCCTAACGTACGTGGACTTGGACGAGCGTGTGGACTGTGTCGAAGTGAAGGTCGGATATGAAGGTGCACCTCTGAGTGTAGATCAGGGTCAAGTAATACCTGCCCACACGAAGGGGATTGTCAGAGGGGGCTGTAAGTGTCCGGCTGAAAACAGGGTCTGAAACAACATGGATTGGCGTAGAAGTGTCCATAATGAACTGGGACTAGATGTGAGTCTCCACGTGGAAGTATAGGCTGGAAGTGAAGCTGTGTCAGGTGTGCGAGCAGGTTCAGGTGCATGCAATCCGGATAATTTATGAGAAGAAGATGAACAGCTCCAGAACACCTGACTCTTCCAGCAGTATCACAGTCCCAGAGGGTGCAGGTTCAAGATGCTTGATCAAATGAACGAAAGGAAATTCCGGACGACCGCACTCCTTTGCAATATTTTAATAAATCCAAATCCATGTGTACAGACAAGAGATGAAAATGCTAACGCGTTTCACGCCATCCTAGGGGCGCTTACTCATAGCTGGTGAGGCATGGGTATACATACATATATATATATGAAAAGCAGCACCACGACCACCACCACGTCCCTTATTTGACCCTCTCCTCATTCTGGACACAAATGTACCATGTAGCACTATTTATTAATACAAAAATGCACTTTTTATTTTTGTGCAAGAAATGCACTGCTCACACCAGCAGCAGGAACCTCTCCCTACACCAGTATGAGATGATTTTAGAACGATAATCTATCTTTCAAAGCACTGACAGAAACCTGCCCCCACTGCAGTATGAGATGATTTTAGAACAATAATCTCCCCCTCACAGCACCAACAGGAACCTCTCCCTAATGCAGTAGTAGTTGTTTTTAGAATGATAAACCTTCCCTCAGAGCACCAACAGGAACCTGGCCCTAATGCAGTAGTAGATGGTTTTAGAATGAGAATCTCTCCCTCAGAGCAACAACAGGAACGTTTCCCTAATGCACTATAAGATGGTTCTGAACGCTAATGTGTCCCTCACAGGACCGCAATGAAGGTCTCCCTAATGCAGTCTGAGATGGTTGTGAACGCTAATCTTTCCCTCACAGCAGCGGCATGAAGCTCTCCCTACCCTGTCTGAGATGATCTGACACGCGGCGCTACGTCACTCCAGCCCCATATAGAGGCTGGGTCACATGATGCACTGGCCAATCACAGCCATGCCATTAGTAGGCATGGCTGTGATGGCTTCTAAGGGCAAACTAGTTGATTGGCTGCCCAGCAGCTATAGAAAAGGCGCCAGAAATACCTGAATACCGAACCCGATCTATGACTTTTTTTTTTAATGTCCGGGATTGGGTTCGGGGCACGGACACCCCAAAGTCCGGTATGATCCCGAATTTTACAGTCCGGGTTCGCTCAACTCTACTAATGAGGATTCTTTCTCTCTACCCAGTTCTCTCTCCACACAGTGAACCTACCCCTTCTCTCAATAGGTCCCTAGACTTCATGTCTGGGAGCTGGGGACCGACATAAGAACCCCTTAAAGTGGTTGTCAACTTGTGACAACCACTTTAACCTACAGGTAAGCCTATAATAAAGCTTTCCTGTAGGTGCCCTGCATATCTCCTAAACCTGCACGGCTCAGGAGATATGCAGTGTTGAAGCTGTGCCGACGTCATTTCGGCACATGTGCAGTGAAGGAAAGGCCTGCGTGCTGTTCCTCCACTGCGACAGTGCCATGACTGGTGACTCCCGTGCGCATGCGCGGGAGTGATGTCACATGACGCCGGCCGGCCACAGCGCCAGAGTGCCGGCCCTGGAAGGAAGAGGGACAGAAGATGGACACGGCCAGCACAGGGGACATTGCCGGACATCGCAGGCTTCGTTTGCAGGTAAGTGGCACACAATGGGCTACTATGTGATGTATAGCAGCCCATTATTATGAAAAAAGGGGATACACTGCTCCAGGTCCGGACCTGTGCCTGATATGGACTATGGTGCCTGCCGCGGCTCGCCACCGCTCACTTAGATACACCAAAAGACAAACAGGCGGCACTCCATGGATATTCTTTGCTTGCAGTTTATTTCAATGCGGCATGTTCAGGTACAGATGTATACAGGTAGACGCGTTTCACTCGGTGCCTCCGAGCTTAGTCATTACCAAATGATGACTAAGCTCGGAGGCACCGAGTGAAACGCGTCTACCTGTATCCAAGAATATCCATGGAGTGCCGCCTGTTTGTCTTTTGGTGTATAGCAGCCCATTATGCTTCTACATTACAGGGGAATATAGAGGAAAGTAAACCCCATCTGGGTTTGCTTCCTCTTTAAGCCCAAAGCATGTTATTGCACAGAGTTGGGGCCCAAATTGTTCCCGCTCCCGTTACCTATCTGAAGGTAGTGATCGTACCGATCTTCACCCTCCTATCCCCTATTCTACCCCCTTCCATTCACTCTTGCCTCTATGTCCCATCTCTCTCTTCTCCCGGTTAACCAGCTACAACCTACCTAATGTAACCCACATCAAGCATTTCATACTGGCCCTTTAACTCGTCCTCGGGTTACAAGACACTTAAAAGAGCTTAAAGAGATTCCATATTAAGAATCCTTTCCCGTGTGAAGAATCCTTGCTTATAGAGATCACTTATTAGTCTGCTCCACAAAATCTCATCCTATTTTTGCTTTGAATCACAGTAGTGCTTCAGAAAACTGTTCCTTTAATATTTGTTCTCTGTAATGTATTATTGGAAATATGTCACCCCCCAATCACAATTATTCTTGGTTGTATGCTTCTGAACCAATCTTTAATAAAATATTATGAAAAAAAAAAAAAATTGCGCACACTCATGGAATGACGTCAAACTACAGTACTTAAAAATCGCAATGCTTTAAAAATGTTTACAGTTTAGCAGTTTAGAGTTACAGAGGAGGTCTAACGCTAGAAATATTGCTCTCACTCTGATGATATCTGTGGCGATACCTCACATGTGTGGTGCGAATGCCATTTACATATGCGGGCACAGCCTATGTATATGTTCGCTTCTGCATGCGTGGGACAGGGGCACTTAAATTTTTTTTTCTTTAGTTTATTTTAATTTTTAAATGTTTACACTTTTCCTTTAATTTTTTTTTTATCACTTTTATTCCTATCCACAAGGAATGTAAACATTTTTTGTAATAAGTATAGGGCATGACAGCTCCTCTTTACAGAGAGATGTGGGGTCTATAAGACCCCAGATCTCTCCTCTAGGCTGGAAAGCCGGAGATCAAAAAAAAAAAATCGATCTCAGGATTTCCAGCAAAGAAACAAGCAGTGTTTACATCTGCTAGCGTTGGAAGTGACGTTGCTTCCGGCCTCCAAGAGTCATAGAGATGACTGGTGGATTCATTCTCCGGCTCCCAAATCTCATGGGCGAGGTCAAAGAAGCACCAGAGGGTGGGGTTGGGTGGCGAAGTAATGACGGTCCATTTATGGCCACCCTTACAATCTAAAAGGGAGGGGGAGGTGGTATACAATGTAATTCACAAGCAAACAAAAGATTTCCCAGCACACTTACCAGCCAGCCTGCAAAATAACCAAATTGACCCTGTCTAACAGTTTACGTTAAAAACAGAGGTTTTTGTTTGCACACACTTGCACATTTATGCGTAAGCCTCAGTGCCCACGCCAAGGAACCTCTGTATATGCTGCCACTCTAACATGGTTCTCTGTGCCTTTAAGGAGAGGTGGGCTGCCCCCAGGCATACCTGCCACTAAAGGGGTTGTACAGGTTAGTTTTTTTTTTAAAATAACAAACATGTCATACTTACCTCCTCTGTGCAGCGGTTTTGCACAGAGTGGCCCCGATCCTCCTCTTCTGGGGTCCCCCAGCGGTGCTCCTGGCTCCTCCTCTTCTCGAGTGCCCCCTCAGAGAAGTGCATTCCATGGGGTCACCCATGAGGGCACCCTCCCGAGTCCTGCTGCTGCATCCATTGACACAGACAGCAGGACTCGGCCCAGCCCCCCAGCTCCTGCGTCACTGGATTTGATTGACAGCAGCGGGAGCCAATGGCTGCGCTGCTATAAATCTATCCAATGAGGTCCTGAGCCAGCGGCTGGAGCTGCTGTGTTGATCCCTGTTGCTCGAACGATCGTGCTCAGGAAAGTAAAAGGGAGGCTCTGGAAGAGCAGCTGCACTACAGAAGGTTTTTCACTTTAATGCATAGAATGTATTAAGGTGAAAAATCTTGAGGGTTTATAACCCCTTTAATCTATCGATTCTTATATGTGCTCCTGCTATGAAGGCTCTGGAAATTTAGAGTTAGAACCACAGTATATACTGAGGTATCTTGGCATGGGCACTGAGGCTTACCCATATATTTGCAAATGTGTGCAAACAAAACCCTCTGTTTTTAACGTAAACTGTTAGACAGGGCCTGTTTGGTTGTTTTGCAGGCTGGCTGGTAAGTGCGCTGAGAAATCTTTCGTTTGTTTATGATGTGAATTGCCATTCCATGTGCACTTTGCTGCAAATACCAATTATAGGGTGGGGTGGTTGACGCTTTTTTTTGTACAGTTTGTATAAAAGGTAAACAGTATTTAGGTGGAGGAGGGGTAGGCTTCCCTGGATAAAGTTATTTTTTTAGGGATTACCTTAAGGTGCAGAAGATAACTAACCATACTGATTAGGGAGTTCCAGAGGACAAGAGAGGTCCTGAAAAAGTTCTGGAGGGGGGGCCATGGCCGGTTGCGGACCAAGATGGATGTCTGATCTCTCGGCTCCTTCTCAGCTGAGACTAAAGCGACAGATTTCGCTGCGCTCAGTGACCATCCACCCCTCCCTTCTGCCCCAGGGGGATCCCACACTTGCCCAAAACACCCAGAGGATTCAGGGGTGATCCCCTCAGCCAAAGCCCGCCGCGAACGGATGGCCCGAACGTATGGCTTCAATCCGCTGCCATCCACGGGATACCATCACAGGTGAGCACCTCCAGTGCCCTCACGGACATCTACACTCTTGCCTCCCTCTTGTGAGACGCATATTGTCTCAATTAAGCGGCCCATAACGAAGGGAAGGCTTTGGAGCATTCCCTCAGAGATTTGGTGGTGGCCATCTTGAGGACTACATCGCATCACACAGCAGTGACGGCGGACTTGCCCACACAGCAGAGGGGCAATCACTGGGAGACATCCACACTATTAGAAAGTCCTGAGACCACTAAATATTACCTCCTTGCCACCAGTGAGCTGCATCAGGCCCCAGCACTCCCGATTAGGCCGCCATTTTAATATACGGCCTAGCTGTTCCTAAGCCTCCATCACTGTGCCTCCTAATCCATCCCTAGCGACCTCTATATATCCTATTAAGAAGCCACAGGTTGCCCAGTACTAGTACACAATTAACCACCAGCTGAACGGCCACCGGTCCCCCACAATTTGGATTACCGGGTTCGGACTGCTTGTGTTCAGGTCCCAGCATCACTCACACACACGCTGAGGGAAGGAACCAGCAAGCCCTCTGAGGCAGTGGCATGCCCATTGATAAGCCTTATCAAAAGGGACAGCACAGTCGAATAACTGACTTTTTCACCACAGAACACATAATGCAGTCTCAAAGAGGTCCAAATGCAGGGTCGCAGCCCACAATACCACCATCTGTGGATTGCTCACAACTGCCTGGCACTGTACCAGAAGAAATGGATAGTTCTGAACACTGCGCCCAGCCACTCCAAGTAATCTCCTCGGACAGAAACAAAAGGGAGGCACAATCTCCAGCTCCCTCTCCATCCAAAGTCCCACTATACAAACGGCAACACTGGGATAGCGAACTAGACAATGCAGAATCACATGACTCCCTGGCAGATCTCCCTACCAGCGACCACCCAGCATCTGAACACACTTTAAAGATGATGCTCCTCTTGTTGCAAAAAGATTTGAGAAACAAACTCCGCTCATCTCTGACAATGCTACAATCCAGAATCCAACATGTGGAAGACCATGTCGATGTTTTAGACCTACAGGTCTCTGATCAAACATCTAGACAACTGGAGGCCTCACCAACACAGGGAAGACATCCATTATCTACAAGCAAAAGTGGCTGACCTTGAAGATCGTTCCAGGAGGAACAACATAAAATTCAGGGTAATCCTGAAGCTATCAAGCTGTCTGAGCTTACACCTTATCTTCAACAGCTGTTCCTCAAACTCATACCACAACTGCCACAATCTGAGATGATTATCGATCGAGCACACAGAATCACCAAACCAAACTATCTGCCAGAAACGGTCCCGCGAGATGTACTGGCTCGCATACACTCCTACCCAATTAAAGAAAAGGTTATGTCAGCTGAGCATACCAACAATTCCCTGCTGAAACCATACACCTACATCTCGCTCTTCACAGACATATCAGCTGCCACGGCCAGGAACCAAAGAGAATTCAACCAAGTGACCTCGATCCTAAGGGAGCGCAACATTCCCTACAAATGGGGCTTCCCAGCAAAACTGATTGTCACTTACCATAATCAACCTACAAATATCCTCTCCCCAAAAGAAGGGATGAAGAGATTACTGAATTGGGGTTTTATTTCGTCACCACCTCCACATCCGGGGCAACGAAGCTCTCAACCGGCCTCCCACAGCCGTTCTTCCTCTCACCGCTCCCTGGGCCGCGATCAACAACGTTTCTGAACTTCAAACCCTCAACAGGGGTAGATATGTTCTTCAACGCATCCTAAACAGTATCCGCATGAGCAACCAAGTCTCAGCTGAGTATTTTTCATTCCTTGTTGTTCTTGTCTACTTCTGCAAATCTTGATGCCCCCCAGGTTATAGAAAACGTGCCACGCACTTTAGATTACAGATACTTTATTACTGTTGGTATTTACACTTGATATTATTTGCTACCTACTAGGTTTTCGTTTCATTTATTTTTGGTCTCTTGATCCAATTGTATTTTGACCTAGCAACCACGTTCAGTGTTTACACACTTTGTTACTTATCGCTACAACCTTAAGAGCGCAGAATAGCAGGTGTACTCCTTTTTTCTCTTTTCATACGATCTCCCTCTGATTTAACCTCTATATACCATGGCTCAACATAACATCACTAAATGTCAAAGGCCTTAACTCCCCCTTTAAACGACAACTATTTTGGAAAGAAGCACTAAAAAGTAGGGCTGACATCATATGCGCCCAAGAAAAGCATTTTGCAGCATCTAAACAGCCCACATGCACTCATAAACAATTCCCACAGGGCTTTACATCCAACGTGCCTAAAAAAAGCGCAGGAGTTTTAATAGCTATACGCTCCACGGTGGCCTTCAAACTGTTGCACTCCGAAATTGACCCCTCAGGTAGATACATCATTTTGCATGCCACCATTAATGACTGGACTTTAACCCTGGTCAATATTTACGCTCCTAATACACACCAAGCACAGTTTTATCAGTCAGTTACAGAGAAGCTAGCTCCCTTGAGCCATCACCCCCTCATTATCTGTGGGGACTTTAACCAAGCTGTAGATGCAGACTTAGACTCTTCCAACCCATCTAGGAAACAGTCCACAGCTCTCTCAAACTACCTTTCAACAGAAGATCTTCACGATGCATGCCAATGCTTACATGACACTGAAAAGGACTTCACCTTCTATTGGCACACTCATTCCGTCTACTCTAGGATAGATATGTTTCTGACAAAATCACCCTTCAAGTGGGTACAAGAAGCGAAAATTGGCAATATTACATGGTCGGACCAAGCTCCAATCTCAATCAAAGTCTTCCCCCACGCCCACATGACCTGACAATGGGCAAGAGGTGGAAACTCAACACCTCCCTATTGACACACCCAAACGACAGAAACATACTGAATCCGCGATATCAGAATTTTTCCAAATGAATACAAATTCTGTTAAGAGTCCTATAACCTGCTGGAATGCCCACAAGGCAGCTGTGAGAGGTCTCCTAATGAAATTTGGGGCTCAGGAAAAGAGAAACCGTGATGCTACTACCTCCAAACTGGTAGCTCAGATTGCCACTCTTGAAAAAACGCACAAAGCAAACCCGTCCTCTTCTTTGGGGAACGACTTACGGGAATTGAGAAAGACCCTAAGTGACCACCTACACTCTAATTTTGACTTAACCCTAAAAAAGTTACAATTAAACTTCTATGCTCACCATAACAAGCTGGGGGCCTGCCTGGCTAAGCAACTCAAAAAACACTTAGTCCAAGTGAAGATTCCCTATCCCCTCCCTCAAGAGAACTCTCGCCTCTCTAACCCCAAAGCTATTGCAGGCCGCTTCAGCCAATTTTACGCCAAGCTATATAATTTAACAGAGTCAGGGGAATCAGCTGCTCCCACTCAAACCGATATCTTGAACTTTTTAGATAACCTAAAGTTACCATCCCTCTCCCACGAACAACTACAAAACATCTCTACACACTTCACTGAATCTGAAATCAAAAATGCAATAATTTAGTTACCACTAAATAAAGCACCTGGGCCAGATGGCTTTAGTAATGAATACTATAAACAATTTGCACACATTTTAAACCCTTTTCTATGCCAAGCTTTCAACCATACTTTAATGACTGGCAATATCCCGGAAGAGGCTCTAGAAGTAACGATAACCACCATTCACAAAACAGGTAAACCCACGGAAGACCCAGCCAGTTACAGGCCAATATCTCTGCTAAACGCAGATATGAAACTCTATGCCAAACTAGTAGCTGCCCGCTTATCTACAGTAATCTCCCAACTAGTTCACCCAGACCAAGTAGGGTTTATGGAGGGCAGGCAGGCGTCAGAAGGCACTAGAAGATACATCAATTTGCTTCAACGGGTGGAGCGCAGTCGAACGCCTTCTCTACTCATCTCTTTGGATGTGGAGAAGGCGTTCGACAGAGTCGACTGGTCCTTCCTAAAGGCGGTACTCTTAAAATTCGGCATCTCAGGCACCATTCTCGAAGCTATAATGGCTATTTACTCAGCCCCAAAGGCCAGAGTGATCAACTCGGGGATCTTCTCAGAGCTCTTTAAAATATCAAATGGTACCCACCAGGGTTGCCCCTTATCCCCATTGATTTTCTCACCTATTATGGAACCTTTAGCGATTTCCATTCGCTCTAATAGCTCCATATGTGGCATACCTGTTCATGACAATGAACACAAAATCGGCCTTTATGCGGACGATGTGATCATTACAAAACCATAGATCTCGCTCTCACACCTCCACCATACATTGGACCTCTTTAGCAAAGCATTCTTATACAAAATCAACTATTCAAAATCTGCCATGCTGGGCGTTAATCTGGGCAATGAAATTAAACATAGCATCACAGAAATCACATCCGTTTCCTGGGCCCCAAACTCCTCGCTTCCCTACCTGGGTATATTATTGACCTCGTCCTCTTCACAGCTATTCACACAAAAGTCTATACAAAACTTAAAAGCTGTGCAAGCCACATGGGCAGGGCGCATTGCGCTCTCTAACATGTAACTATTACTGCATATACTCTATTGATTCCAAACCTTACCCATACCCTTCTTACGATCTCACCTCGACAAACTGCAAGCCATTATAACATCGTTCAACTGGAACGGCAAACACCCTAAGATTAGAAGAGCTACTCTATGCTGCCTCGGGAGGGATGGGAGCACCCAACATAACCGCTTACTAGAAAGCATCCATTCTTGAACAAGCAAAACACTGGTGGGCCCAGATTACGCAATTTCCTTGGCTACAAATTGAAAGGGCAGTTCTAGCTTCAAATTCTATGCTAACACTCGCTGCTTTACTACTACAGAACCAGACACAGCATAATTTCCTATATACTGTCAACACAACAATTAAAACATGGCATTCTATCTTGCAAATGTCAGTGGTATCCCACGTAACGTCCTTAACCACTTGCTTACTGGGCACTTAAACCCCCCTCCTGCCCAGACCAATTTTCAGCTTTCAGCGCTCTCACACTTTGAATGACAATTACTCAGTCATGCAACACTG
>BLSH010269258.1:9699-20562 GCA_018402905.1 Glandirana rugosa
AAATGTCTGCTGATGTTGGAAGTTCTCAGTCTCCTCATTGCAGATATCTGCCCCCTCATTACAAGGCTGGGGGAGGACAACGTGTAGATAAGTTCAGGACTTGGATGAATGGTGTTCAGTGCCCAAGATAACATCAGAAATTAGCGTTACAGGTTGGGGTGGTGAAGAAGAGGCAGTGCTGTGAATCTCATTGTCTACGCTAGCTAGAAAACTTCACAAGGTCAAAAAGAAATTAAAAACAGCCAAACATTACATTTTATTTAATTATATTTGCTCATGTAGGGAGGTTCTCAAGCTCAATGTGGGGGTCATCAGGTTCAAATCTCAATGTTTGAACATATGGGTCAGATTCCCATTCAACTTCAGTGTCAAGCAATGCTAGTCGTGTATTGTGTAGCATAATTGGTTGATTAGGGGGATATCACAATCTCTACATTGGCTGCCACTCAACCAACGTATTAAATTCAAGATCCTAACAATAACTTATAAATCAATTCACAACCTGGCCCCCAGCTACATCACTAACCTGGTCTCAAAATACCAACCAAATTGATCTCTTCGCTCCTCCCAAGACCTCCTGCTCTCTAGCTCCTTTGTCACCTCATTCCATGCTCGCCTCCAGGACTTCTCCAGAGCCTCTCCCATCCTCTGGAATGCTCCACCTTCAGACGATCCCTGAAAAACCTATCTCTTCAGAGAAGCCCATCTGGCTCCCACCTAACAACTCTACATTTATCTTCTCTATTAGCACATCCCCCACAGTTACTACCTCTTGT
Organism: Glandirana rugosa; assembly: GCA_018402905.1. Taxonomy (NCBI): domain Eukaryota; kingdom Metazoa; phylum Chordata; class Amphibia; order Anura; family Ranidae; genus Glandirana; species Glandirana rugosa. Next base: position 10,476 of record BLSH010269258.1, read on the forward strand.
ATCTCTTGACCTTCCCACTTAGATTGTAAGCTCTAACGAACAGGGCCCTCTGATTCCTACTGTATTTAAGTGTATTGTATTTGTACTGTCTACCCTCAAGTTGTAAAGCGCTGCGTAAACTGTTGGCGCTATATAAATGCTGTATAATAATAATATCACATGGTATGTCAAGCTTGCAGGCCACAAGAAGTAGTGAAAAGTTTGTTTTTCATCATTTTTCAGGTGCAAAAAAAATAGTTACCCTTTAAAAACCCTTTTAGACAAAAAATGTGCCTAAACGCGTGTAGCCGCGTTTGAAACAACTGTAAACTCGGCGCCTGAAACCATTTTTGGGCGTTCAAATAAAAAGCCTCTAAATACAACTGCCTGAAAACATCTCTAAACTGTACATGTACAGATAAGACAACATGAGAAGAGTTCAGGGGCAGTTGGAAAAATGCCCAAATGCCCCTAAATGTCAATTTAGAAGTAGCAGTGTACATAAGGTCAAACCCTCACGTATATCCAGTGAACAGCCTCAGATGATACAAATGGATGAAACAAATCTCCCTACATATGTTTTACATGTAAATCTGTCATCTTCAGCTTTATATACTGTTTAGAAAGTGCACATCATTTTAGAATTTTCACTTTCTCATTCCCCAGTAGCAGTGTAGTGTTGGACTGCACCGTGTGAGAGCTGATAGGAGGAAAGGCACACCCCCCCCCCCCCCCTCTCCAGATAGGCAGAGACTCTCAGAGCTGCTCTGTGAGTAAATCAGGTTTCTGCTAATCTATATATAGCAACCACCCTGACACAAAATTCTGTCTGGTTTTATCTCATGTGTCAGAGAACTTTTCATGCTGATAACAAAGGAACGGAGCAGGAGACAGTTACGGGACATAGTGCTTTGAAGAGAGATACGAAAACACTAGAGATATATATTCCCAGTTCAATTTTTTATGAATCGGGTTTACATCCACTTTAAGAACATTTACCTTATTCAACTGCAATTGCCGGCTAACTTTCAACGGGTTTCCCACCTCCTGACACTTATCACATTCCCGGACCTTCAAGAAAACAATTGTTAACATGTGTGCAGCTTTCACAAGTATGGAAATACACAAAAATATGGAGATCGCATACCCAGCTGTCAATTTCTATAGTCATGCGATACCAGTAATATCTGGAGCACACCGCAGAGCGTGTCTTTACCATGCCCCTGTGACCCCCAGTTGGAGAAGTATGAAATTCCATAAAGATATTCTTTGCCTCTTCTTTGGTTTGGATGGCTCTTCGGTTGCCATAGAAGAGCTTCCCATCTATAATGAAAGTGGACAGTAAAAGCTGCATTCATTAACCACTTCAGCCCCAGAAGGATTTCCCACTGTAGGACCAGAGCACTTTTTGCCATTCGGCACTGCGTCGCTTTAACTCAGTGGTTCTCAACTCCGGTCCTCAGGACCCCCTAACAGGCCAGATTTTAAGTATTACCTTGGGGAGATGCAGACTAGAATATTGCAATCACTGAGCAGCAAATGATATCACCTGTGATGTATTTCAGTTATCCTGCAAACCTGGCCTGTTAGTGGGTCCCGAGGACCGGAGTTGAGAACCACTGCTTTAACTGACAATTGCGCGGTCGTGCAAATTTGTACCCAAATGAAATTTGCATCCTTTTTTTCCTACACATAGAGCTTTCTTTTGGTGGTATTTGATCACCGCTATAAACAAAAAAAGGGACAATTTTGCATACAAAAAACAATTTCTCTTACTTTTTGCTAAAATACAAATAAAAAATATAAAAAAAAAACCTTTTTTTCATCGGTTTTTGCCAATTTATATTCTTTCTCATATTTTTGGTAAAAAAATCGCAATCTGCATTTATTGATTGGTTTGCACAAAAGTTGCTGCGTTTATGAATGATGAGAATTAATTTCTGGGGTTTTTATTTTTTACTAGTAATGGCGGCGACCTGCAATTTTTAGTGGTACTGCGATATTGCAGCAGACATGTCGGACCATTTTGACACTTTTTTTTGGACCATTGGCATTTATACAGCGATCAGTGCTATAAAAATGCACTGATTACTGTGTAAATGCCATTGGCAGTGAAGGGGTTAACCTGGAGGGGGCACTGTAAGGGATATTCTGTGTTCCCTCAGTGTGTTCTAACTGTATGGGGGCTGGGCTGGCAGGGGAAGGGGAGTGATCACGGCTTCCATATACAGGAAGCCTGTGATCACAGCCCTTCCCCCTCTATGAGAACGGAGATCCATGTTTACATACACTGACCTCCGTTCTCTCACTACGGGGGAGCCATCGTGGGTAGCCGGTGGCGATAGAGTCCGCCCTACCCGCTCCCTGCCCCCCCCCGAACACAGTGAGCGTGCGAGCGCGCCCACAATACTTGTTATTGCGGCTGCCCTCTTGTGACAACGTTTCATGATAACGAATCACTTTGGCAAGTGGTTAAAGAGCTATCTTACCAATCCACTGCAAGATTGTATTTCTGATACTCACCATTTAGTGTGAATTTGGATGCGTACCTCCGAAGGCTGCGATGTTCATTTTGAGAAAACCCTGATGGGTACGCTCCCACAGAGAGGTAATTAGAAACCTCTTCCCACCTTTTCTCCATACCTAAAAATGTAGAAGATCGCCATCAGCTAACGTTCAGCATCAAAACCTGAACACACAGGTTGGTAAGATCTTACTAATAAACAAATACACAAATCTTCATAAAACCCGGGGGAAAAATGACTACAAATTGTTTTATAGAGGTAAGGAAATTATTGACAGTCTTACTATGTTTTGCAGCTGTCTGTAACTGCTTACTTTGGTAATATACTAAACATCCAACAGGTGCTAGACAGTAAAAACTAACCTTACTACAATATATAAGCATTAATATAAATGGTCTTTCTCCATCTAAATTCATATATGGGATTATTCAGATATTACTCACTGGTCGGGGAGCCTGATAGAGCCAGACTGCTATGAAACGGACCGAAACCAAATGCAAAGCCTGTGAAGGTAAAATGTAAGGTATATATATATAGTAAGATCTCGGATATGCCCGAGCAACATTTACTGAAACACAGGTACAAAGAGATATACAGTATCTGACAAAAGTACACCCCTCACATTTTTGTAAATAATTTATTCTATCTTTTCATGTGACAACACTGAAGAAATGACACTTTGCTACAATGTAAAGTAGTGAGTGTACAGCTTGTATAACAGTGTAAATTTACTGTCCCCTCAAAATAACTCAACACACAGACATTAATGTCTAAACCACTGGCAACAAAAGTGAGTACACCCCTAAGTGAAAATGTCCAAATTGGGCCAATTAGCCATTTTCCCTCCTGGTGACTCGTTAGTGTTACAATGTCTCAGGTGTGAATGGGCGACATTTTGCCCATATGTATTATACCATTTACGCAGTTCATGCCTGATCTTTATGTGTGATCCCCTAGGCCAGGTGGGATGTCCTTTGTGACTGGAGCATCCCCCAGGGGGACCTCACACCTTCTCCAGCCTTTGGACCTTGGTGTATGGTTGGCAGTTGCTATTGCTTTTAACTGGAAGAAAATTTCACATATAACACAGTCATTTTGCTTCTATAACAAGATGGTTAGTATTCAAGGCATGGAGACACTATGCGGTTGTATATTTTTTAATGAGTGCTAATTATGTTTCTATTTAATTCAGAGATCAGTACCTGTATATAACACATACCCCTGATGAAGAGTATTGTACCATTAACTTGAAACGTGTTGGGTATCCTCTGTCTATCCGAGACAGAGTCCCGTGGTATATATCCATTTGTATGCCTTGTCTAGTTGTATCAATTAATTACTGTTTTTGGTGAATATACATACCTTCCATTATTCCTTCCCTTTGTACCAATATTTTAGATCAACTCTAATAAAAATATTTATATTTTATTATACTCTGTACTTTCCCCTTAAAGTCATATTTTTTTGGGGGGTTGCCCTAACAGGTGTGAATGGGGAGCAGGTGTATTAACTTTGTTTGTTATCGCTTTCACTCTCTCTCTCTCTCATACTGGTCACTGGAAGTTCAACATGGGACCTCATGGCAAAGAACTCTCTGAGGATCTGAAAAAAAGAATTGTTGCTCTGCATAAAGATGGCCTAGGCTATAAGAAGATTGCCAAGACCCTGAAACTGAGCAGCAGCATGGTGGCCAAGACCATACAGTGGTTTAACAGGACAGATTCCACTCAGAACAGCGCCTCTCCATGGTCAACCAAAGAAGTTGAGTGCCGTGCTCAGCATCATATCCAGAGGTTGTCTTTGGGAAATAGACGTACGAATGCTGCCAGCATTGCTGCAGATGTTGAAGGGGTGGGTCAGCCTGTCAGTGCTCAGACCATACACTGCACGCTGCATCAAATGGGTCTGCATGGCTCTCATCCCAGAAGGAAGCCTCTTCTAAAGATGATGCACAAGAAAGCCTGCATGTTTGCTGAAGACAAGCAGACTAAGGACATGGATTACTGGAACTACGTCCGGTGGTCTGATGAGACCAAGATAAACGTATTTGGTTCAGATGGTCTCAAGCGTGTGTGGCAGCAACCAGGTGAGGAGTACAAAGACAAGTGTGTCTTGCCTACAGTCAAAAATGGTGGTGGGAGTGTCATGGTCTGGGGCTGCATGAGTGCTGCCAGCACTGGGGAGCTACAGATCATTGAGGGAACTATGAATGTCAACATGTACTGTGACATACTGAAGCAGAGCATGACCCCCCCCTTCGGAGACTGGGCCACAGGGCAGTATTCCAACATGATAACGACCCCAAACACACCTCCAAGATGACCACTGCCTTGCTAAAGAAGCTGAGGGTAAAGGTGATGGACTGACCAACCATGTCTCCAGACCTAAACCCTATTGAGCATCTGTGGGGCATCCTCAAACAGAAGGTAGAGGAGCGCAAGGTCTCTAACATCCACCAACTCTGTGATGTCATCATGGAGGAGTGGAAGAGGACTCCAGTGGCAACCTGTGAAGCTCTGGTGAACTCCATAGCCAATAGGGTTAAGGCAGAGCTGGAAAAAATGGTGGCCACACAAACTATTGACACTTTGGGCCCAATTGGGACATTTTCACCTAGGGGTGTACTCACTTTTGTTGTCAGCGGTTTAGACATTAATGACTGTGTGTTGAGCTATTTTGATGGGACAGCAAATTTACACTGTTATACAAGCTGTACACTCACTACTTTACATTTTAGGAAAAGTGTTATTTCTTCAGTGTTGTCACATGAAAAGATAGAATAAAATATTTACAAAAATGTGAGGGGTGTACTCACTTTTGTGAGCTATTGTACACTCTGGGATAACCCCCCCCTTCTTTGCATGATGACACAGGGTGGAGTAATCTACAGCCAGTAACATGACATACAGGTATATTCAGACTTTTCAACAAATAATTCAATTAGTAATTGGGCACCCGGACAGCCTTTAGGATGGGATGCTTGAGAAATCCCCCCCCCCCCCTCCTATCCCCCAGCAACTAATAGCTGACCATATTTTCATTAACCCGCAAGTGAATCCACATAAACATATACATCCCACAATAGCTTGCCCTCAAGGTAGACAGAAAAAAAGAGAACATTTGGATACAGCCACTTAACAATAAACACATAAACCCCATCCCGCTTCAAACTATCTAGCACTGGTCTATGAGACACTCCTATAATATTCTAGCAGTCTGAAAGGTGGAACCAATTTATCTTCATATGTTTCTCTGGATATTGATGATAAATATTATTGTCCCAAGTGAAGGAGCCTCTCCAACTTTCAACACAAACTACACATATAAGCCCCAGGATAACAGGAGTCAAACGAAATTCTGAGTCTGGTGTGGTTGTACTAGGAATCTGGTTAGGGCAGACCAGACTGGGCTTCTTGGTCACCAGGTGCCCCTAATAGACACAGGGTGGCTTACACATAAGAGGGGGCCGGAAAACTGGTTTATCTCTCCAAGCTAAGCAGGGTTCCATGCCCCCCCCCCCCAAACTGACTCCTGTCACATAGGGCTCTATTTTATGGAGTGATTTTGAGAATGAATAATGATACGAAGTGCTGCAGCTATTTGACAGTGAAGGGGGGCACAACCATTACTAGTGTAAGTAGGGGTCCTTAGAGAGAAAAAGGGGTACAATAAATGGCTTCAAGATCACACCCACAATCTGCCCAATAACCATAGTCTTCCGCCTATGACATCGTATACATGCGTAGAGAGCGAGGCAGAATCTGACATTTAGATTCTCACACCCTCTGTGGTTTGCCTCTCATCGGATAGTGCCTCAGACGAAGTGCACATGTGAAATGTTAACATCACATCTGCTGGTCGGGATATCAGCTGGAGTGACGTTACATACTGCGCATGCATAGTTCATCAGATGCATTATCTGACGAGAGGCATTATTTGACAGGACAGGCCAGCAACAGACCAGTGCATCCAAGAGATGAAGCCGGGGTCACTACATAGAAAATCAATCCAAGGAAACAACAGGCAGGATGAGGAATAGCAAGAAGGAGCTCAGAGACAAATGAGAATATTGCTCAGCCAATGGGAGATTATCTCAGCATGACTTACATAATGAAGGAGAAGAGGGGGAGGGGAGGAAGTCACTTAAGGTGGCCAAAGTAACCATAGATGCATGGAAATTCAGCTGGTTCAGCAGGGATCGGTCACATTTCCATCCATGTGTGGTCACTGCCGGATAAAAGTCACTGCATCAGCGGCTGCAGCCAATAGCTTCATCACTGATCTGTGTATTCTGAGAGCGGAGGAGCGCCCCCCATTGTCAGAATATAATCCCCTTCCAATGTGTTCACTTTTTTTTGCTCAGCATGTTGGCTGAATTAAATAACTGAAACATTTAAAATAGCAAAATATATTAATCATCAACTGATCCCCCCTGAAGGGGTTAATCTAGGTTCCCACACTATATATGTGTGTATCATCATCTGCTGGAGATAAAAGACGTCACAGTGACTATGGAGGAAGAGGACGGACATGATGGGGGGGGGGGTTACTGGGTGTAAATAGAAAATAAGATCTTATTACCTCCTCTGCTGCCACTTCCAGCAACGTCTCCTCTCTACTTCCTCCCAACTCACCTCTCACCCGGAACTTCCTGTCTGTACCTGACATCACTTCCTGTCTGTACCTGACATCACTTCCTGTCTGTATTCCATAGAGACTTCCTGTCTGGATAGAAGTTAGATCTCCGCCTTATGGAGCTCAGAGGAACTGCAGCCCCAAGAAACATCTCGTAGTGTGAACACGGCCTTGTCATTGTTGTCAAGTGTTCCTGGATGAGTGAGGAGAGTCTCAGGATTGTGTGTACAGTGATCTCATCTCCCAGGTTCCAGGACTCAGAGTGCAGAGTGTCAGTGAGGGGATGACGGCTGCAACTCTCTGGGTCCCATCACCAGGCACTGCAATTATAGCCGACTGTGGGGAGCAGTGATCTCCTTTCTGACAGTGATAGTAGAACTCTGACATCAGCAGAGAGGCAGCGGGAGTGATCAGGTAAGTACCACCACTGACCACCAATGCTGGGCTGGGGTTACACTTTATTACCACTGACACCAACAATGGGACTTATTTTATCTCACTGACACCAACAATGAGGCTTATTTTATCTCACTGACACCAACAATGAGGCTTGTTTAATCTCGGTGACATCAAAGGCGGGGCTTATTTTATTCCACTAACACCAACAATGGGATTTAATTTATTTCACTGACACCAACAATTGATGTCAAGAAAATCATGCCCATGGTGACTCGCTAACTAGAGTGAGATCCTTGATTGGTGGAGGAGGAATGAGGGGAGAGCTTTCTCTGGGAGGATAAAACCAGCTATGATGGTAGAGAAGACTGGATCCGCAAAGTTAATGACATTAATGAAGCGGAAGAATGGGTGGCTGACAGTAGGGGACGAGGGGAGCGCTTTTCCCGTATATGGTCACTATGAATAGATCACGTATACCACTCAGGCAGGGTCTCCTCTAGCCTAGAGGTTGAGCTGTTAGAACTAAGAGAACCATCTCTCAGGCAACGATTAAATCCCAACAACTTTGATACGGGCCCACATACGACGGTCAGCAAAGTCTGAATCATGCCTCACACTGGAGAGCGAGAACGATCGATGTGGCATAAGCTGAACAGGTGGCGGACGGCAGCTGGGAGACACAAGGTTGGTCCAATCTCACTCTTCCTCAATCCTGATCCTAACCTTGCTCTACTATACCCCCTTTCCTTCCTCCTCTTTACCCTTTTTCCTCTCCTGCGGCTATATCTATTCTCTCTTCCTACTACCCTTCTAGGTTATCTTTTCCTTCTTATTTGTAACCTTAGATTGGTTATAAGCTATGCTAACGGATATAGGGTTTGGGGCCCGGGTGCAGTACTTGTCTTAGGGATATCTGGCGGAAAGGCTGGCGGGGGCCTACCCATTGAATGGGTGGGGGGGCGGGGGGCTGCCGGGTGCTGGAAGCGCGCTGGGGGCAGCAGATGGAGGCCTTAGGGCCCCCTGCCCCGGGTGTGCCTGCGCGCTTGGTTGCTCCCCCTCCCCTCCGTATTGTTAGCAAATGATATTGGACACAGTGGCCATTCTGAGCTCACAATGCCGATAATTGGCCTTTCCCTAGTGCCCTGGCCCCAAAGTCACCCCCTTTTTCATTATATCCTTTATGGCTAGAGCCCTCTCTGAGGTACTCAAAAACATATTCCAGATGTCGACCTTTTGGTGGACACCCCCCGGCATCTATCGAAGCTGGAGTTAGTGGATCCCCAATGGGGGCAGTGAATCTGCGGGGACTTCTTTGGAGACCCTGTAAGAGCTCAGATGCAGGGGAGGGGACCCAGATGGTCGAGGAGGAAGCAAGCAGTTGGGAGAAGGGCTAAATTTGATAATCCATTGGTTCTGAGACCTATTATTGAATGCAATGTACCTTGCCCTCTCCATGTTTAATGTTTGTATGATATCCTTGCCTTTGATGTTTATTTTCCCTAATCCCAACCTTTAATTATCATTTCATTCCCCCCACATACAAGGTCTGGAATCACCATTTACTGACCTCAATAACTCCCCCCATAAATTCCTTCATTGTAATATACGGGGTTAATCTAGGTTTCCACACTACTGGGTGTAAATAGAAAATAAGATCTTATTACCTCCTCTGTTGCTTCTTCCAACAATGTGTCCTCTCTACTTCCTCCCCACTCAACTCTCACCTGGAACTTCCTGTCTGTATGTGACATCACTTCCTGTCTGTACCTGACATCACTTCTTGTTTGTCTCCCATTGGAAACTTCCTGTCTGGGTAGAAGTGAGATCATCATCTTGTGGAGTTCAGAGGAACTGCAGCCCAAGAAACATCTAATATGATTACAGCCTTACCATTGCTTCCAGATGATGAAGTTAGGGTTGCCACATCATCCCTTTAATCCAGGACACATGAATTACACAGGTTGTTCTGCGGCTGATTAAGCTGTTAATTAAATTCACTTGGTGCCTTACCTGCATTAAATTAGCCTCAGAACATCCTGTGTAATTCATGTGTCCTGGATTAAAGGGATGATGTGGCAACCGTAGATGAATTAGTACAGTCCCGGGATTTAGTCCCCTCCCCTGTCCCATCATCTCCTCATCTCCCAGGTTCCAGGACTCAGAGTGCAGAGTGTCAGTGAGGGGATGACGGCTGCAACTCTCTCTGGGTCCCCTCACCAGGCACTGCAATTATAGCCGACTGTGGGGAGCAGTGATCTCCTTTCTGACAGTGATAGTAGAACTCCGACATCAGCAGAGAGGCAGCGGTGTGATCAGGTAAGTACCACCACTGACCACCAATGCTGGGCTGGGGTTACACTTTATTCTCACTGACACCAACAATGGGACTTATTTTATCTCACTGACACCAACAATGGGGCTTATTTTATCTCACTGACGCCAACAATGGGGATTATTTTATCTCACTGACACCAACAATGGGGCTTATTTTATCTCACTGACACCAAAATGGTGTAGTACCTCATCAGACCATTTGTTAGGGTGATCAA
>BLSH010269258.1:59091-70364 GCA_018402905.1 Glandirana rugosa
CTTAATCGGAAGAGGAGACGGATAGTGGGGGTCTGTTTACCAGTCTGCCTCTCCTGGTTGGTCTGGGACCTAGTTATGTAAGCCACGATCCTCTCCGTCTGACCATTTGTCTGGGGGTGATAGGCAGAGGAGAAGGCTAATTCGATCTTTAGTGCGGAACACAAGGCCTTCCAGACCCGGGAGGTGAACTGTACCCCACAATCCGAGACATTGCTGACAGGAAGCCCATGCAACCGAACTATTTCCTTAATGAATGTCCCAGCGGTCTCAGTTGCGGTGGGGGTGCCCTTCATTGGGATGAAGTGGGCTATTTTGGTCAGACAGTCCACAATGACAAAGATGGAGTTGAATCCCTCGGACGGGGGTAGCTCCACAATAAAGTCCATTGATATATGGGACCATGGTCGCTCCAGGATGGGAAGCGGGTTTAGCAGACCCCATGCTTTTACCCTACTGGTCTTGTGTTGGGCACAGACCGGACAAGCGCTGATATATTTCCGACAGTCCATGTCAGCAGAAGGCCACCAAAAGGAGCGCAACACCAAAGTGTCTGGCCAGTTGGTGGTCATGGCAGAGTTCCAACACAGTTAGACGTTGCTGCTCCGGGACGTAGAGTTTATTTTGGAACCACCATAGCCCATCCTTCATTACCAGTCTAGGGTCAGGGGACACGGTTGATCCGGCCAGGGATCATTTGACCTGAGACAATAGGTCTTCCTGCATCAACAAGAAACTCCTGGAAGGGAAGATGGTGTCCGGCGGTGTGAATTCCCCAGGCTCACTAAACATCCTGGACAGGGAGTCCGGTTTTATGTTTTTCGACCCAGGCCTGTATGTAATATGCAAGCTGAAGCGGGAAAAGAACAGAGCCCATCGTGCCTGGCGTGGCTTTAACCTCTTTGCTGTACGCAGGTATTCTAAATTCTTATGGTCCGTGAAGACCACGACAGGGTGTAGAGCTCCCTCCAGCAAGTACCGCCATTCTTCCAGGGCGGACTTGATCGACAGGAGTTCCTGGTCTCCCACATCATAATGCTTCTCTGGGGCCGAGAGTTTGCAGGAGAAAAAGGCGATAGGGTGTAGTGAGGCCTTTGGACCTCGTCTCTGAGATAGGACTGCACCCACCGCTGTCTCAGAGGCATCCACCTCCAGTATTTAGGGCAGAGCCGGATCGGGGTGCTTAAGAACAGGTGCCATAGTGAATAGTCTCTTAAGCTTCAGGAAGGCCATTTGGGCCTCAGGGGACCAATGGAAGCGCATGCCCTGATTGGTGAGTTGGGTGATGGGAGAAATCACCGCAGAAAATCCCCTAATAAACTTTCTATAAAAGTTGGCGAAGCCTACAAACCGTTGGACCCCTTTTCTGTTAACGGGAGCTGGCCAATCCACAATTGCTGAGACTTTCTGGGGATCCATGGTGACCCCGGTGACCGAGATGTTGAACCCCAGGAAAGAGATAGTAGAGCACTCAAAGGCACATTTCTCCGCCTTCACATAGAGTCCATGCTGCCGTAAGCGTTGTAGGACGCACCCGACATGCCTGCGGTGTTCCTCCAGGGAGGCTGAAAAAATTAGGATGTCATCTAGGTAGATGATGAGAAATTGGTCTAAATAGTCATGGAACACATCATTCACCAGGTGCTGGAATGTGGCCGGAGCATTGCAGAGCCCGAAGGGCATCACTAGGTATTCATAGTGCCCGAAGCGTGTCCGGAAAGCGGTTTTCATTTCGTCACCCTCTCGGATGCGAATTAAGTTATAGGCTCCGCAGAGGTCCAGTTTGGTGAATACAGCAGCCGTGCCAAGCCTTTGGAACAGTTCTGGGACCAGTGGCAGAGGCTATCGATTTTTAACGGTGATTTTATTGAGGTCCCGATAATCTATGCAGGGCCTGAGAGTATGATCTTTCTTCTCCACGTAGAATATTCCAGCCCCTGCAGGGGACGTCGAGGGCTGGATGAACCCTTTAGTTAAGTTCTCGTCAAGGTACTCCTTGAGGGCTTTCAGTTCCAGTTCAGAGAGCAAGTATATTCGGCCAAACTGAACTTCTGCTCTGGGCAACAGTTCTATGGGGCAGTCGTACGACCGATGCGGAGGGAGAGTATCTGCCCCCTTCCTACTGAACAGATACAGGAACTCATGATACATGGATGGTACAGCGAGACAGGCTTCCGGGTCAGGATCAGAGTTCAAACTAAGTACTGGAACGGAGCATTCCAGAGCCGGTGGCAGACAATTGTCTCGGCAGTATGGGGAGAGGAACTGAACTTCCCAAGTGGACCAATCAATGGTGGGGCAGTGTGCCCGAAGCCACGGCAGACCCAAAATGACTGGGGAAAGAGGGGACGTTATAGCATCCAAAGATGGGTGCTCCAGGTGGCCGTCTGAAGTCCGGGTCAGAAGAGGCACTGTCTCATGGGTGACGGTCCCCGAGCTAATGGTGGACCCATCAGCCAAGCGGATGGCCATCCAATGGGCCTTAGGCCTGAGCGGAATCCGATGTTGGGCTGCAAAAGCCAGGTCAACAAAGCAGCTACAGGCTCCGGAGTCCAGAATGGCTGAAACCTGGATATTCCTGTCAGGGAGCTGAAGATGCAGTGGCAGGACCAGATGGTGAGAAGCGTCCGGTAAGGATAGGAGCTCTCCTGAAGTAGAGGGGGAGCTGTGTCCATGCTTGGCCAGACAGGACTTGACTAAATGTCCGGTGCCACCGCAATAGAGGCAGAGGCTATAGGTCAGCCTTCGGTGTCTCTCTTCAGGGGAGAGAGAGGGACGTAGCCGTCCGGGTTGTGGCTTCTTCGGCTCTACGTTCCCACAGACATCGGTCGACCTGGATGGCCTGGTCGGTCAGGGCTTCCAGAGTCGGGGGAACACCAACGCGAGCCAGCTCATCCTTGAGCGGCTCCGAGAGCCCCAATCTGAACTGATGGCAGAGAGCTGCATCGTTCCAGGTTGTATCTGCGCTCCAGCACCGGAACTCCGCTATGTAGTCCTCTGCTGTTTGGTGTCCCTGCTGGAGCACGTGAAGCGCTGCTTCAGCGGTGGCGGACTGATGGGGGACCTCTCTATGTGGACGGGCTGTGTAAAAGTCTCACACATGTGGTATCGGCATACTCGGGACGAGTAGTAGAATATATTTTGGGGGGTCATTTTTGCTATGTACATGCTATGTGTTAGAAATATCATATAAATTGAGTTTTTATTTTCTTTCCGTGTTTTTCAAAGACTTAACCATACACAAGACTCATAATGCCTCATAGAATATACCTTGGGGTGTTTGCTTTCCAAAATGGGGTCATTTTGTGGGCAATTCCATTGTCCTGGTGCTCCAGGGCCTTCAAAAGTGTAATAGATGGTTGAGAAATGAGATGTGTAATTTATGCTCGTAAAACGCCTGAAGGTACTACTTCAATGTTGGGCCTTTGTATGTGTCCAGGCTGTGTAAAAGCCTCACACATGGGGCATCACCATACCCAGGAGGAGTAGCAGAATGTATTTTGGGGTATCATTGCAAGTATGCATATGCTGTGTGTGAGAAATAACTTGTTGTTCAACAATTTTGTGTAAAAAAAAAAAAAAAAAATCTTCATTTTGCAAAGAATTGTGGGAAAGAAATACAACTTCAAAAACTCACCATGCCCCTTACTAAATGCCTTGGAATGTCTACTTTCCAAAAAGGGGTCATTTGGGGGATATTTGTACTTCCCTGGCTTGTTAGGGTCTCAAGAAATGAGATAGGTGGTCAGTACATCAGGTGTGATCAATTTTCAATGATTTGCACCATAGCTTGTAGACTCTATAACTTTCACAGAGAATAAATAATATACACTAATTTGGGTTATTTTTACCAAAGATATGTAGCAGTATAAATTATGGCTCAAATTTATGAAGAAAAATGACTTTTTTGCATAATTTTTCAATACAAACTAAAAAAAAGTGTTTTTTTTTTTTTTCATTTTCGCTACTTTTTCGCTTATATTGAAAAAAAATAAAAAACCCAGCAGTGATTATATACCACCAAAAGAAGGCTCTATTTGTGAGAAAAAAATGATAAAAATTTTCTTTAGGTACAGTGTAGCATGACTGAGTAATTGTCATTTAAAGTGTGAGAGCGCTGAAAGCTGAAAATTGGTCTGGGAAGGAAAGGGGTGTAAGTGTCCTGTATGGAAATGGTTAAAAAGGGTGGTGGATCGAGATGGAAAGGATTGGGACTGTTTAATACCCTACTTGATGTTTGCTATTCGGGAAGTACCACAATCCTCTACCGGGTTCTCGCCCTTCAAATTACTCTATGGGAGACACCCAAGAGGGCTGTTGGATATCGCCAAGGAAACTTGGGAAAGTGAGAGTTCTCCCCACCGGAGTGTGATTGAGCATGTCGCCCTGATGCAAGATAGAATTGCACAGGTAATGCCAATCATCAAAGGCACTTGGCCCAAGCGCAGTTAGCACAGCAAAAGGTGTACAACCGTAAGGCCTTTTTAGGGTGTTGGTACTAATCCCTACAGTCTAAAGTAAATTTCTGGCCAAACAGCAGGGCCCATATGAGATAATTGAAAAAGTGAGTGAGGCGAACTACAGGGTCAGACAACCAGGACGGCGAAAGCCAGAACAGATATACCACATTAATCTGTTGAAAGCCTGGAGGGATAGTGAACCCCTAGTTGCCCCCCCCCCCTCCGTGAACACGGAAAAGAAGGGGGGAAAGAGAAAGGGGAGAAAGGAGGGGGAGAGAGAAGAGAGAGGGAAAACAGATAAAAGCGGGAAACATACTCAAAGCCCCTATATGGTTACGCAAAGCGTGTGTGCAATCCTGAGCGTATCGTCAGACCCGGACAGGATGCACCACACACCGAACGACCATATCCATCGAGAACAAGAAAAAGCATGGAAAACAGGGTAATTCCCCATGCCATGAATAAATAGGTGAATTCTTATATAGAGTCTCAAAAAGGCCCTCCAATAAAACCTTGAAAAGAACATCCGTATGGCTTTTGCGTATGGAGTCCCAAACATCAAAGTGTATATCCCTCCAAGGTATATTCACGTAGACAAAAACCTATATTGTATTTAAAACTGATCCTATATCTAGGTTATTGGACCTCCATATATTCCCTATTTATTGGCACCTCAATCATGAGAAAAGACACCACTACACCCAAAAAGAAAAAAAGGAGAAAAAAAATTCTTTATACAAAAAATTATTCATAAAAATGGGTGATGTCCCATTCATAATTGAGGCCCAGGGGCATGCGCGTTTGAAAATAAAATATCCAAAATGCTTCTCTTTTGCAGAGAGTCTTGAAAATGTCCCCTCCGCTGCTGGGGGTGTTAATTTTTTCTAAGATTTGGACTCCCATAGCTGAGGCATCTCCGCCGTGGACATCTTTGAAATGGCGTCCCACATTGGTGGATTTCTCCCTGTCACGTCCCACACTGTATATGTGTTCATAAAATCTGTCTCTTAAGCGCCTAGTGGTACGGCCGATATATTGTACATGGCAAATACCACATGTGATAATATAAATGACATATTTTGTATTACAGTTAAAGAATGATTTGATTTTGTGTTGTTTGTTTGCCGTATACGAAACCACTGTATCACCCTTAATGACATGGCTGCAGCATGGGCACTCTCTACCTCCACAGCAAAAGTTGCCCCTGCAATGAAGCCACGTGAGAGATTGTTTGGCACTCATTTGAAAGAGGCTGGGTGACAGAACACTGCCCACAGATGGAGCACGCTTAGACAAAACGTTTATCCCATCCTTCAAGAGATCTGTACAAATTTGATCAGCATGGAGTATGGGCAAACGCTTATGAATAATATCTTTTATATCTCTGAACTCTAAACTAAAGGTAGTACTTAAATTCAGTTTTTTACTATTATATGTGGTTCTACTGTTTGGTGTTTCATATAGTTCTCTGTTTAGCCCACCACCTCTCAGTAAATAAGATCTTTTTTTGGAATTGGCTATAGTCATAGCCCTATCCAACATCCAACGAGGGTATCCCCTATCTAAAAATCTCTGATATAGGGCCGACGCTTGCACGCGATAATTGTCGTCCGTGCTACATATGCAGCGGACCCTCAAAAACTGTCCAACCGGGATACCCCTGATGTTGTGTCTGGGATGTCCCGAATTGGCCCGCAACAGTGTATTGCCCGACAAAGGTTTCCTGAACAAGTCGGTATGAACCCCCAAATCCTTCACATACAGGTGAACATCTAGAAAATGTATTTCTGTCTGATTTATATTGCCTGTGAAATGAAGGTTCATACCGTTGTTGTTCAGGTGTTGTAAAAACAGTTCAAGGGAGACAATTCCCTCATCAACCACAAAGATAAGATCGTCTATATAACAATAGTACAATTGTATGCTCTTTCTAAACGGATTCTGGGAACCGTGTATATACTCACGCTCCCAAAAGCCCATATACAAGTTGGCCAGTGATGGGGAAAATTTGGCCCCCATCGCTGCCCCCCTTTTCTGTAGGAAAAACTCTTTATTGAATGAAAAATAATTGTGTTCCAAAAGGTATTGTAAAACATCTAAAACAAATAGTCGTACATCCTGAGACATATCGCTGCACCTTCTCAAAAAGAAATCAATAGCCTGCATGGCTATATTGTGTGGTATGCAAGAATACAGGCTACTGACATCACAGGTGACCCAAGAAAAGCCCTTTTTCCAATTTATGTCTGTCACAATTTTAAGCAGGTGATTGGTATCTTTGCGATAGCCTGGCAGTCTATGGACTAAAGGTTGTAATACACCGTCCAGCCACTGACCAAGCTTCTCATTTAAAGATCCAATTCCTGCTATAATGGGTCTACCTTGGAGGGGATCCAGACCTTTATGGGTTTTGGGAAGGTGATGGAAAATCGGTGTTATAGAATATTCAGGAATCAGATTGTTCCCCATCTGCTGATCAAAAACCCCCAAAGCCAACCCATCTTTAATTGATAAATCAAGTTCAACTTTGTATTTTTTCACAGGATCGGTCGTAAGCCTCCCATATGTACACCTGTCTGCTAATTGTCTCTCAGCTTCCTCCCTATATGTCTCAGAGTCCATAACGACAACCATACCACCCTTGTCAGAATTTCTGATCACGATGGTGGAATCTTGTTCTAAAGTTTTTAGGGCCGTTCTCTCTTCAGTGGTTAAATTGTCCTGTTTAGGGACCAAGTTGTTGCATACTTTCTGTGCCAATTCTGTAAGATCCCTTTCTACCGCCTTCTGAAAACGGTCCATCTAGGGACATCTGGCCGATATTGGGTAGAAGTCAGATCTATGTTTAGGGACATCAATTTCAAGGATATCACGTTGGGACAACCAGTTCAGATGGCCCCCACTTTCCCATGTCAATTGATCTAATTCCCCCATGGCGCATTGTTCTTTAAAGCTCATGGACGACAGATCATCCAATGTGATCTCACTGTGGGCCATAGACTCTTCAATTCGGTCTGCTGAAAAAAGTGTCTCTTTATAGATAACTTCCTAATGAATCTATTGATATCCAGGATAGTGTCAAAAATATTGAAGTGTCTAGAGGGGCAGAAGTTCAGGCCTCTTGATAGCAAACTAGTTTCTTGTAATGTTAAAGACTTATGAGACAAATTCAAAACATTTAGAGTACCTGTTACTTCTTGCGGGGTTGATTGCATGTAGGATACCGGCCAGCGGTTATGTAGTCTCCTCCGCTTGCCCCCTCGCCTTGTCTTCCTTTTTCCCCCTCCACCTTCTTTTTCTTGTGTGGTTTCTTTTTTGCAGGCCAGTTTTTTTGCACTGATGATGAACTCAAACCTGGTCTTCTCTTCATTGCCGTCACATTGGTTTGATACAGCTGACTCATCCATGTATTCGCTTTCCGGTTCTGAGAAGCTGACATGTCTGGGAATAGCAATCACCTTATTGAAACCCCAAAAACAGGAGGTGAAAGAGTTTGTGCTCCACAACAGAGAGGTGTTCTCTGAGCTGCCAGGACAAACATCTGGGGTAGAGCATGACATTATCACCCCGCCAGGGGAAAGAGTGAAACTAAAACCTTATCAAATAGCGGAGGCCTGACGGGAGGCAATACGTGGGGAAGTTCATAGAATGCTTGAATTGGGTGTTTTAGAGGAATCCCAGAGTGACTGGTCCAGCCTGATCGTTTTAGTGCCCAAACCCAATGGGAGCTGGCGGTTTTGTATCAATTTTTGGGAATCAAATCAAATAAGGTTACAAAGTTTGACATCTACCCCATGCCCCGCATAGATGAACTGATCGACTGGCTGGGAACAGCCCGATATATGGCGACCCTTGATGTCACCAAGAGGTATTGGCAAATTCCCCTAGCTGAGTCAGCAAAGAAGAAAACTGCATTCGTAACACCAGAAGGGGCATTCCAATATAGAAGAATGCCATTTGGGTTACAAAATGTACCGTCAACATTCCAGCGGAAAATGGACACTATTCTGAGGCCCCATCAGAAGTATGCTGCAGCTTACTTGGACAATGTGATTATCCACAGTATGGATTGGGCCTCACATCTGTCAAAAGTGCAAGCCGTGTTAGACTCTATAGGGGAAGCTGGGTTCACGGCCAATCCAAGGAAGTGTACCATTGGACAGAAAGAGGCCAAATATCTGGGGTACACTATTGGGAGGGGAGTAATAAAACCCCAAGTCAACAAAGTGGAAGCCATAGATAGTTGGCCGCATCCCAACAGCAAAAAGCAGGTTTTGAGCGTTCCTTGGAATTGCTGGATACTATCGGCGATTCATTCCTCACTTTGATTCTCAGGCTGTGCCCCTAACCAACCTGACAAAAGGGAAAGAGTCTGCCATGGTGAAATGGACCCTGGAGGCTGAAGCAGCCTTCCAGTCTTTAAAAAAAGCCTTATGTAGCCAGCCAGTGCTGTACTCCCCTGACTTCTCTAAGGACTTTGTGATACAGACTGATGCGTCAGACGTAGGCTTAGGAGCAGTGTTGTCCCAGGTTTGGAAGGGGGAAGAGCACCCAGTCATTTATCTCGGAAGAGAACTGAAATCCCATCAAGAGAATTATGCCACAATTGAAAAAGAGTGTCTAGCGGTGAAGTGGGCGTTAGATTCCCTTCGATACTATTTGCTGGGTAGACACTTTGACCTGGTTATGGATCACGCACCCTTAAAATAGATGGCTCAAAACAAGGAGACCAATAGAAGGGTAAATAGGTGGTTCCTGGCCCTGCAGTAATTCAACTTTACGGTGAAGCATTGCCCTGGTGTTCAAATGGGGAATGTGGATGCATTGTCTCGGGTATCTGCGTGCTTGACTGCTGGTGTTCCAAAACCCAGGTTGAAACAAGAGGGGGGGTATGTGACAGCAGGCAGGTAAAATCGCCTGGTTGTACTCAGGATGGCAGGTACATTTGTCCCAGGTTTAGAATGTATGCAGCTTTCTACCACTAGGGGGAAGTGCTGGGAGTCTTGCAGGAGTAGAGGTAATGAGCCCAGCTGAGTTGAGCTGACTCATTAAGGCCTCTACAAAAACTCCCAGCATGCTTAGGGAGTGGCTCCATCCTGGAATCAGTGCTGTGTCAGTAGGCTGGGGAGCTTGATACCAATACTGTACGGTAAGACCAAGCCTGTGTGGCTAATTGTTACAGCAGGGAGATGGGTGCTGGGTGTAGCACAAGGTTGCACCCAGCTAATAGACAGGGAAACCTACAAGTGTAGTAAGTGGCCAAGTCGGCAAGGATTTATTTTGAGGTTTCTTTTTATTTTGCTGTTTTTCTCCATTTGTACATAGTGTAAATAAACCACACTTTTGTTTTCACCTACAAATGCTGTTTAGCTGTGCCTATTTTGTATAGTGAACTCTTCCAGGGGGTCACACACACCCGCTGCCGAGCTAACCCCCCTTACAGTAGACAATACATTGAGTGGGACAAAGGTCTCCCAGTGTTCGATCCATTAGACGCTGGAAGGTTGCAGGTGCACCACTAATGCCCTCGAGCATGCTAGCAAACTGGAAAAACCCCAGGGGGCAAATAAAAGCTGTCTTTTCTTGATCTTCCTCACTCATTGGTACTTGGTAATAACCAGATCTTAAGTCCATTATTGTGAACCATTTGCTGCCTTGCGGGGCATCAAGAGCTTCCTCAATGCGAGGTAGTGTGTATTGATCTGGGACTGTTTGCTGATTTAGAGTCCTATAATCAATACATATTCACACTCCACCATTTTCTTTCTGACCACCACCATTGGTGATGTATACAGGCATTTAGACTCGACAATGATGTTTTGATTTTTCATTGTGTGCAAGCACTCTCGAGCATCATCAAGATCTTCAAGAGGTATGCGCCTGGGTCTTTCTATAAATGGGGTGCTATCTATTAGGTGAATAATGTGTTGAATATTTTTAGCACACCCAACATCCATGTCATCAGTAGAGAACACATCATTGTATTCCATTAGCTGCTCTCCTAGTGCTTGTTTGTGCTCTGCAGGACTATCAGCCTCATTCAGGTGAAAGTCCAATTTGATTTCTTTCTCCTCAATTTTGACAGGGGAGGAGCTAATGGTTTCCACTGGGTAACAATAGGCTACCTCTTGCCAGGCTGGTATTATAACTGGGTATGTGGTAATGTTTTGAACAGTAACAACATCCATTCTTGGACATTTTAAACAATAGTCTTTCCTTTCTGGTACTATCTCCCAGCCATTCTTTGCAGCCTCTTTTGTACCAGTTTCTAGCAGGAAAAAGCTACCGGTTGCACTTGGTGACATTTCCAGAAAAACCGGCAACATTCACTCCCCCTGCTGAAATCTCCACACCCTCCAGGCAGATCAGGAGCAAAGGTTTGGCAGATATTTTGACGCTCTGGAGCAACAGGCAGTGAAGGTAAGGGAGTTCCCTGTTGGGGCTGAAGAAACTGAATGAAAGCAGCCTCAACGACTTCAACATTGGAACCCACAATCATAGGAGCATACTCATTACCCCCAGGTGGAGGGCTCACATAGGCAATGACTTTTAGTGGGGGATCCTCACCAGGAATGCGAAGTTCAACTTCTAGACAACCATCCATAAAAACAGGATTTTCTCCCACGCAATAAACAGGCATAGTGTCCACAGGTTGCAAAGGGAGGTGGTTTAAGTGTTGCTGATAGAAGGGCCTGTATATGATAGTCAGCTGAGAACCAGTATCAAACAGAGCAGCAGTGGGTATATCATTAGCAAACAAATTGAAAGTACATCTGCAGCCTATCCCAGGTAGCTTGGTAAACTTTTGTTTTCTTG
>BLSH010269269.1:0-13307 GCA_018402905.1 Glandirana rugosa
CAGGGGAGCTGAGAGATAATCCAGCAAAGTCCTCTTGTTAGTGACAGGTTTAAATAGCCCAAAGGGCGCCAATGTGCTTGCTACTGCGCGTGCCCGGTGCGTCCCCGCGTTCATGACGGAACGTTCGTTCGCGTGCGTCGGCGCATGCCCGTTCGTATGGGCGGCCGGACGCGGCCATGTTGGAAATGGGCAGCAGTAGCCGTTCTGGGTCTATTTCCCTGACACTTGTGCTACGATCGCAAGAGGACATGGTGGTTGCACATCATGCTTCACAGGATCGGTGTGGTCCAATCATTTGGATGGAGCCAGCAGTGGTTAAGCTGACTGAAGGTGATCCAATTGGGTTATTTAAATGATTATGGTTCCGTTTGAACATGCCTATGGTCAAAGATGAGATGTCGAAACGCATCTAGGCAGTGTTCAAACGGCTGGTGTATGCGCTCCTGTCTCTGCCCGGGCACCACCGAGATTGAATAGGTCAGGACTGGTGAGAGAGATCGGAGCCAAGGCAGCATAGTAATGCATGATTTTGGTGTCCGTTTATGAAGCAGTGGAAAAAATCCACTGCTTCGTTCTCTGGCATTCACAGAGGAGATTGTTCTCCTCTGTGTGCCAGTTTATGAACCCGTGTAGATTGCTTCACCTCTTGTGAAGTGAAGCGATCTACAAATGGTTCAAACAGTGGAGAACGCCCCCTGATACTGGAATCTCGTGAGATCTAGCGAGATTACAGTATCAGAAATTCACCGAAACTCAGAGATATCGGTTTATGAAGCAGTGATAAATTATCGCTATTCAGTAACGGGCATTCTCAGAGGAGCCCGCCAAAATAGTTAATAAAATAATTAGTCCCCCTACACTATATATATATATATATATATATATATATATATATATACATAAACACATACACACATTATATATACACATATACACACATACCATTATATATACGTATATATTTATATATACACACACACATCATATACATGTATATGCATATATACACATATACGGGGCAGGGGGACATGGCTAATGTGTTGGGGGGTCTGAACGAGGCAGGAGGATGTCTATAATCGTCCTCCTTCCCCGGGATTCCCTCTTCACTCCCCAGGTTCACCACCTCTGAGCTGGTGAATCGGGGAGGGTGAATTCTGACCGAGATCGCAGCTTCATAAACTGGCCGTACCTGTGTCAGTGAATCGCAGTTCTCCGCGTGCAGAGATAATAGGCGGAGAATGTGTTCTCTCCCTATTATCTCTGCTTCATAAACCGAAAATGAGCTGTGAGGATCACCGCTGATCACAGTTTCATAAACAGACACCTATATGAAGCTTTTGTGAAGTTGTTTTCTTGTAAGTGCAATCTGTAGGGGGCGGAAATCTTTGGGAATAAAAGTTTTTATTGGTTACACTATGAGCCTTCTCCCCTTCTGTATTTCCCATATCTGAGCCACAAGAGATCGGTGGCTACGTCGGGGCGTGTATGCTGAACTGCGGGAAGCCGAGTAACAGAAACATCTAGCCGTTTGAGCTGACGGTCCCTCTGAGCCATCCAAGGAGCAGGTGTGGAATACAGATTACACAAAGGCGCATTCCTTCCAAGGTTCTGGTGAGTGTAATGAGATGGGGGAGCAAGATCATATGGAGTGGTGACAGCCAGCTAATTCATTGATGACGATCTACCATCTCAGTGATTTTACATCAGTGCACTGTGGTGCTCCTGTGCACATATCCAATATAACTTTTGGTTAAAGAAACATTGTTAAAACAACATAAGAAATGCAGGAGCCTATAGACCCAGAAGAGGAATTATGGTTTTAGGGCTTATGATTTATACTACACACTAACAAGTTGGTAGTTGAACTAGTGCTGCTCCGTCTCAAGAGACTGTGTTGTTTTGTGATGATTTTATGCACCAAGAAATATTGTTTTTTTTTTTAGCAGAGGAGGTGCTAAAAAACGTTTCCCCAGCAATATGGTGTAGCATCCTCTAATGTGTGCTACTATTAGTGGCAGTGTAGGAAAATTTACTCTGACTCGTGCTTAAAGCTCATGCTTAAAGCTGTGAGTCTTAATTGGGTCAGGGTTTACTAAAGTTCAGGGCTGGATGACAAATGTGTGTGTAGCCATGTGCTCCCTTGAGAGTGGCTGGTAGTAGTGGTTCACCTTATAGCTGCCCTCAATCACACCATATTTCACACATCTGTAGACATTGACCAGGCCGGCTCTTGTTTTTAATGTTTTATTTAGGGGAAATAACTTGGATGGGGATAAGGGATGACTGTGGGATGCCCAAAAGAATTATAGTTCACAAACTCTATATACACTCCTGTATATGCGCACTTCCACTGCAGACCATCCCTCTGCAGACTGTTACTCCTCACAACTCTCCAGCACTCAACTTGCTGACCGTTTCTCCTACAGTTCTCTCTCCAGCACTGAACTTAGTAAATCGTCACTCCATTACCTCTCTCCAGCACTGAACTTAGTTTCCAGCTTGAAAGGAAATGTATCAAGCTTCTCTGTTCCTTTCTCTTCACTGTGGCTAGCACATGGCAAGGCCTACTCTCAGCAGAACCTCTGGAACACCCATTACAGGCCAGGGATCACGGGCCCCTGAATGTGTAGCAAAAGTACTTGAGTGCTAGCCGGGCCTTTGATGGACTACAACTCCCAGCCCCTCCCTCTTCGAGCTCCCACCGACCTGCTTTTCCTCAGTAACTCTCCTTTCCCTGAACTGGCTCCCAAGGCTTCCACAGACTGTCCACTATTCCTCTCCCAGCCTGCTCCAGCACTTTCTCTTGCAGTTCCCAGGGACCGTCACTCACCAAACCGGTGGATCACTTTAAAGTCTCTCACTGTGTAGCACCTCAAAAGGGGGAACATCAGTGAGACATCCATAGGCCAGGATTCAGAGCACCATCATGAACTGTAGCAAATGTCCCTGTGAGTTGGTAACCAATAAACAATAAAGTTGGTTTTAATAAACTGTTTTTAAAGTCTGCACTTAAAGGCGCCTCTTTTCTTCTCTTTTTTCCAGTGTTACAAAGTCTTTGCTTCTGGTCCAAAGAAGTCTGACCTTTGTGCTGGGACTTTTGCTAATGCTGGTTCTTATACCAGCCACATATGGACTATTTTAAAAGACTTGATGGGATTTATATGTTTTTTCAGGGTGTTGCGCCATATACTTGTTTGAACTGTGTAGCAACTCCGCTGTTCTCTTGTTCCCTGTGCGACTCATGGAATCACCACCTCTCCTGGCTGCACCCGAACCTCCAGGCCCCAAGGTCACGCTCCCCAGGCTGGGGCAACCTCCTAGGTAGGGACCTCTGCTACATCACCAAGCTTCCACCCGACACTTCTCCTCCCAATTGGGCTGACTCAGAGTATTTAAGGAGGCCTGCCCCCTGCCAATCCTGCTTGGGGATTGGTCAGGGCTGCTTAGAACACTCCAGATGGCTCCACCTATCTCCCAGCTCTCTGACCAGAAACCCTTCTCCAGGTTTCTAGAAAGAAGTGGAAGGTTCTGGTGACCTCATCTGTCAAGTCCACTTAATCGTCCCTGAGCCACTCCTCCTGGCCCTGATCAAAACATTCAGGCCTGCACCTACAGTCAGGCCTGACTAAATTTTACCTCACCTAGCAAAACCCTGCTAGAAAATGCACCTACACTATGGGGGCGCTACACTCACCCCCCCCCCCCCCATACATCAGGTGGTCCCCAGCTGAAAAATTTACAACTATAGCTCTTGACCCAAGAGCATGGGCATCCCAGAACCAGAAATTGGGAGGGGAATAAGGGAACAAACTTGAAAGGGGAAACACAAAACTATACATGAATAAATAAGTATCAAAAATATATCATCTCCATTTTTGCAGTATTTACAATATACAGTTTATCACAATTCCTATCTACAATCCCTGTATCTGTCCACATGCAGAATTCTGTACATTTCCTGGTTCTGAGCACCACCCCCTAAAGGGAAGCCCTCCTCCCGCCTAGTTAGCAACAGTTGACGTTTAAGGGGGATGAAAAAAGTGGCTGTGGCATTGCTAAAGAATAAAAACGCATAAATTGTGCAAAAATATGTAAACCAAATAAATAAAGTGATCCTATTTGATAAAGTGCAGGTGCAGTATCAATCCTTTGAAATATGCGTGTGCAGTCTTCACCAAAAGAGTATGTAAAAAAGGTGCAACCAGTGGCGGCTGGTGAAGTTTTAGGATAGGGGGGGGCGCTAGGCCCCGCCTTTCCTTTTTAACCCCTCCTACTTCTAATAAGCCCCACCCCTTATAGAATTCACCCACTCCGTCCCCTGTATTCCACATGTTGTGTCAGGAGTACACAGATCATCACAGGACAGAGTATACAGCTCAGCATCACATGACACAGTATACAGCTCAGCATCACAGGACACAGTATACAGCTCAGCATCACAGGGCACAGTATACAGCTCAGCATCACAGGGCACAGTATACAGCTCAACATCACAGGGCACAGTATACAGCTCAGCATCACAGGACACAGTATACAGCTCAGCATCACAGGACACAGTATACAGCCCAGCATCACAGGACACAGTATACAGCTCAGTATCAGAGGACACAGTATACAGCTCAGCATCACAGGACACAGTATACAGCCCCAGCATCACAGGACACAGTATACAGCTCAGCATCAGAGGACACAGTATACAGCTCAGCATCACAGGACACAGTATACAGCTCAGCATCACAGGACACAGTATACAGCTCAGCATCACAAGACACAGTATATACAGCTCAGCATCACAGGATACAGTATACAGCTTAGCATCACAGGACACAGTATACAGCTCAGCATCACAAGACACAGTATATACAGCTCAGCATCACAGGATACAGTATACAGCTTAGCATCACAGGACACAGTATACAGCTCAGCATCACAGGACACAGTATACAGCTCAGCATCACAGGACACAGTATACAGTTCAGTATCACAGGACACAGTATACAGCTCAGCATCACAGGACACAGTATATAGCTCAGCATCACAGGATACAGTATACAGCCCTAGCATCACAGAACACAGTATACAGCTCAGCATCACAGGACACAGTATACAGCTCAGTATCACAGGACACAGCTCAGTATCACAGGACACAGTATACAGCTCAGCATCACAGGACACAGTATACAGCTCAGCATCACAGGACACAGTATACAGCTCAGTATCACAGGACACAGTATACAGCTCAGCATCACAGGTGGGGGTAAATAGCAGCCAGTATCACAGGTGGGGGTAAATTGCAGCCAATATCACAGGTGGGGTAAATTGCAGCCAATATCACAGGAGGGGGTAAATTGCAGCCAGTATCACTGTTGGGGGCATGTATGCAGCCAGTATCACAAGTGGGGGTAAATAGCAGCCAGTATCACAGGTGGGGGTAAATTGCAGCCAAAATCACAGGTGGGGTAAATTGCAGCCAATATCACAGGAGGGGGTAAATTGCAACCAGTATCACTGTTATGGGCACTTATGCCAGTATCACAGGGGGGGGCAGTTATGCTGCCAATAACACAGGTGGGGCAGTTATGCAGCCAGTAACATAGGTGGGGGCAGTTATGCAGCCAATAACACAGGTGGGGGCAGTTATGCAGCCAATAACACAGGTGGGGGCAATATGCAGCCAATAACACAGGTGGGGGCAGTTTGCAGCCAATAACACAGGTGGGGCAGTTTGCAGCCAATAACACAGGTGGGGGCAGTTTGCAGCCAATAACACAGGTGGGGCAGTTTGCAGCCAGTAACACAGGTGGGGCAGTTATGCAGCCAATAACACAGGTGGGGCAGTTTGCAGCCAATAACACAGGTGGGGGCAGTTATGCAGCCGATAACACAGGTGGGGAGCGGGCTGCCCCCCCCTCGTCGGTCACCGGGCGTTCAGCCACCGCATCCAATCACACTGAGCCACAGGCTCAGGGCAGCCAATCAGCCTGTGTGGGCGCCTGTTCAAGCGCACCCACATAGGCTTTAACGGCTGACCAATAGGCTCACTACTTGGCTGTCAGGTGACAACCAAGGAGCCGAAAAAAAAAAAAGAAAGTCAATGTACCGACGCCTCCTGCAGGGGGGCGGGCTGACTTTTTTTTCTTTCTTCTTTAGCCGGCGGGGAGGCGACGCCCAAGCTCCCCTCATACACCAGCCGCCGCTGGGTGCAACGATAAATGAGGTAGAATGATCTTACTAATAAACAAGGTGAAAGTGCAATTTCCAAAGTAACATATACCACTTAGTATGTGAAGTACATATTCTCAAATGTAAAAAGTGTAATACCTAACAGAATTATATATAGTATATAAGACCAACAAAATGTGCAGATCACAGTATGTGCAAAAATGTAAACCACAGTATTTGCAAAAAATATATTTATATACGTTTAGTCATCGGACGTCATCGGAGGCGGTGCCATCTTACTACACCCACCAGCTTAAGTAGCGTACGGTAACCCAGCAACTCAAAGTCACATTACCCCATGGCCATGTTGACTTCCCAAATAGCAGTTTTGTCATCATCCTTCTTAACACTAAGGCTGATCATTCACATATATTCCAAAGGGTAACATGACAACCCGAGGCCCCATGTCTTGGCAGCCATATTGACTTCAAACCAAACAAAACAATTTGATAACAATACAAATTAGGTAATTGAAAAATAGGTAATTAGAACAACTAAATAAATATATACATTGCAAATATAAAAATAAAAAATGTTTTATAAAAGCAAATAATTTCTTTAATAAACATTGTTAAAAAAATGGTAAAAACTACTGCATCTAAAAGAAGAAGAGAATGGGGAAACCCTAAAGACAGCCTAATGTCAGTAAAAAAGAGTAATGTGATTGAATAAAAAATGAAAAAATTGTTGAATGAATGTATACATATATATATATATATATATATATATATATATATCAGACTACAATACTTGGTGCAAATGGATCCCCCTTACTCCCACTAATAGATGATACACTGGGAGGTCTTAGGATGTTTGGAATGTGAAGTTATAATTGTTAAAAAATGTAAAAGGGAATCACTAGAAAAGTTGTAAGAAATGGGATAAAACAAGGAGGGGCTTCAATAATCCGAGATGTAGCGGTTCAAATCTATATCAATGTTCATGCCTTCAGGCTGGAGAGTATTAAGAATATATATCCATTTTGTCTCATTTTTTGAAATGGCTATCTTTTTATTTTCACCTCTCCAGTGCCCCTTGACGTGATCAGTCCCATAAAAACTCATGAGGGAGGCATCTCTATTATGGGTTTCATTAAAATGTCTTGATAGGCTATGCTTGGGGTAGCCTTTTTTGATGTTATTCATATGTTCACGATATTCATATATATATTCACGATATATATTCTGATATAAAGAGGTCTTGTGGTTTTGCCCACATATTGATATTTACAAGGACATTCTATGACATAGGTTACATGTGTCGTGTTACACGTAATTCATTGTTGAATCTTGTATGTTTTGCCCGTAGATGTGGACTGAAATGATTCCTTTTTTCTGGGTTATTTTCTACTCAGGTGGCAGGGTAGGCACTGTTGGCATCTAAAGAAACCTTTCATGTTGGGAAATAGTCTCACCTCTTTAGGAGGGTCTACCACATTATGGACCGGCTTATTCCTTAATGTGGGTGCTCTTCGATAGACAAAACTCGGTTTTTGCGGCAACAAGGCCCTTAGTGTCCTATCAGATTGCAGGATCGGCCAGTGTTTCTTCACGATATTCTCAAACTTTTTGTGTTGTCTGTTGAACCCAGTCACAAAGGCGAGCTCCATTCTATTCTGCTTCTTCATTTGGTCCTTCATGAGAGATTCCCTATCCATGTTCCTAACCTTTTCCTTTAATGTTTGACTGTTGAAGTCAATATGGCCGCCGAGACATGGGGCCTCGTGTTGTTATTTTACCCTTTGGAATATATGTAAATGATCAGCCTTAGTGTTAAGAAGGATGATGACAGAGCGACTATTTGGGAAGTCAACATGGCCGCGGGGTCATGTGACTTTGAGTTGCTGGGTTACCGTACGCTATTTAAGCCGGTGGGTGAGTAAGCCGGTGGGTGAGTAAGGATAGCAGCGGTTGTTGTTGCCTTTTGATTGGAGCTTATGGAGTCTCTTTGTGTATTTACATGTGCTGAACCCTGAGAGCTTTGTTAAATGCCTGCTGGAAGCTGGATACTGTGCTAAAAGCATCAAGAGTTGTGTTTCATATGGGAGCTGTGTATGAGTGACTTCTCTAGCACCATCTTGTGGACCTATTTGGAAATACCGGATGGGTTTTAGATATTCACCCATTTGATCTTCAATGAATGTGGAATTAGGGGGTTTTATCTAGCCTCCTGTCGGCCCACTACCCCTTAAAAGTATTGGTGAGGTGG
Source organism: Glandirana rugosa (assembly GCA_018402905.1). NCBI lineage: Eukaryota > Metazoa > Chordata > Amphibia > Anura > Ranidae > Glandirana > Glandirana rugosa. The sequence goes on from BLSH010269269.1 coordinate 8,431, forward strand.
TTTGGACTGGCACAAGCCGAATGTGGTTTATATATTTTGTGCACATACTGTGGTTTACATTTTTGCACATACTGTGTGTTGTACTATGTGCTCCCTTGAGAGTGGCTGGTAGTAGTTGTTCACCTTATAGCTGCCCTCAATCACACCGTATTTCACACATCCGTAGACACTGACCAGGCCGGCTCTTGTTTTTTTTGTTTTATTTTGGGGAAATAACTTGGATGAGGATAAGGGATGACTGTGGGATGCCCAGAAGAATTATAGTACCCAAACTCCATATACACTCCAGTATATGCGCACTTCCACTGCAGACCGTCCCTCTGCAGACTGTTACTCCTCACAACTCTCCAGCACTAAACTTGCTGACCATTCCTCCTACAGTTATCTCTCCAGCACTGAACTTAGTAAATCGTTACTCCATTACCTCTCTCCGTCACTGAACTTAATTTCCAGGTTGAAAGGAAATGTATTAAGCTTCTCTGTTCCTTTCTCTTCACTGCAGCTAGCACATGGCAAGGCCTTCTCTCAGCAGAACCTCTGGAACACCCATTACAGGCCAGGGATTATGGGCCCATGAATGTGTAGGAAAAGGCCTTTGATGGACTACAACTCCCAGCCCATCCCTTGTCAGGTCCCACCAACCTGCTTTTTCTCAGTGACTCTCCTTTCCCTGAACTGGCTCCCAAGGCTTCCGCAGACTGTCCACTATTCCTCTCCCAGTCTGCTCCAGCACTTTCTCTTGCAGTTCCCACTCACCAAACCGGTGGATCACTTTAAAGTCTCTCACTGTGTAGCACCTCCGCTGTTCTCCTGTTCCCTGTGCGACTTCAGGAATCACCACCACTCCTGGCTGCACCCGAACCTCCAGACGCCAAGGTCACACTCCCCAGATTGAGGCGACCTCCCGGGTAGGGGCCTCCACAGCGCCTCTACTACATCTCCAGACTTCCACCCAACACTTCTCCTCCCGATTGGGCTGACTCAGAGTATTTAAAGAGGCCTGCCCCCTGCCAATCCTGCTTGGGGATTGGTCGGGGCTTCTTAGAACACTCCAGATGGCTCCACCTATCTCCCAGCTCTCTGAGCAGAAACCCTCCTCTAGGTTTCTAGAAAGAAGCGGAAGGTTCTTGTGACCTCATCTGTCAAGTCCACTCAATCCTCCCTGAGCCACTCCTCCCTGCCTAGATCAAAACATTCATACCTGCACCTACAGTCAGGCCTGACTAAATTTTACCTCACCTAGCAAAACCCTGCTAGAAAATGCACCTACACTATGGGGGTGCTACATGTGCAACTAAACCCCTGTTTTTAATGCAAACTGATCATTTGGTTGGTTGCAGGCTGGCTGACAAGTTGAGCTGGGAATTTTCTTTGGTTTTGTTTTACTTGCATTGCCCTTCCATGTCCTCCTTGCCGCTAAGGCCAGTTATAGGTGGGGGCAGTGGCCGTTTGTACTGTTATAGGAATCCAGCCTGAAGAAGGGCAGCTGATATACTGAGGGGAACTTTCCCTCCCCCTGTTGAATGGACTAGGCCAGACTCTACCATCTATCCTTGCCAGAAGGACTGTTGGAGAAGATAGTGGTGGTAAGGCCTAGTGTGCAGTTGTAAAGAGACCGACATTGTGGAGGGGCTTCTCCTGTCAGAGACTCTTTGAAAAAGAAAATGGTTTGCTCTTTGTTTCTGTCAGCAGGCTTATAACCCCAACACAAGGGGAGAGACTGTCAGCTGTAGCAGTGCTCTGAAGACAGTGTTGTGTTTAAGTCTTCATCCTTTCCCTGGGGAATCTCCATGGAAATGTGCCAGTCAGGAGGACTGGGGAATGGTGCCAGTGTGTGTCAGTCAGGAGAAGTGGAGAAGCAAGCAGCCAAGTGGGCTGGTATCTTCTGCAGCAATAGAACTGGGCTCAGGGTCTATAGCAGGGCTCAAAATTTCAAGTTCTCAGCTACTAGCCAGGACTTAAAGGTTACTCGCCACCAGTTTCCCCACCCAACCCCTACCATGCCCCACCCCTAAACACGCCCCTAAACACGCCCTCATAAATCACCTCATGAAATCACACTTAAATATATTATGCAGGATTAAGGTACAAAAATAAATATTAACAACAACTTTATCAGTGCCCATCAGTGCAGCCTCACCAGTACCCATCAATGCAGCATAACCAGTGCCCATCAATGCAGCATAACCAGTGCCGATTAATTCAGAGTGACCAGTGCCCATCAATGCAGTGTAACCATTGCCCATCAATGCAGCATAACCAGTGCTCATCAATGCAGCATAACCAGTGTCCATCAAAGCAGCATGACCTGTGCCCAGCAATGGAGCATAACCAGTGCCTATCAATGCAGCGTGACCTGTGCCCATCAATACAGCATAACCAATTCCCATCAATGCAGCGTGACCTGTACCTATCAATGCAGCATGACCTGTGCCGATCAATGCAGCATGATCTGTGCCCAATAATGCAGCATAACCAGTGCCCATCAATGCAGCTTGACCTGTGCCCATCAATGCAGTGTGACCTGTGCCCAGCAATGCAGCATAACCTGTGCCCAGCAATATAACCTTACTTGTGCAGAGGAAGAGTCGAGCTGGCCAGATCGTCAGAGAGTGGTGATTGCCCACTGTAACAGCTTTCATTTGAATTGCCAGGTGTTTTTGGAGCTCACTGTCACACAGTCCCGCCTCCTGGCTTGGGGCCTTTGATAACGTCACTTGTCCCTCATTGGACCTGTGTTCTGTCTATCAAAGACGCCGGGCCAGGAGGCGGGACTGTGTGACAGTGAGCTCTGGGAACACGTGGCAATTCAAATGAAAGCTGTTACAGCTGGCAATCCCCGCTCACTGATGATCTGGCCGGCATGCCTCTTCTTCTCTCTCTTCCCCTGGCTGGGAGAATGGCTCCCAATCAACCCCCCCTACTGGCGGTGCTCTCCCCCCCTCCGAGGCAGCCCACACTCGCCAAAAATCATGTAGGCAAGTGGAAAATTTGAGGACTGGTCTACAGGAAGGCAGAAGGAGATGCTGTTTACTCCATATTGTACTATTTTATCCACAAAAGGGAGAGAATGCTCCCAGCCTGTAATGGGCAGTTGCTGAATTAACACTAAAGACTGTTAGTTCCCCTGGAGTGATCATCAGGAGCTGCATACGTGAACCAAGTTTGTGCAGGAGGAAGGAAGAAGAGGATTTTTCAGTGTACATAGTGAGGAAGTTGTCCCCTCTGTTAATAGTTTTGGACATTTTTTTTTTTTTTGAAGATTCTTTTTATTTAGGTTTAAGGACTTGATAAAATACAAAACAGAGCCTAATGGGCATACCACATTACAATAAAATAAGAACAGTGAAGAAACAAAACAAATAGTACGCTCAGACCACAAAAGCGAAACAAATCGCAGTACTCATAAAATAAGACTCAGGGTGGCGATATTCTAGAGGGAAGGATTATATCTATGGCACTACCTTAAAACTCAGCAGCAGTCTAGGTTGAAGCATGAACAGAAAGCAAATATGCATATTCACCATCACTACACCAACTACACAGGAAATTGACCATCAGCAATTGGGCAAGGCAGAGTCACTGTTTGTAGATGGGAAATCTATCCATATATCCCAGACTTTATGAAACTTTGTAGCGCAGCCACAAGCTAAATAGGTTGCTTTGTATAATGGTAAGGCTGAATTAACTAGGTGCTTCCAAAAACTCAGTGAGGGGGCTGAGGAAGACTTCCATTTTAGAACAATTTCTTTACGTGCAAAAAAGACCTAGGGGCCCTACGATGAGCTAGGGAGTCTACCAGATCCAACCGACACACATTGTCAGTGGCACCAGAATAGTAGTGACCGAAAGCATGAAAAAAGTTACAGCCGTCTAGAAAGTCTGGATTAATGGGCACTGCCAAAAGATATGGAGTAAGTCAGTGAGTCTGATAGACACCTCCAACAGGTAGCAGCGACTGATGGATAGAGTCTATCTCTAGCAGAAGACACCAACTGGGAAAAGCTATATTCCCACATTTCCTCCCAGTTTTCTTCATCCAGCTCAGGGACGTCAGAGAGCCACTTAACCTTAAGGGATTTGAGCCCAACATGAATTGAGGGAAGTAACCTGTAAACGGTGGATAGGAGCTTAGTCATGGACTCGTCCCTAAGTAAATTTTTCAAGAGCCGAGGTATATAGAGCTGTTAGTTCTGGACATTTTTCAAGTTGGGCATCCCATAAATTCCCTACCCCATCCAAGTTATCAAGCCCTAATAAAACAACAAACACAAGCCAAGGACTGTTTTCTGTGTTGGAATGCATGAAGGAAATGCTGTGTGCCTGGCCGTGTAGTAGTGGGGAATCTTAACTCGGCAGCTTGTATATGGGATGTGCTATAATATATTGTTGATTTTGACAGAAATCTTGTGAGTTGGTAAATTCTTGTGCTCTCTGCCTCTGCACAAAGAAGATGAGGAGAGGTCTGTCCCTGGCTGATCCGGCTGCCCTGGGCGCAATGGTTTATTGCAGGGATGGGGGCACCCTGTGGCAGTTGCTTCTGTTACAAGGCTGACAGGAGTAGTGACAGCAACATCACTGCCAAATGGGGCTTAATGGTCAACTCCAGCGTCCCACCGTTTAATTTTGAAGATCCAATCGAGCAGCTGGTGGTGCTTGTAAGGGCAGAGGAGGTCTTATAGACCCCAGATCTCTCCATAAAGAGTACCTGTCACTGGCTATTGCTGTGACAAGGCTGTTTAACTGCTTCCCGACCGCGCGCCGTCTTTTCACGGCGGCAGTCGGGGAGCTGGGCGCGAATCGCCGTAAATATACGGCGATTTGCATTTTGGCCACCAGGGGGCGCGCGCGCGCACCCGCCGCACTCCTGAGGAGTG
>BLSH010269269.1:85790-97152 GCA_018402905.1 Glandirana rugosa
GAGTACCTGTCACTAGCCCATCTGAGTACCCTAGTACCTGTCACCAGCCCATCAGAATACCCAAGTACTTGTCACCAGCCCATCTGAGTACCCGAGTACCTGTCACCAAGCCATCAGAGTACCTGAGCACCTGTCACCAACCCATCAGAATACCTGAGCACCTGTCACCATCTCATCAGAGTACCCGAGTACCTTTTACCAACCCATCAGAGTACCCGAATACCAACCCTTCTGAGTACACAAGTACCTGTCACCAGCCCATCAGAGTACCCAAGTTCCTGTCACCAGCCCATCAGAGTACCTGTCACTAGCCCATCTGAGTACCCTAGTACCTGTCACCAGCCCATCAGAATACCCGAGTACTTGTCACCAGCCCATCTGAATACCCTAGTACCTGTCACCAGCCCACCGGAGTATCCAAGTACCTGTCACTAGCCCATCTGAGTACCCGAGTACCTGTCACTAGCCCATCTGAGTACCGAACACCTGTCACCAGACCATCAGAGTACCTGTCGCCAACCCATAAAAGTACCCGAGTACCTGTCACCAGCCCATGAGAGTACCTGAGTACCTGTCACCAGCCCATCACAGTACCCGAGTACCTGTCATCAACCCATCTTAGTACCTGAGTACCTGTCACAGCCCATCACAGTACCCGAGTACCTGTCATCAACCCATCTGAGTACCTTAGTACCTGTCACCAGCCCATGAGAGTACCTGAGTACATGTCACCAGCCCATGAGAGTACTCAAGTACCTGTCACCAGCCCATTAGAGTACCCGAGTACCTGTCATCAACTCATCTGAGTACCCGAGTACCTGTCACCAGCCCAGGAGAATACCTGAGTACTTGTCACCAGCCCATCAGAGTACTCGAGTACCTGTCACCAGCCCATCCGAGTACCCGAGTACCTGTCACCAGCCCATCAGAGTACCCGAATACCAACCCTTCTGAGTACACAAGTACCTGTCACCAGCCCATCAGAGTACCTGAGTACCTGTCACCAGCCCATCCGAGTACCAGTGTACCTGGCACCAGCCCATCCGAGTACCTGTCACTAGCCCATCAGAGCACCTGTCACTAGCCCATCTGAGTACCCTAGTACCTGTCACTAGCCCACCTGAGTATCTAAGTACCTGTCACTAGCTCATCTGAGTACCTGAATACCTGTCATCAACCCATCTGAGTACCCGAGTACCTGTCACCAGCCCATCTGAATACCCGAGTACCTGTCACCAACCCATCTGAGTACCCAAGTACCTTTCACCAGTCCATCAGAGTACCCGAGTAGCTGTCACCAACCCATCTGAGTACCTGTCACCAGCCCATCACAGTACCCGAGTACCTGTCATCTACCCATCTGAGTACCCGAGTACCTGTCACCAGCCCATGAGAGTACCTGAGTACCTGTCACCAGCCCATGAGAGTACCCGAGTACCTGTCACCAGCCCATCTGAGTACCCGAGTACCTGTAACCAAGCCATCAGAGTACCCAGGCACCTTTCACCAACCCATCAGATTACCCGAGCACCTGTCACCGTCTCATCAGAGTACCCAAGTACCTGTTACCAACCCATCAGAGTACCCGAATACCAACCCTTCTGAGTACACAAGTACCTGTCACCAGCCCATCAGAGTACCTGAGCACCTGTCACTAGCCCATCTGAATACCTGAGTACCTGTCACTAGCCCATCTGAGTACCCTAGTACCTGTCACCAGCCCATCAGAATACCCGAGTACTTGTCACCAGCCCATCTGTGTACCCTAGTACCTGTCACCAGCCCATCAGAATACCCGAGTACTTGTCATCAGCCCATCTGAGTACCCGAGTACCTGTCACCAAGCCATCAGAGTACCCGAGCACCTGCCACCAACCCATCAGAATACCTGAGCACCTGTCACCATCTCATCAGAGTATCCGAGTACCTGTTACCAACCCATCAGAGTACCCGAATACCAACCCTTCTGAGTACACAAGTACCTGTCACCAGCCCATCAGAGTACCCGAGTACCTGTCACCAGCCCATCAGAGTACCTGAGTACCTGTCACCAGCCCATCAGCGTACCCGAGTACCTGTGACCAACCCATCAGAGTACCCGAGCACATGTCACCAACCCATGTACCCAAGTACCTGTCACCAACCCTTCTAAGTACCCGAGTACCGGTCACCAGTCCATCTAAGTACCTGTCACTAACCCATCTGAGTACCCTAGTACCTGTCACCAGCCCATCTGAGTACCCGAGTGCCTGTCACTACCCATCTTAGTACCCAAGTGCCTGTCACCAGCCCATCTGAGTACCCGAGTACCTGGCACCAGATCATCTGAATACCCGAGTACCTGTCACCAACCCATCAGAGTACCCAAGTACTTATCACCAGCCCATCTGAGTACCCGAGTACCTGTCACCAAGCCACCAGAGTACCCGAGCACCTGTCACCAACCCATCAGACTACCCAAGCACCTGTCACCATCTCATCAGAGTACCCAAGTACCTGTTACCAACCCATCAGAGTACCCGAATACCAACCCTTCTGAGTACACAAGTACCTGTCACCAGCCCATCAGAGTACCCGAGTATCTGTCACCAGCCCATCCGAGTACCCAAGTACCTGTCACCAGCCCATCAGAGTACCTGTCACTAGCCCATCTGAGTACCCTAGTACCGGTCACTAGCCCATCTGAGTACCCTAGTACCTGTTAATAGCCCACCTGAGTATCCAAGTACCTGTCACTAGCCCATATGAGTACCCGAGTACCTGTCACTAGCCCATCTGAGTACCAAACACCTGTCACCACACCATCAGAGTACCTGTCGCCAACCCATCAGATTACCTGTGTACCTGTCACCAACCCATCACAGTACCCGAGTACCTGTCACCAGTCCGTCAGAGTACCTGAGTACCTGTGACCAGCCCATCAGAGCACCCAAGTACCTGTCACCAACCCATCAGAGTACCCGAGTACATGTCACCAACCCATGTACCCAAGTACCTGTCACCAACCCTTCTAAGTACCCGAGTACCGGTCACCAGTCCATCTAAGTACCTGTCACTAGCCCATCTGAGTACCCTAGTACCTGTCACTAGCCCATTTGAGTACCCTAGTACCTGTCACCAGCCCATCTGAGTACCCGAGTGCCTGTCACTAGCCCATCTGAGTACCCAAGTACCTGTCACCAGCCCATCTGAGTACCCAAGTACCTGGCACCATACCATCAGAGTACCCGAGTACCTTTTACCAGCCCATCAGAGTACCTGAGTACCTTTTACTAATCCATCAGAGTACCTGAGTACCTATCTGCAGCCCATAAGAGTACCCGAGTATGTATCTACAGCCCATGCCTCATAAAATATACATTGGGGTGTTTGCTTTCCAAAATGGGGTAATTTTGTGGGTAATTCCACTGTCCTGGTGCTCCAGGACCTTCAAAAGTGTGATAGGTAGGAATGAAATTAGATGTGTAATTTATGCTCCTAGAACGCCTGAAGGTACTACTTCAATGCTGGATCTCTCTATGTGGCCGGGCTGTGTAAAAGTCTCACACATATGGTATCGCCATACTCGAGATGAGTAGCAGAATATATTTTGGGGGGTCATTTTGCTATGTACATGCTAAGTGTTAGAAATATCATATAAATTGACAACTTTGTGTAAAAAAAAAATACGTTTTCATTTTCTTTCCATGTTTTCCGAAGACTTGTGGAAAAAAAATTAACCATACAAAAGACTCATAATGCCTCATAGAATATACGTTGGGGTGTTTGCTTTCCAAAATGGGGTCATTTTGTGGGTAATTCCACTGTCCCGGTGCTCCAGGACCTTCAAAAGTGTAATAGGTCATTAGGATATTTTATGTGTAATTTATGCTCCTAGTACGCATGATGGTGCTCCCTGCATGTTGGACCTCCCTATGTGGCCAGGCTATGTAAAAGTCTCACACATGTGGTATCGCCATATTCGGGACGAACAGCAGAATGTATTTTGGGGTGTCATTTTTGCTATGTACATGCTGTGTGTTAGAAATATCTTATAAATTGACCACTTTGTGTAAAAATAAAAGAGTTTTTGTTTTCTTTCCGTGTTTTTCAAAGCCTTAACCGTACAAAAGACTCATAATGCCTCATAGAATATATGTTGGGGTGTTTACTTTCCAAAATGGGGTCATTTTGTAGGCAATTCCATTGTCCTGGTGCTCCAGGGCCTTCAAAAGTGTAATAGGTGGTTGAGAAATTAGATGTGTAATTTATGCTCGTAGAACGCCTAAAGGTGCTACTTCAATGTTGGGCCTCTGTATGTGGCCAGGCTGTGTAAAAGTCTCACACATGTGGTATCGTCATACTCAGGATGAGTAGCAGAATGTGTTTTGGGGTGTCATTTTTGCTATGTACATGCTATGTGTTAGAAATATCTTATAAATGGACAGCTTTGTGTAAAAAAAATGTGTTTTAATTTTTTTTCCACATTTTCCAAAAACTTCTGGAAAAAAAATGAACCTTTCAAAAGACTTATTATGCCTCATAGATTATACCTTAGGGTGTTTGCTTTCCAAAATGGGGCCATTTTGTGGGCAATTCCATTGTCCTGGTGCTCCAGGGCCTTCAAAATTGTAATAGGTGGCTGAGAAATGAGATGTGTAATTTATGCTCGTAGGACACCTGAACGTGCTACTTCAATGTTAGGCCTTTGTATGTGGCGAGGCTGTGTAAAAGTCTCACACATGGGGTATCGTCATACTCAGAAGGAGTAGCAGAATGTATTTTGGGGTGTCATTGCAAGTGTGCATATGCTGTGTGTGAGAAATAACTTGTTGTTTAACAATTTTGTGTAAAAAAAAATAAAATAAATTCTTCATTTTGCAAAAAATTACAACTTAAAAAAACTCACCATGCCCGTTACTAAATACCTTGAAATGTCTACTTTCCAAAAAGGGGTAATTTGGGGTGTATTTGTACTTTCCTGGCTTGTTAAGGTCTCAAGAAATGAGAGGTGTGATCAATTTTCAATGAATTGCACCATGGCTTATAGACTCTATAACTTTCACAGAGAATAAATAGTATACACTAATTTGGGTTATTTTTACCAAAGATATGTAGCAGTATACATTATGGGCCAAATTTATGAAGAAAAATGACTTTTTTTGCAAAATTTTTCAATACAAACTAAAAAAAGTGTTTTTTCAAATTTTTTGCTACTTTTTCACTTATATTGAAAAAAGAAAAACCCAGCAGTCATTATAGAACACCAAAAGAAAGCTCTATTTGTGAGAAAAAAAATGATAACATTTTTGTTTGGTTACAGTATAGCATGACTGAGTAATTGTCATTTAAAGTGTGAGAGCACTGAAAGCTGAAAATTGGTCTGGCAAGGAAGGGGGTGTAAGTGTCCTGTATGGAAGTGGTTAAAGAACTTGGGGGTGCCAGGAAAGCATAAGCTGGCTGACAGATGGCGATCCCAACCTTATGTCATCTGTAAACAGCTTCCTGGGTTGCCAGTCTATCAAATCAGACCAGAGGGAAAACAAGGGCCCTTGAAGATGTGGCATGGAAATCACTTGCATCCATTGCCTGATGCTGTCAGGGTGCCCTCTTCACCCCCTCCGAAATCAACCCCACCCAGGACCCGTTCACGTCGATGAGCTCTTGCTCCCACTGTGATGCAGGAAGAGGAAGATAGTAAGGATGAAGAAATAGTGCCTTACTGGCTGTGGTCTACAACAACAGAGACTGATGCAAGGACCAGTGGAGTGGATGAAGAAAGAGAATTGACTGGAGCAGTAAGCAGAATTCCCTTGGTCCTGAAGTTGAAATCTTACCATCATTTCAGGAAATTGACAGGATCAAGGTTGAAAGTAACAGCCCAACTTCTGAGAAAGAAAGAGGAGACTTTAATATTGCCTGAGCTAGCTTGCCCTTCAGAAACTGAAGCTCCCCTTATGGGTGGAGAAGGTAGGGAATGTCAAATGCCTATCTCTGAGTTTACTGAGGAGGTTAATCTCTCTCTTCCACAGCCTGACCCTGAACCGGCATCTACAGATCTTCCTTTGGAGTCACGCAGCCCTGTTCATGCCAGAAGCCCAGTTGGGAATTCAATCCCACCTCCTGAAGAGCATTGTCCAAGCTGGTTAAAGCGAAATATAAATCCTCGAAAGAGACTCACTTATAATACCCTAGCAGAAAATTCTGATGAACTGATTCCTACCATCCAAAAGGCAAGTTCCCATGCCTGATCCCCCTTCTGTCAATTAGGTAGGGGATGACCTCTGACACCAATGGGTGGGACACGGCAATCGCCCTGGCCTGTCAGAAAACTGATTTTGAAATAACTGAAAATGTATATAGATGGTTCCAACAAAACCCAGATGTGTGTCAATATCTACTGAGTTTAGATTGTGGTTAATGTTATTGTAGGTTTGTTAATAATCCTTTTCTTCCTCAATGTTTGATTGGTTCAATATTCCCACCTCTTTGGGGACCAAAGAATTCAAGTGGGGGGGAGAATGTAGCCAGGAGTCGGCTATTTTTGCCTGCAATTCAGGGACAGTGTGCAGTGCTATTGATATGGACCTATCTCCCCCTAATGTTGGCCTGGATTCCATGTTCCGCTTCTTACTAACAGAGCCTAGAGCAGAGCAGAGCATTCTGGGATGTGTAGTTCTGCAGGACTGGTTTGAACTACAACCCCCAGATTGTCATGAGAGAAACACTGACTGCTGGGAAAGGATATAAAAGGGCTGGCGGCAGTGTGCCGAAGTCAGACACCATTCCCAGAAGCAGGACCCAGAGGGAGTTCCTGTAAGAACCATCCATATCTGCATCGCTACCAGCAACTTCTGTTCCATAGATACCGCATGTAGACATCATTGTCTCTGCTTAAGTTTCTGATACTTGTAGTGCTATTGGATGCAAATTCACTTACTCTCATAGACACTGTATGCAGACATCGGTGCTTTGCTCACTCCCCAGTCATCTGTAACCCCTGTTGGATACAATACTGTTGAAACAATATATCTAGCTACAACATGTGCTTATGCTATACAAGGAAAATTTGCAAGTACCAAGAGTTAATCACATACCAGTTGCCTTTGCTCTGCTATGCCATTGAGGATTAATTCATTAATTCTACATTGAGTGCTAGCTGAAGATTTGCCGGATTCCACTGTTAACTGTTAACCCCTTTATTCTTTCTCTACTTTCACATGCGATTTGTGCTATTGAACACAAGGGGTCAGCTCTCATCCTTTGGAACTCTGTTTAACCACTTAACGCGAATCGCCGTTTATACTGGTACTGTTTTTTAGAGCAGGCGGCCGTCTATCCGGTGATAACAGCCAATCTGGTTTGGAAGCCTGTCGGTCGTTATCCCAGGAAGCGGGAGGGGCCACCCCCCCTCCTGCCACCATCCGCTGCTCTTCTCTGGTCTCCCGTCCCATCGGGGGACCGGAGCTCTGACCCGACGCATCTGGCCGCTGTGTGGAGTCCCTATGGAAGCCAGAATCGGCTTTGATTGGAACTTCTTCGAACATTTCCGTCACAACGTCACTTCCAACGGCGCCTGTTTTTAAAAAAATGACAGTATTCAGAATTGCTGTTTTGGCGATCTGAATATTGTGAAGTGCAAAGGTGGGATGGGGGGTCTTTTAGACCCTCCATCCCTCTATAAAGAATACCTGTCACCACATATTTGTATCACAAGGGATGTTTTCCTTGTGATAGCAATAAAAGTGATCCGATTTTTTTTTTAAACGAACAGTGTTAAAAAAAAAAAAAAAAATTAAAGTGCCACCATTTCCACGAGCTTGTGCAGCAAAGGAAACGCATACGTCCCGCCTGCATATGAAAACGGTGTTCAAACCACACATCTGAGGTATCGCCGTGAGCGCCGTGATCACCAGAGTGTGAGCAATAATTCCAGTAAAAGACCACCTCTGCACCACTAACCTGGTAACCGTTAAAAAATGTTAACTATGTTGCAGATTTTAGACGCTGGAGCACAGATACAGAGTGGAATGATGCAGCCCTACGTCATTAGTTCCGCATGGGTCTATCTGAAGGACTAAAAGATGAACTGGCCCGGGTTGGAATTCCCAACTCCCTTGAAGGACTCGATTGCAGACTCTGGGAGCGGCGTCTGGAAAGATCTAACCAGCCATCTCGCCCCGTATGGATGACCCGGAGAGCTCTACCCTCCCCTCCACCCTCCCCTCCAATTAGCTCCATGCCTGCCAGTCCTACACCAGCCAATTTTTCTTCTGACCTACTTGAACCCATGCAATTGGGCCTCATGCGACCCACACTGACTCCTGAGGAGCAACTTCGCCGTCGGCAGAACAACTTTTGTTTGCAGCTGTCCAGCAAAGCACCATAAGTGTTCCACTCCTATGCCATTTAACCTGTCAGAACTATCCAGGAATGCTTCTCATATTCTCATATTGCTTTGCCCCTTTCTTTTCATTTACAGGGAAGAATGATCCCAGTCAACACCATAATTGACTCTGGGGCCTGCAGCTGCTTAATAGACCTTGGTTTCGCCACCCAGCAACGCATTCCTCTTCATTCTAAGACGCACTGACTTTCTGTTTTTCTGGCTGATGGTTCCTGCATAAGTTCTGGATTAGTGACTCAAGAGACAACTCCACTACCCGTCTCATCTGACCAGCATAGAGAACCACTAAGTTTGGATGTCATCTCTTCACCACTTTTTCCCATCATCATGGGCCTGCCCTGGCAACAGGCACACAATCCTCAGATAGACTGGATGACCAGGAAAGACATGTTTGCACCCTCTTACTGCCAGAGACATTGCACCCTTCAACCCACGGAGGGGCCAGCCACCCTCCTGTGCCTGGACTCAGAACAACATTTGCTACAAAACATCCCCGCTCCATACCATGAGTTCCTTGATGTGTTCAGCAAGAAGGGGGCTGATACCTTACCCTCCCACCGCCCTTATGACTGTCCTATCAAGCTCCTTGTCAGGAACCGTTACCCCCTACCCCTGATGCCCTAACTATTCCAGAGATTAAGAACTGCCAACATCTTTACCAAGTTGGACATACGCAAGGGGGATGAGTGAAAGACAGCTTTCCGGACCCGGTTTGGTCACTTTGAATATCTGGTCATGTCCTTTGGGCTCTGCAATGCCCCCGCCACATTTCAGCACTTTATTAATGACCTGTGCAGAGACTTCTTGGACATTTTTGTAATCGTCTATTTGGACGATATCTTGATTTTTTCTGGGTCAACACCGAGAACATGTTTGCTGGGGACTGGGCCGACTCCGCCAACATAGTTTGTATGCCAAACCAGAGAAATGCGAGTTTGAGCAAAGTAGCATCCAGTTTCTGGGCTTGGTCATATCACCAGCAGGAATTGCAATGGATCCACAGAAGGTTTCTGCAATACACGAATGGCCTATACCCACCGACAAGAAGTGGGTACAACTTTTGTGGGATTTGCAAATTTCTACAGGAAATTTATTAAAGGATTCTCTGCAATTATCACCCCCATCACGCAATTAACTAAGCAACATTTCCGATTCAGCTGGAACTCTGAAGCACAGAACTCCTTTGATACTCTGAAGAAGCTTTTCGCTTCAGCACCCATTCTCAGACACCCAGATCCAACTTTACCCTATGTCTTGGAGGTGGATGCATCAGAATCAGCAGTTGGGGCAGTGATTTCTCAACAACAAGGTACCAAGGATTTGATGCACCCTGTGGCTTTTTCTTTAGGAAACTCTCCCCGGCAGAAAAAACTATGATGTGGGGGATCGGGAATTGCTGGCCATCAAAGCAGCATTAGAAGAATGGAGGTACCTGCTGGAAGGGGCGGTCCACCCAATCCTTATATATGCCGGCCAAAAGAACTTGAAGTACTTGAGAGCTGCCAAACGACTAAAATCCCGACAGGCCCGTTGGGCATTGTTCTTTTCACGTTTTTCTTTCCACATAACCTACAGACCAGGATTGAAGAATGTCAAGCCAGACGCCCTCTCCCACATGTATGATGACCCCAAGAGCCTTGCAACTCCAGATACCATTTTACCATCGGGTAACTTTTTACTGCTACAGAGTGACCTCCTGTCACAAATCAAGCAAGCAGACATCCGCCAACCTGCCCAGTCCTGCTGGAGTTACCTTGACTTTTAAAGATGGGTTACTTTGGAGAGGGAGTCAAATCTTTGTTCCAGCCAAACTACGGCTGGAGGTCTTGAAGTTCCTCCACGATCACCCCTTGGCTGGCCATTTTGGCATCCATAAAACGATGGAACTAGTCCAACGAACATTTTGGTGGCCTAAGTTGGAGGAGTTCTGCAAAGATTATGTGAATGCATGCCCCATTTGTGTTCGAAGCAAGACGCCAAGAGACAGGGCCTGGGGTCTACTGAAACTATTGCCGATTCCGATAGACCATGGCAAATGATATCAACTAGAAATGCCACCTTCTGAGAATTGCACAGCAATTTTTATGGTTGTAGACCGTTTGTCAAAGATGGCCCACTTTGTACCCTTGAAGGGAACCCCAACCACCATAGAGACTGCCTGTGTCTTTATTAAAGAGATTGTAAGGTTACATGGAGTTCCTGCCAGCATTGTATCAGACTGGGGTGTACAGTTCACCTCACATTTTTTGAGAGCTTTATGTGGAGTCCTGAAGATGGAGTTGGCACTGTCATCAGCATACCACCCTCAAACTAACGGGCAAACAGAAAGAACCAATCAAACCCTCAAACGGTATATCCGTTGTTTTACATCCTTTGCTCAGGACGATCTCTGCTGCCACTGGCAGTATTTGCATATAACAACGCCAGCCATACAGCCACAGGACAATCTCCCTTCTTTGCCAATTATGGCTGCCATGCATCATTTTTGCCCGATTTCATCTCAGAATCCACAGTCCCAGCAGTCCAGAACCACAAGATACTGCAAAAGGCAATAACAAATGCACAGGCAGACAATAAAAGGGCATTCGACAAGAAAAGAAAAGGGGAGCTGAATCTACAACCCAATGACGAGGTATGGCTCTCTACTACCAACCTCCTAAACAATAACGGAAAACGTCATAGAACACCAAGACCTGACGACCCTGACACCTAAGACTCTACTTTAGCCCGTTTTTACTACGTACCGTCGGTATTAACCGTTTCTTCCCTCTAACAGGACACCGACATACCGACCGCAACAATATACGTTTATGACGGTCACCGTCGTCTCTAGCAGGACTCGTTTCCTACATTTTGTTGCCTATATGGCAAACTCCCAAACTAACCAAGAAAGACAAACGGGCAATCAAACTCCCACCATACGACTACTGTCACGGTTGAGGTAGAAGTCCTGAGGTGTATTTCGAGAGTTTTTTA